>CM040993.1:15176151-15224228 GCA_022985145.1 Pangasius djambal
TATTGTGTGTTTATATATATATATATATATATATATATATATATATATATATATATATATATATATATATATATATATATATATATATATATATATATATATATATATATATATATATATACAGTCTGAAGTATATTTAAAGGGTATTTCTGTCATACAAATTAGTAACAAGATGTACTAGACTAGAAGGCATCCCCAAACTTGTTTTTATTATTTTTAAACAATTTCTTTAAAAATTTCAAGTACATTGAATGAACAAGTCTAAGTTGAAATACAGCAAAAGTGATTATGAGTTTATGATAAAACAAATATAAAAAATAATAATATTTTTAGTTTTCTTTGTTTTTTCAAGCTTACCTTCTTTCATTGGCAAATAATTTTGCTTCTTTATTCTTTCTAAAAAAAAAAAAAAAAAGACCAATGACTCCAAATACAACACCTTTTTGTCATTTTTAATCAGTCACGTTTTTAAATTTAGAACCCTTAAGGGTTCTTTGGTTGTCCCTTTGGAGGAACCTTTTAAGGTTCTGTGTAGGTAGGTTTTTTTGTATGCAGGTTTCTATATCCTATGTTCTACAACAAAGTGTTTTTCTGTTTGCAGAGGTCGCAGGTGGAAGGTAAGAACTCTTAATTACCCAATGAGCCCTTAAAGAAACATTGAACCCTTTCAGCATGGTTTTGGGAGGAGAATGACTTTAAGTAATATATCATTGGTTGTATATATTCCCTGTGCTTTCATATCATAAGAAAGGACATTTTGGAATGCTACTTTGGTGCAATGCTATCAGTGAGGTAAATGAACATGACAGCAAGCCCACTCTCATTACACAGTTTGCAGAAGAGCTGCAGGCACCTTGAACATTTATTTATTGAAATGTCATTTTGTTCAAAAGATTTTGACAGCTCATGGTGACTCAGAACATAAAAATGACAAACTTTTCAGTTAGGTGTTGTTGACGCAGGTGAGCTGCCTGATTTTTGTCTGAAATTATATATTGATGCAGTAAACATATATCACAGCGCTGTCAGATTCTCCATTCTGATTGGTGATAGGTAAGAAGGTGTTGATTAAATTGCTATAAAGCAGCCCTGACAATAGTTTCAACCATATTTCAAGTCACAGGTTTATATTAATGTACTCATTCTAATAGGTTATCATTTCTATAGTAACAATTACATAGTTACATAGTACAATATATATTTATAGATTCTAAAAATGTGTAATTGATATGTTCATGTTTTCTGTGAGGAGATATTTACTAAGTATTAATGGAAGGAGTTTCCAGTGTCAGTGTTTTGGAACAGTCAGAGGTAAAACTGTTACTGTTAGAGTTTTGCAGTTTCTCTGTAACATGACAAGCTGCATTTTTTTTTCTCATCTTTTTAGCTTCAAGAGAGGCTCTGATAACAGGAAGTGATAACAGGAACTAACTTGTCTTGTGGACGTTCAACAGAATTAAACATAACACTGTGTGATTGTTTAATGAAATTTAAAAATGTAATCATTGGCAGATTGCTGTGAGAGGAATAGAACACTTCAAACGGGACTTGTAGATACTGGATAATAATCAACTTTGGGGTGATAACAGTAATTTCACTTCATGTCAGGCCACATCACATCACACCATAGTTGATTATTTTCCTAAAACAGCACCCGAGTGTTTTATAACAAGTGTTTTATTCCTGTAGGTTTAAAACATTTTGTGACTAAATCAGCAATTGTACCATGACACCATTATTAACGCCCAGCATGGAGAAAGTGTGTTACCTAAATAAAAGGCTCAGTATCTTTAGACTTGCTTCTAAACATGTGTTGACAACACCACTCTGGGCTGTAGGATTTGCAGTTGATTTATTTAGCTGATGCTCTTTAGAAACCTGATAGACTATCCAGTGGGTGCCCATGAGAGTGACCTGTGCCCACATATGTGGCCTTTATAAAGATAATCAATCCATCAGTCAGCGTAAATGTCAATGTGTAAACCCAGAGTAAAGCCTCAAATACGGCTGTACAGAACCCAGGCTGATCAGTGGCTGAGTGGAAGTACAGACGTCCATCATTCAGTGACATGAGCGATGTCCTTTTTCAGCTGGCAGATAAAGCAGACATGACTTTATCGACCCTGCGCTGTCCATCACTGAGCCACTGATTCACACAGATACTAATTTTAATGGACATGTGTCATATATTTCTTTGTTAAAGGCAACCTGAAATTCAAACTGACATTTTTCCTCTGGTAGTTTATGTCTCTGATTAGTTTTGCCATTAAAAATCACCCCAAAATCTTCCATTCAAAATGCAATACGTCCTAATGAACATGTTGGACAAAAATAATTTTACTCAATAATTATATCTGTCTCATTCAGTTAGTTAAGTCCACACCCCTTGTTGAAGATTAAATCAATGTTGATTTGCGTCTAAACCAGGCTTTTTATATAACACACTAGTAACAGAAAATAGCTTCTTTTTAACTCTACTGATAATACACTTAAGTCATGTTTTTGTTACTTTTTTATTATTAAAGTTGCTGGAGTTGCTCTTTAGCCTTACGGAAGAAAAATTCCATTATCATTTCCATTTCACACTGTGAGCTTATATACCAGGAGCTCTCACACCGTTAGTTTATGTGAACAGCCGAGCACCGCTGCTATAATTTGATGGAAATGGAAATCATGTCTAACGCAATCTTTGGGAAATCTGTTTCCCTATTTAATGTGATCAATCACGCTAGCAGAAAACCACTAAACAGTTATTAGCTACAGGATCTATAAGTATTCTGTATGTGTGTCTCGACCTTATTATGTGGTTATTTATTTCAAAACATATTATTCAGTAAATATTATTAATTTTTCACTACCTAAATGAAACTAATAGTAAGGGTATGTAGTTATTGTATGTAACGCAATTATGCTATCTGTATCTGCATCTCTATTTGGATTTAACCCAAAGTAGGCGTGGCCTAAACCAGAAGGGTGTTTTTATTAAATATTAAGCCCAACACTATGCCCTCAGAAATACTGGAAAGAACTGGAAAAGATGTAGAAATGCAGTTTCAACATGGTATAGGAATTCTGGCTCCGACAGTTCCTCAACCTCAGCTACATCACTCCAGTTCATATTTGGCCTCAAACTAGTGATGTGCACAGGACAGTTTTATACATTTTACTTTCGCAGTTATTATTTATGTTTGTACCTGCCCACAATATTTTCTAACACATGTAATTAGTTCTTTTTTCCAAAATAAAGTAGTAGGCTAGTAGGCTATTTAAACCAACATGACCCTAAGCAGGCAGTTACTAAGGATGCTGTAAATGCATTATACAGCATTGTCATGTTACAGAACGTGGTCTTCGATTGTCCTGTAAGCTTCATATCTAACTGCTCATTCGCACGAAAGTAAAAACCTCCCAACTTTTTTGTTGCATCCCTTGCACTAGTCTCTAGGAAACATAGCCTCATTTTCTTCTCCAACATTTGATACTAGCAATCATAGGCATCTGTTTTTTTCATGTAAACACAATACAGTAATTAGCACTCTCCTCCAAGCATGTTCAGCAGTTTCAGATGATGCAGTGGCTTGCTTAGGGCATTTTGCGATACAAGGAGACATACTAGCTAGGGTGGGAATTGTCAAAATAATAAGAAAAATAATAAGGTTAAAATAAGCTCCTCAGACATAAAATTAGTCACATCCTTAAATAGCTGAGTCATATTAAACAATGTCAATAGGTTGCACATGTGTACAAATGTAACTTAGCATAAAATCTGACTGCAGAGGGCATGAGGCCAACTGTAGAGGGCATGAGGCCAAATCAAACAGTGCGACCTGTTTTATGAGCATCATAGAGTGAATAATCTCACCTGGATACCGTATGTTTGTACCTCATAAATACGCAATCTTCTCATACCGAACATCGCTTCAACACACTTAGTACTGTTTGTCTTTACGCTTCCACATCTGTATAGTATAAGGATTTATACTCCCACTATCCAGATTGGTTCCCTTTCAAAGTTACCTTACATTTACATTTGCATGTAATGTAAATTTAAATGGACAAACCTTACATTTATACTGACATTTACATTACAAGAGTTGTTACATGTCGTTACAGGCCTGTAAAATCACCAGATCTAAATTCCATAGAAACCTTGTGCGATTATTTGAAACAGCAGGAGAAACACCAAAATAGGAACCACGAAGTCTAGCTGAATTGCCCACCCTAGGCAGTGGAAGAGTGGGAGTAAATTGACAGGAAGACACTGCTGGCATCCTTACCTGACAGGACTGGTGCTGTAATTAAAGTGATGAGAGATGGGACCAAATATTAGAAATGAAAAAACACGTGCGACTTATTTACTAGAAGCTTGATGGAATAAATCTTTGCTTTCCTCATATCAAAGCTGCTGTTCATGTGTTGGTGGCAGCTTAATCTAACTAACTGAAGACTCTTTAAAAAGAAATAAGATGTCAGATATAAGATATAATGTATTTGAAAATGTTTTCTATTCCAATATTTGTCTAGAGTTGCACACCACTAGTGTTCAGTCAGCCACAATATCATGACAATGATCCTGTTCATGCACAACAATAAAGTCTCTGATTAGATTCCACATGTTGAGTGAATCAGATCATGGTGTGTTGAACTGCTTGACTGAATTCTATTAATAGCTTTCATGATACACCACACCTTTGCCGATTGTAAACAAACTTGACAGTAGCTTAGCAAACTACCAAAATATGGAGAAGCAGAGGATTTCTTACCACCATTTTCACCCACGTCTGTCAACTTTAAGAATGATGACATCCTAGATAACTAGATGACGTGTGTGTTATGCCGTACATGTTCAATCCAAAGTTGACTGTCAGTGGAGCCAATGGGGAAGGAGAGGCATAGAGTCATCACCAGGATGACAGGGCTGCATAGTAGACTTATAGCTAAAAGGGTTACTGTTAGTAACGCTATGTGATAAAACGATATTACTTACTCTTACTGATGGAGAAACCAGAATGGTATGTAAAGACTCAATCACATTCTCGATCAGCCTGAGGAAAAAACATTGAACGGCCCCAAGTTGGGAAAAACACTCAGAAAAGTGTCTGTCACATAACTCGCACAAACCCAACCCTCTTCCAAATAAATAAACTCCAACCATTTTTATCTCAACCAAGGGACAGTTGGAAGAGGAATACTGTGCACAGACAAAAACGCACAAATGAACCATGTTTGCTGCTAACAAGCTGCTACTGTAGAGTAAGACCCACCCCCAGGAGTGGGACCTATACATTCTAGAGAGCATTTCGTTGGACAAACACACGAGTAGTACAGAATCAGTCATTGAAAATTTTTAATCACGTTCCCAGGTGTTGTATTTGTCCAACACACAGTCCAAAAAGGCTCGGAACTATCACAGCAACGCCTTGCTGAGACATGACACAAATAGTCACAGCTCTTTCTGTTTTATAAAAATGTGCATAAGATTTATTGATCTCATTCACTCAGAAATCCATTACTGGAGCATAATGAGATGGATAAAGCTAATTACACAATGTGATGTGAGCCAACATTCAGCAAGCCAGTCTACTGGAAAACAGTTTGCTTTTGAATTGGCTCCTCACATTTATTAGCATAATATATAAGCCATGTCAGACTGTTCGGCACAGAACAAGTGTTCTGCCTCGTTTTTGTTAGCTTTCATTTTAAGGTCTAGCAATTTATTTGTAGCAGTATATCTTAAAGTATTTATCTTCAAATATATCTTTAAATACTGTATGACAAGTGGTCATGGGTAGAATCTTGGCGACAACACTCCAAAGACACTCAGACCCACACACATATACTGTACAGTATTTCCATAAGAGAGAGTTCAAGTCTGTAGTCTTTTTTATCTTTAGTCCCGGATGACCATAATTACTCTCTCCTGTCTCTACTCTGCATCTTTGAGAGAACAGCATGCTGCAATGATAATTACTATTAATTACTACCTTAAGCCTGTTTCCCATGAAAAATTACTGTAGGTGGCCAGATGCTCCCTCTTTCTCTCTAAATGTCTCCGGTTCTTCTTCTACCCATTGATCTTTCCATGGCCTTACCATATATTGGCACATTGTAAAAGTTAATCTCATCTACTACAGTTTGTTTATAACCCATTCAGTTCCTCAAAGTACTCAACAAGGTAGGATGATAAGTAATTAATAACAGAACGAGCAACAAACCCCACTTAATCACACTTAATCTGTCATACATCATTTTAGTAGTTTTATATCTAATTATACCACAGCACTGTTGAATGCTCTGCTCTTATTGGTGATTAAGTGTTGATTAATTTTCTATAACAGCAGCTCGGACGGTAGTTCCAGCTGCAAGGTTGGACACTCCGCAAGAATGGGAAAAAAAACATGTGTAATTGTTGATATTGTGAAGCTTTCTGTGGAAGGAGTCTCCAGTGTCAGTGTCAGTGTTTTGTAACAGTCAGAGATAAAACTGTAACTTTAAGTTTTCCAACATGGGAAAGTCTTCAGGACAGAGTTTCTCAGTAATACGAGAATCTGTTTTTTTTTGTCTTATTACTTTTAGAAAGAAGAGAAAGAAGGTTTATGATGGAATATTTATAGCTGCTATAATGTAAATGATAACAGGAACCAACTTGTTTTGCTTATGTTCCTTACTTACATTACTTTAAAACTGGAAATAAACAGAAAGCATATTAAAGGTATAGGCTATAAGATCTCCAAACAGCTTGATGGTCCTGTGAATACAGTTACAAACATTATTATCCATGGGACTGTAGCCAATCTCTCTGGACATGGCTGCAAGAGGAAAATCATCCCCAGACTGAACAGAAGGATAGTGCAAAAGGTAGACAAAGAGCCAAGGAAAACTTCCAAAGAGATACAAGCTAAACTGGATGCTTTTTGGCAAGTAACATCTCTATGGTAACAGATGAAAAATGAAGCTTTCAAAGAAAAGAACACCATACCTACTATGAAACATGGAGGAGGTTCAGTTATGTTATGGGGCTACTTTGCTGCGTCTGGCACGGGGTGCCTTGAATCTGTGCAGGGCACAATGAAATCTCAAGACTATCAAGGCATTCTGGAGTGAAACATACTGCCCAGTGTCAGAAAGCTCTGTCTTAGTCACAGGTCATGGGTCCTCCAACAGGATAAATACCCAAAACCCACAGCTAAAAGCATCCAAGAATGGCTAAGAACAAAACATTTGACTATTCTGAAGTGGCCTTCTCTGAGCCCTGATCTGAATCCTATCGAACATCTATGGAATCTATGGAGCTGAAACATGCAGTCTGGAGAAGGCACACTTACACACTTCAAACCTGAGACAGCTGGAGCAGTTTGCTCAGGAGGAGTGGGACAAACTACCTGTTGACAGGTGCAGAATTCTCATTGAGAGCTACAGATACTCTAATGGTTGTGCAACAAAATATTAGGTTAAAGGTCCCATCATTTCTGTCCATGCCATTTTCATTTGTTTTATTGTTTAAATATTCTGCTGAATCAAAAATCAAAAGCAAAGTCTGATTTTTATTAAGTATGGAATAAACAGTGATGGATGCTAATTTCTTTTGTCAGTTTCAAGTTATTTCACAGAAAATTGTGGGTTCCTCTTTTTTCGTGGAAGGGTACCAACAAATTTGTCCACATCTGTATATATAGCCAGTGGTGGCTGGCTTCAAGTATCTTTAAGAACACGTTAGCCTTCATTCTCTCATGTTTGTAGCTGTCACATGATAGAAGGCCTAGATAATCAGAATACCTAGATAGAGAGACCTACATAATGGAGTAGGGAGAAATTAGGAGAAAAAAATAAAGGGATAAAAAGATCCTCAGCTGATTTTGGCAGCAAGAATGAGAGGAATCTAGAGATCTTATCGTTACTTTTAATGAATGCCACAGAACAAGCTCAGATGCAGAAACCATCAATCTTTTTTTTTTTTTTTTTTTTTTTTTTTTTTTTTATCAGTATGTCCAAGCACTTCTATTTCTTTCCACAAAATGTGTTTCTGCCTGTCTCTACTGGGACATCAGTAGTTTTTAATGCATAGCCAGCAGACAGAATATGCTGGGCTTCGTGACTGGAAGTCTCTCTTTACTCTTATTCTTATTCATGCCACGGTTCCTTTAGAGCTCAATAAATAAATTTGTGTCTGAATTTAAGCCCATTCGACAAAACCCACTCATCACACACAAGCTCATTTTGCGCTATCGTGAAGAAAAATCTCCAGGTCTCTACAGAGCCACTGGCAGCAGAAGAAAAGCTGAAGCCCTTGAATAAAGAAAAGTGACAACTCCATGGAACTGAGGTCTAATAAAGAGCAGACACACACCATGTGCCCTTAGGAAAGAGGAAAATCATGGCACACTGGCAGGTTTTACGCCTATGAGCAGAAAACTGGCAAAGTCCAAAATAACATCCAATGCAAAAAAAAATTATCAGAGGAATTGAATATCCTAAAATAGAAAGTAGTGCATTCTTTCAGGTAATGATCACAGTAAAGGTAGTTATATCAACCTACAGTATATAATAATGATATAATGTAATTTGGTTGGATTTTGTTGTAAGAAAATGTGAACACTAGCCCCACCCATAAACCTAACCGAAACCATTTTATTCTTTAATATGACTTGAGCGATGAGAATTGTTATGAGTTTGAAGGTATGAGACCATGGGATATTTTTTCGTGATCATGGTAATGTTGTATATTTTTAGTACGAGCGTGTGTGTGTGACTGTGTGGGTGCATAGTGCCCTGCGATGTACTGTGTGTCTGCATACTTTGCACATAGTGTTACTGGGATAGTGTTATAGTCCCAGGGAACGTAATGTAAAACATTACAAAGTACTTGTATGATACCCGTCACATATAAATCCACTGCCAATCCAGGAACTACCACAGATCCTCAATCCAATCCAGTCCAGACATTACGTTGCTCTCTTGAACTCGCCTGTTTCCTGTAATCCTCATTTATTTATGTGAATTTATGTCAGTTCGTTCACCATATACAATATGTTTGTGTAGGGAAATTTAGCTATTTAGGTTAAAATGATGCATTCTCCACCAATATGTAAGGAAATTAGCTGTTTAGGTTAATTTTATGTATTCTCCACCAATATATAAGGAAATTAGCTGTTTAGGTTAATTTTATGTATTCTCCACCAATATATAAGGAAATTAGCTGTTTAGCTCAGAAGGTAAATTTAATATTTTAATAGCTGATCAACTATTCGTCCAGCGATAAGTTGAAATGAGTGTATTTATTAATTGTGTATGGGATATTACCTCCGGGGCCACCGGCAATAATATCCTAAATATAGTGAAACACTATATTAAGAGCACAGTAACAAGATCAGCAGTTTAAGGCAATAAATTTGAAGCACAGAGACACAAGACACTGGCCTTTAAAAATCAGACAAGACCTTATTACTATTCTAAAACACAAACTAATCTAACACAAACATACGCACACATGCACGCACTCGCACACACACACACACGTAAACGGGTGAAAATGGCTTTGAAAAGAGAGTGAATGAAATTCCAAGTTTCTAGCAGTTCTCAGAACATGACCTGAACGAACCATCAACTTATCAGTTTAATTTAACATTCGCTTCGTTTAGAAGGGCTTTAAATTTGTATTAACTGCACCAGTTCAGCGAGAATCTGGAGGTACTATACTTGCGTTTGTGTTGCCAGGGATTCCCTCGTTGCATTGTTGTTTGGAAGGAGTTTCCGGCGATGTTGATTGGTCGGCGGTCTGGTTGGCCTTATGTAGCGTCTCGAAAGACCAATGGGGAAGATAAATGAAGTGAGGCGTCAACTCGGCGGAGTCTTGTAGGCGGGTTGCATAACTTTGACGAGTGGTTCACAGCGGTGCGAAGGCGAGAGTTGGAGGTTTTGCAGGAACCAGTCTGGATGCGGAGTCTCGGAGCAAGCGTGATCTCCTCGTGATGAACTTCTAAAGCTCTTGGTTGATGAGACGTCCTTCAGATGTGGATGGAGACTCTCTTAGGCTGTTAGTTGAAGAGAACTCCTTGAAGATGTTGATGGACTCTTTATGTGTTAGATGAGACTCTTGCAGAGATGGGTTGGATGAGACTCTTGTAGAGATGTGTTGGATGAGACTCAGAGTTTCCTTTGTGTCAAGGGGTTTTAACCCTTTCCAGTTGGGCTGACCCCAAAGTGTTTGCTCCAATCAGCAGGATCTTGGGGCAGGGTGTAAACTGTATTCTCCTCCTCTGACATTAATTAACATTCTGGTCTCTGAGTTATGTGCTTTCCAAACTTTGCACAAGGTTAAGTTAGAACTTTGGTAAGGAATTTGGTAACATGCATGTAATACATCGTACTCAACTTTATGTTATACTAACCCTTAGGAAATTCAATAGTGATGACACACATACCAAACACGACATAGCTGCTGTTATTGATATACTCACGAACACTATGTTCCCTGTTAAACTATCAAAAAGCATCATAATGACCTGGTGGCTATAAGCATGATACATATACAGAATGACATTAAAAGAGGCAACAAGTATTCAAACTATGGTGCATCATCTTAAAAGTCATTGTCCTTCCATGAGATGTAAAGTAGCCTTATGTAGTCTGTTAAAGCTGGGTTCTGTGGAATGTGTGAAGGGTGGTGAACTTTGTGTTCCTGGGGAGAACAAAGGTCTCATTCCATGAGGGTCCTTGGGTGAGTCCCCCCCCCCTTCCTGTAGTTATCAGATTTACCATCGTGTTGGGTGAGCCATCTGGTCTTGGCCAACGGCCTAGATCAATAAGTTTGACAGAGGTTCCTCTTGGCTGAGAGGGTTCGTCCTCTGGTCAGGGATGTCCTATCAGTTGCTGATTGTTCACAGGACAGTTGAAATCCAGCAATCGGTAAACAAGCAGTAATTAACTTGGGTCTGCCAAGTCTGGGAGCAGGATTCCTAGTTTTATGGATTCTTTGCTTTCCTTGCCTGTTCGCTTCAGATCCTACATCTCCCCCCTTTCGCTTGGCGATGATCGAGGCAAAACCATCGGCGAGCGCTGGAAAAACACAAAAAACAGGCAGGCAAAGCAGAAACACACACAAGCAAGACAGCACCTCCATTACTGGCTAAGTACTGGTGCGAGAAATTAAATTATTTGATGATCTATGGGATACCTTTGGGGACACTTGTGATGCTATGATTATTGGGCTTTGGTCTTTCTTTTCTCTAGGTCATTTGGCCTACTAAAAGAAAAGTTGAAAGCAAGCGAAAATAATGGTAATGATAGTGATTGCAAAGGAAGGAAGAAAAATAACTTTGATGATCAATGGGGTTTCCCTACAATGATGTGAGTGCAACTTCTACACTAGTTTAAGTTGATTTAAAGGATATACCTATCAAGAAGACAGTTGAACGTTTCCTATAGTGGTTGGTTTAAATGTATGTTAATGTGATGTAGTGTATGGGCAGTCTGAGCCGTGTCAGTCTGTTTCAGCTACCCCCCTTTTCTAGTCTTCTGGACCACAGTGTTTCTTGGTTTGGCTCAGTTGAGAGACAGCTCATTGCGTCCTTGCCTGGGATAAGAGCTTGTGAGCTTGTCCACGATCTCATGGGTACTGGTCCAGTCAGGCAGTTCTGGCCAGACGTCAAGGTCCTTTAGGGCTGGCCGTGTACCGCTTCGGCGTCTGCATGGATGGGTCCCATTCTTCTGTTGGCAGGAATGAATTCTTCATTTCTTACTTCTTGTGTCACACCATAAATGGGGGACCCTGCTCTGCTGGGCAGTGGTGATGCTATCAGGTATCTCACCCTTCTTGGTTCTGGTTGTAGCTCGTAGGCATCCTTGAGCTCCTCTTTGACTGTTTCAACCTCTTCTATAGTGTGGTCAAGCTGCGGAGTCAGACTTTCAACTTTGTCTCAAAGGGCCTTGATTTTGGCATTCTTATCTTTGACCTCAGACTTGGCTTTCTCCAGTAGCTGCTTGGCGTATTGGAGTTTGTCTGCTAGGTCCTTCTGGGCAGCCTTTGCTTCGTGTGTCAGGAGTCTTCTGAGAATTACAATTATTAGTAGTAATAATAATAAACCGAAGGCTTTGGGTGTGAGGCGGTTCGTCGCAATGCTCAGCCATGCCTCTAAGTCTTCCCAGTGGGTGACGGGATCTGTGATTTGAGGCATGTTGACGCACTGTGGGGGAACCTGCCGTTGACGAGACTGACACAGATCTTTACACTGTATTGGGGCCTAGGTGTAGTGGACAGCTAAGTGTTGTTTCAGTGACTGTGACTGTGAACCTCTAGTGGAGTGTGCTGATGACTTGTGGTCTGACTGAGGGAGAATGACTAGCAGGGTGGAGTCTTTCTTCCTGCAACACAAGTCAGAACAAACAAGTAAAGGAGAAACTAAAAAGAAACAACAAAATTTTTCGAAGAAAGAGGGACCTTTTCTGTTCAAATGAGAGGAACTAAATCAAAGGAACAGATTTAGGATAAATAAGCATTGAGTTTCAACTTTAAAATGATTTCATGGGACTCTCTTCTTTTCTCTCTCCCCACTTTTTTTTTAGTGTTTGTTGATGGTTCCCACAGCTTGGTCTAGAAAATGGGACAGAAGAGATAGAAGAGGGCAGGGAAGGACAGGAATGACGTGAGTAACCTGATTAATTGAAGGAGACTGGTTCAACTGACAAGTGGATCAAATCCACGAATGGGCCCTGCTGCTGTTATGCTTAACTACGAGTACTGAATCGCTTGCAACTGATGTACAATTATATACATGGAATGAGCTTAAATTTAAAGAGAGTTGTCTCTGATTCACTTTGAAACTCGTAGTAAGGGATAGTAGTGTCTCCTATCTAAATGACACTGGTAAAGCAAGGACACCAGAGTGTCAAATGCCATAAAAGTGAAATAATTATTGTGTGACTTTAACTTGATGGGGAAGTGTCTACACTCCAGTGGTTTTCAGTAAAATTTAATAGCTTGATTAAATTTAATTTTCACACAATAACTAGCTGTAGACACTTCGAAGTGGACTGAGGGGAAAATAGCAAGAAGGGAGAAGAGTAAATGGAACAGAAAAGAGAGAAATAAGTATGAGGGGTAATTGCTTTAACAAAGCACTAGCTGTATTCAATTGCTGCAAGCCACAACATGCTAATCGCTAACCGCTAACCTTCGAGGCTAATGGTTTTAGCATAGACTTCAATGTAAACACTACCGCTTCGGGTTAGCTTAGCTACACCTGAGAGTCTTGCCAATTCACACACAAGCTAGCTAAATCTCCCCTATCACCCAACAACTACCAGCCGGGGAGGTTGGGCCAAACACGTTTCCTCTGAGACATGTAAAACCAACATGAGCATCTTTTTGAACTGCTGCTCATGCTGCATCACAGGGGAGCACAACACACTCAGAGAAAAGCGCTGTCTACCCTCTTCCACATACATGAGCTCACAGACTCCTACGATTGGCTAGTGTCGCTGTGATTGACAGGGGAGAGAATACCACCATCCTGCACAGAGTACACATCCAAATTTTCTCCCTTGACTCCAGGCCACAGGATGCGAATTCACAATCTCTAGATGACAGGGCAAACGCTGTTCTGTCGCATCACTCGTCATTTCAGAAGTTTTGAACATGTTGGTGTTTTTCTATATTTCTCCTTCTTTGCACAGCTCAATACACAGCTCTTATTCTTGAGGCATTTGACATAGCACTTTATGACATTCTATCACTGGGCTGGCATGCTCATGTGTGTGGTTTCAAGTCTTTTTTTTTGTTTTACCACAGAGTGGTAAAAACTACCTTTACAAAAATATTAATATCTGCAGAATTAAACACAACGGCATAAGCAATGAGATTCTGAATTGACTCAAAGAGACCATTAAGC
Source organism: Pangasius djambal (assembly GCA_022985145.1). Classification (NCBI taxonomy): domain Eukaryota; kingdom Metazoa; phylum Chordata; class Actinopteri; order Siluriformes; family Pangasiidae; genus Pangasius; species Pangasius djambal. Next base: position 15,190,038 of record CM040993.1, read on the forward strand.
TTGAATACATATTTTTTGAAAAAAAAAAAAAAAAAAACTGCAGTATTGCGCAGGAATTAGTCAGGAATCAGCACTGTGATCAAATTACACAAGATTTACCCAAGATTAGGGCCTGCTTCTTCACTTCAAAAGTGGAGAAATGCTGTTAAGTACCTACAGGCATTAAATAAAATTACCAATTATTCATACTTTATATGTGATATTGTTCCCATAAGACTAACATTAACCTAATTAGAAAGCAATCATTGATTTATGCTCCCTGGGGCTTCAAAAAAAAAAAAAAAAACCTTTCCTTTTGCTAGGCAAAACTCATCACTAGCAACATGTGCACAGGCACAAGGAATACTAGCCTTGCCCTCAGTGCATGCAACACCATATTGTTGTGATAGTATTATAGATGTAGAGCATACAGAAATTAGCTTTAGGACTCTTAAATTCCCTAAACAATTAGCATGATTTGAATGTAGGAAACATTAAAGGTATTACACAGATAGGTATGATGGCCAGCTGTTGTCATGCCTTCTGTTTGTGTACTGTTATCATGGGATAAGTGTGCATTAGCATACAAATTAGCATTAGTACAGAGTCAGTGTTTGAGAGAGAAACTCTGATGTATGAACTATGCCACTGGCTTTACAACGACAAATAAAAGAGTAAAGTAAGCGACCCTACTTTGCTCCTGGTCAGAGTGCCATGACAACCTAAAGCAATGGTCAGTTTGGACTTTTGTCGCATGAAAGTGGAGCAGATATGAGGCAATTTTGTTGCAAATGTGATTTTGGAGAGAATGTAGTGGTTCAGTCAACAACTAATGTTAGCTAGATTGTTAGTTCTTGTGCAGCAGTAAACAACAAGAATAGCAAGGCAAAAGTCTGAGGTAAGCATTACATGATAATTAGTGTGAGTATTTTTTTAAGAGATAAAATCTGCCCTCTTGGCTCTCTACTGGCTTCACACAGTTAAAATTATTCTAGATGAACTTAGTACAAAGTAAACATTGAAGATCTACCAAAAGAGTAATTTTGGACAGAATACTGTATGCCCTGACAGCAAGCGTGTTAGAAATGGATCACCATTTGAGTCAAGAAACATCTCTGACATTCGCATCTGCAGTATAGACCTATGGTAAATTTAGGACAAGCAGCTGTTAAATAAGGAATGAAATGTTATAGGAAAATAATCAATGATGGGGTGGTATGATGCAGCCCAGTGAAAAGTGCGGTTACTGATTCTCTTTCTATAACAGCACATCTCAATGAGATTTATTCCTTTTATACCACAGCAATTTGCCTATGATTCCAGTTATTTATTAAAAATACAATATATTGTACATTTTGTCCATTTATAAGTTACATTTAATGTCGTGTACATTTAATCTGTGAAAAATCTTCCTCTTATCACTTACACTTTAACAGCTATTGACAGTCATTCACTCATCAGTCATCCATTCTGAAGACTTTCCTATGTTTGAAAACTTAAGTTACAGCTTTATCCCTGTAAAAAGCACTGACACTGGAGACTCCTTCCAAAAATGTTAAATAAACATCTCCTTCCAAACAAAATGTCAGCATGTCAATAAAATACTTGTTTTTAAAATCTGTTTGTGTGGAGTGTCCACCATACCTAAGGCGTGTTATATGATAATATTTTAGAACAAGCTATAATATATAATATAATATATATATAATATATATAAACATGTGAGTTGCATTACAGGCAGAAGTACAGTAAGAACTGCTGTTTTAGAAAATTAATCAACACGTTATGACCAATCAGAATTATCTGAGTAGCACTGTGTTATAATGTGGAATTATTCTGTTTTTTCTGTGGATTTTATGTTGATTATAGTATGACCAAAAGTCAGATATTGTTTCATGATTCATCATTGCAAAAACACTAGTGTGCTGAAGGCAGTGTAAAATGTTTATAGAGTAAGCAATGCTGATGTTTAATTAGTCAATAATACCACAAAAGCACATACACAGGAATGGACTTCAGTCTTGTAGTATTTGCTTAACTGGCAAACGTTTCTTTCTGGTTCTTCAGTGAGAGATTTTCAGACAGATCTTATCAAAGTATAATGGATCAAAGGGCACAAAAAGGGGTTTCTTTTCTCTTTGTACACCATGCTCTGTTTAAGGACAGATTCTGAAGATATCCCTGCTGCAGGATTGTGACAAGATGCATGAAATCAGCAGCTGGGATTTTGAACGGATATTTATATTTCCTGTGCATCCTGTGTCAGTAGATTATACGGCGCTCAAGTCTCCTTCAATTTTACCGCATGGCTGCTCAAGCCCGGAGCCATGAGAGTGGGAATTAATGCATCATACACAGAGATAGAGAGAGAAAGCAGCGAGCAACAAAAGCACAACAGTCTAATTTAATATGAAGTCTAATTGAGCTGCAACCTTGCCCATATTAATAATGGATTTACTCTGAAATCTTTATTACATCTCGACAGAGGCAAACCTTTATTTCTAGCTCCTATTGCTTTTTCTTTATTTTCTGCTTACTGATATCTGACATTTTTCCTATGCTTGTCTTCTCTTCTATGTGACCTTGTGGATATTCTCCATTTAAAAAGACAAATATACTAATGTTCAGCAGGACTATTCAGTTTTACAAAGTAGTTAGGAGATTGGCTACAACGAATGAGTGCATGTGAAAGGTGGATTTCACTGTGTGGAAAAAATTATATGTGAGATTAAGTGAATGATTTAGGGGAAGGAATCATGTGCAGATAAATGAATTATTTGGGGAAAAAACACACATGAAAATAAATGAATCATGGGGAAAAAATCACATGTGAAAAAATTGAATCGTGGAAAAATGATGTGACAGAAAATGAATCATGTTGAAAAATCACATGTGAAAAATGAATCATGTGGGAACAAATCATGCATGAGTATAAATGAATGAAGTGTGATGCCCACTCACTTACAGTATCTGTGTGTAAATAGATATAACTGTAATTGAAATAAGCAAGCCCAGTAGTCCTACTCAAGCCTACTGAGCTTCAGCCATGAAAGCCAGATATCTTCATTTTGCTGGTGTGAATGCGTGTGTGTGGTGCCCGCGATGGACTGGCGTCCCATCCGGGGTGTATTCTCACCTTGTGTCCAGTGTACCCCGATCCACCATATATATATATATATATATATATATATATATATATATATATATCTTTCATTCATTTATAGTTATTTGCTGTTCTTCTTTCAGCTGCTCCCGTTAGGGGTTACCACAGTGGATATAATTGATATGGCACACTTTTTATGCCAGATGCCCTTCCTGACACAACCCTCCCCAATTTTATCCAGGCTTGGGTCCAGCTCTGGGAGTGCCCCACTCCAGTGGCTGGGGTCAGTTCCCTGGCCAGGAATCGAACCCAGGCCATGTCAGTGAGAGCACAGAGGCCTAACCACTAGTCCTCCAGGGACCCTTCATTTATAGTTTCTTGTTTATTAATAAATAATTAATAATTAATTAATAACATTTATTAATGTTGTGGAACATCTGTGAAACAAGGTGGCTCCTGTTATCTCTGCTCAGTAAGCATTTCATCCTGATAAAAAGTTAATAAAATAAAAAGAAACATAGATTGATGAAGATTTTCCCATGATGAAAAAAAACCCCTAAAAGTTACAACTTTACTGCTGACACAGGAGACACCTTCCTTAAATCCGTTTACGTGGATAAACTTGTGATTTGTCTCGCAGCCACAACAATCATCAGGGCTGCTGTTATCGTAAATGAATCAACACCTTCTGACCAATCAGTATCAGGTGTTCATGCTGTAATGAAGACGAATGAATGAATGATAAACAAACACAGTCTCGTCTGCACTGTCTTCAGTAATATCTATTGAACATAATCAATATGATTTCCTTAAACCTCTTCAAATGTGCCACAGAAAGCTTTTTCCTGGCAGCTGATAAGGACATGTGCGGTGTAAATGGGGAGTGATGGGGTTTAATTGATGATGATAAATTAGGCGGAGTGGAGCTGCGAGCTGACAGCACTGCAGGTGGAGTGTTTCTGCAGGTGTTTGTGCTGAATGGAGCACGTCGCCACATACACCTTAAAGACACCACACAGCCAGGCTTACTTTAGTTCAGCTTTTAATTTGTGAACCGTTTTTGAAAAGAGGTACAGGTTCATTCGAAACATTCACAGTGCACACAGTGTAGGCTATTATTCCCTGTGATTCATTAGCAAGTGCTTTTATGCAGAGTGACGTTCCAGTGAGACAGGATACAAGCATAAAGCTGAACAGCTGACGGTTAAAAACCTTACTTTCAAAAACTTTCAATTACATTTGACAACCTTTTCACTGAGTTATCACTACCTCCTGCTTAGCTAAATCTTTGTGGAAATTAACGGCTCACTTTCAGATTCTAATGCGAATCTAAATGAGTGCTTTATTAGAGGCAGGCGCACTTAGAGAGTAAAGCAATTAAGCCCATAGATAAAAGACTCATATCAGCACTAACATGAACTCTAAAACATTAATATATGTGGTGTGACCAAAAATGTGCTAGCAGGGCTTGTTTTTCAAAGACATTGATGTAATGTTTAATTTTTTTGGCATCCACAGCAGATTATTTGTGATTAATGAATGTCTTAAAGGGGATCAGTTTGTATTTTTGGGAAACTCACCATATTTCATATGAATTGGGGCTATTTTATTTATCTGATTAGAATATTTCAAATGAGGTCATTGGGACAAAAATGCAAAATACAGGCAGTTCATATGGCAAAGAACCATTCAATTGAGAGAAACCAACATGTGAGCATCTGAAAAGAAAAGGCTTTTATGCGGAAATTTGGAGTAGACTTGCATTTAGAGCTGTGCAAATCAACCAGTTATTGGGTCACTGTGAGAGTCAGTGCAGCCGTAATGGCCTCCATTCAGCATCCATTTGCTCAGGTCTGCGGTGATTTTCTTATTTCACACCAAATCAGTTTTTTTTTCTTTGGTTGTTTTATTTACATGAAGGCTCGTAACGTGCTCACATTGGAGGAAAGCAATTGGGATTCCTCAACACTCTCATTTCATGGCAAAGCAAAGAGCAAAGTGCCAAACTGTGTGTGATCCATTTCACAGCTGTAACTGAGCATTCACAAATTACAATACCATACAGTGAGAAGAGAAACTGGACTTCAACGGGTTAAAGCCAGAGTTATTCACATTACAAAGACAAATGCAGCATGCTGTTTGACTCAGTATAAAGTGTGTGAAGAAATTTGAGTCGCTTTCATAGAAGTGAAAGATCACATCTCATATAAACAATGTTAATATATATATATATATATATATATATATATATAATGAGGATTTTCTCTTTGCTTCATAAAACAACACTAATGTTTGAGTTAAGCAAAGACCAAAGCGAATGAATCACTGGGTCTAAAGTTCAGATGTGTTAATCATGCAATTCAGAAGTCACAGCTGTCACACATTCCACTTTGCAGATAACCCACGCTGAGCTCAAAGTGCCACTGCACTGTCATTGTTCATTAACTTATACATTTATACATTTGCCTCATTAAAAATAATATAAACCAACATTATACTATGCATTATGCTTAAATTATGTATAATATGTTAAATTAAATTATTTCTAATTCAGGGTAATAAGCATACACAGTATGTTAATATAAGTTACCATTTTTGGTCACAATTTTTCCACCAGAAGCTGCAAAGTGCCAATTTAAAGCTCATTAAAGTTATTTACGAAAATAAATGAAGAAATAAATTGAAAATAAAATGCATTTGGTTACCTAAGGAAAGATATTTTGAAGATTGTTCTGTTTAGACCAAATTTTGATTGGTATTTTTTTTAAAAATGCCTTAATTTAAAGAAAGAAACAAATAAATAGAATATATATATAGTGTGAGATGAGTGCAAACAATACAATGAATCCACAAGGCAGTGCACATCAGCCAGACAGAACAGAACATAATTACTGAATTCATTTCTTAATTAATAATTAAGCATTAAAAGCAGTTATTTAAAGAATGCACTCACTTTAAAGTTACTGGCTGAATCAAAATAATGTACTAAACATTGTAAACATTGTAAACAGCCCTTCCAGCTGGACTTTATGAGCAATAACGTGTGAACAGCACATGCACATTTGGCCCTCTGGTCCGCTAACCACGCCCACAATAGCGTTAGTCAAAGCGGGAGGGGATGATTGGCCAGGGAGATCTGGCAATCATGTGTCGAGGCCACGCCTCCCGCTGTGTAGCTACAGCGAAGGGACTTTTCTCCATCTCACAGATGTTTCAGTATGAGCAGAGAGGAGTGCTGTAACTTTCCTTAGGAGGATTTACTTTTCCACCGGTGCATACTCGCGTAAATGTTCAGGTGAATCGAGGGGATAACAGTGTACAAGTTGAAGGAATTTGACTCTTATAGAAGAAGAAGAAGAAGAAGAAGAAAGAGGAAAAGAAGAAGAAGAAGAAAATGCCTGTAGCTATTCTCATGCCTTTCACGGTAACCCCGAGTAGGAAGTCCGTTAGCGCGAGCTCGTTCAGGCTAACGGAGAAATTCATTCTGCTCCTAGTTTTCAGCGCCTTCATCACCTTCTGCTTCGGAGCTATCTTCTTCCTGCCGGATTCCTCCAAGCTGTTTTTCTTCCGCTCCGACCCGGCGGTGGAGGGCGACACCCGGACAGGTACGGACGGAGACTCCGGCGGAACGGGCAACGACGAGAAAATCCTGGCGAAGATCAGGAGAGACCACGAACAGGCTCTGCTGGAAGCCAAGGACACGCTGCAGAAGCGGCCGGATGAAATCAAGCAGGACATCCGGAGCGAGAAGGACCAAGTTGCGAAGAACAGAGCAGGCGACAGTGACGACGGCTCGCTGCCCGTTATCGAGTACGCGCGAGCACCTGGGGCAACGGGGCGCGAGCCCTCCGACCCGGAAACGAGGGAGAAACGAGCGAAAATTAAAGAGGTACACAGTTATACCTTGTCGTGTACGAATTGTTCTTTGACTCCATCTTCTGAGTCGACTAAACAAACAAACAAAACATCCAGGTTGGTATAAATGTCAGCGTTTGAGTCACTGCTGAGGTAAGTTAGCTTCCTCGGGTAATTAGCTGCCTAGTTCCAGCCTAGTCAGAAGTTCGCCCTGGAGGAATAGTTTCTGAAACAAACGAAAGAACCATTAGCTTGTAGCCTGTACAGCAGCTTACATACACTCAAGGGATAATGTTAGTTATGTTTAAGGCAGCTGACTGAGAAACAAGTTCATAAGCTGTTCATGGCTGTTATAGCAGTTTATAACGCGCCATATTCATGTTATCGCCTCAGCAATATAAAAAATATCCCATGAATACACGACATATGATGCCTCTCACATGTTAAATGTCAGTGAGTTTCAGAGTTTCACTTTGTTTTACTGAACAGGAAAAGGAAAAAAAAAAAAGTGAAATGCCACCTAACGGCTTTGCTATGTGCTAAAATAATGAAGCCATGTCACACACTTGGAGATTACTGAAGGAACAGGGTTCAGACTACAAGCACTAAAGGTGTTCTCCAAAGTTCAGCACCAGAAGGTCAGTATACTTCCTCAGCAAGAATGGCATCATTGTACGATTGATGGAAGTGGAAGCTTAACCTCAGAGGAAGGTCAGCTTGCTTTTCTTTCAGTAGAAGTAGCACCGCTGTATTACTGTGATTCGTTTGGATTTGATGGATTTCTCTTCCTTAGGCAGAGCAGTCGAGGGGTAAGGACGTTGCCCATGAGATCAGCAGTGACTCGCTTTCTGGCAGCCTGCGACATGTCAGGAGAGAGAAACCTTCCCAGTCAGGATAAAGACACTTAAAACGCACGAAAAGAGCATGCTTGTTGGAATTCATTGTCACTACGTTTTGGCCAGAGTGAAAATTTTTCCTACATCTATTAGAAAAGGCAACTTGTTGTTTACAATGTGTCAGGCTGAATATGGGTCATAAGCTCAATGTCAAAAGGTCAGTAAACCTTCTCAGCATTGTTGTACACTCCTGGGGAAATAATAATAATAATGGGCCAACCCAAAATGGCAAAATATTAAGCTTTTAATGGTCTTAAGAACAAATCGTTGCTCAGGAAATTAGCAAGAATGAAACAAATAGATAAAGGTAGTTAGTATGAGAGAGCTTTTCCCTTTGATTTCTTTAAATGTTTAAGCCTTATGGCTCTTGATGGGCTGCATCAGTTTGGCCGATAACCAAATAATGACTAACCTTTTAAGGGAAAAAAAATCCAAGAAGATATTTTCGGAAAATTTTGTACACCCAGACATGTGTTAGTTTGGAATTTATATCAAACATTTTAATCATGATCATAATCTTACCTTTGCGTACAATAAGACTATATAAGTGACTTTCCCTGTTCTAGCTTTTCCCCAAACAGGTCACTGCAGTAAAGTAAACGAGCAAATGGTGGCACAGGAGGTCTCAAGGGTGCATTTGTTTAATTCTCACTAATTTTATGACCAATGATTTGTTGGTAAGACCATTAAAAGCTTAATATTTTCCATTTTGGGCTTGGCCTATTTTTTTTTTTTGTTTGCCCAGGAGTGTAAGAGTTATACAAGTCAATGCTTAACCTCAGAGGAAGGTCAGTATGCTTTTCTTTCAGTAGAAATAGCAAAATAGCACCACTGAATTACTGTGATTGTCTCAGATTTGATGGATTTCTCTTCCTTGCAGCTGAAGCAGAATATAGTTGAAGCAGAACAGTCGAGGGTTAAGGATGTCGCCCATTAGATCAGCAGTGACTCGCTTTATGGCAGCCTGGGACATGTCAGGAGGGAGATCCCAGACAGCATGAAGATGTTTAAAATGATGTCTTTGTTGACATTTATAGGTCGTTACATTTTCAAAACATCTATGCGAAGATATAGAAAAGACAAGTATTTTTGTATACAAGATGTCCGACTTAATATGAATAATTATCAAATCAAGGTGGACCAGGTCTGACCATAAAAACACCAACTGTAACATCATGTTTTTATTTCTGGAGGCAATTTAAATCAGTCTAGACTGGCCCAGTAACAGATTAACCACAGAGGTACCACAGCCCGTCAGCAGGCTGATGGATCAATAATCTGGCTTCAGGTCAGAGAGATAGAACACACACAGTCAACTAGGGCTGTGCAATATAACAAATATGTCATGATACTTGAAAACGTTTTATGTTTACAAAAATGAAATATTTAAGACGGAAAAGTAGGAAAATATCAAATCTTTGCAAAATTAAAATGTCACTATTTTACTGATTCAGTACATAATGTTAATGTTAAATCAGACTTCTTATAAAATACAATATCTCAGAAAAGGGTATTGTGACTTAATAATCAATACACAAAGTTCAATATTGTATCATCGTACTGCTCAGCCCTGCAACCAACAGGTTTTCACATGTTCTGCTACGCTTTCCATGTCAGTCTCATTTTCTACATCTCAGCTTAACAACAATGATATAAAAAGCTATGGTAGTAGTGATAGTCTTAACAAGTCTTAACAAGATCACCTCACCTCTAGCTCTCTCAGGCTGATCAGAGTGACACTCCCAGCTTTTCTGAATCCTCACGTAAACAGGACATCCAGTCGGTCTAAAATCGTCACGACTTGCTTGTTTACTGAATGTTAGCTTTCGATTTCACTTGGAAAAATCAACACTGCTGCTTGTCATTGTGTTTGAACCAGACATTTTTAGAAAGGCTCCGCATACAAGTAAATAGCTTAGGGTTGTCATACAATTCCACCAAAACTGCTTGGGTTAAATTCTTCTGCCACGAGGCATTTTCTCCATGCGGATGCCTGCTAGGCTCAAACTAGGTTTGTGTCAATAATTAAGGAGTAAACACTAGCTGTGTGCTGTTACACACAAATAATGAATTTCCTGTAATAGCAATTGTGACGTCTTTTATTTCTCTTCTCGCATGGTTATTTGCCAGTGATTACAATTCTTTTAAATTAAAGAACAACAAATCATACTTTTTCTATTTATGCAACATTTAATGTTGTGGAACATCTGTGAAACAAGTTAGTTCCTGTTATCACTTACATTATAGCACCTACAAACAGTGGTTCCTTCAAAGATAGAAGGATAGAAGATAGACTTCAATGCACTATTGTAAGTCGCTCTGGATAAGGGCGTCTGCCAAATGCCATAAATGTAAGTGTAAATGTGGTTGCCTTAAAACTCTCTATTTTTTTTTCGCTCTCATGAACTTAATAAGGCAAAAAGCGCAGCTTGTCACGTTACCGAGAAACACGCACAAGGCTTATCTCAAAGGCTTTCTTGTGCCAGGAAATTTAAAGGAACAGCTTTACTTCTCGCTTTTATAAAGCACTGACACTGGTGACTCCTTCCATAAATAATAAACATTTCCTCACAGAAAACCTATAAACAGTTGCCCATTTAAAATCAGTTTCTGTGGCGTGTTTGCCAATAAGCCCCTGTGTAAGTGGTTACGATAATGATAATTAACCCTAGCATCACTACTGTCATCAGCATCACTACTGTCAACAACTCAGTTTGGTAAGATGCTGCTGAGGCAATATTTGCTGTCTGTTTCATTTGAAAGGCAACATTATGACTGACATCTGCTAGGGGCCCGAATCTGAATACAGTGTGCATTTAAAAGAACAGTTCAGCTAAAAATGAAATGTACACATTGATTCCCGTCTAAAATGCAGTCTGTCAGCCAAAGCATGTCTGCTGTTTGCTTCTTTAGTTTTGTGCTGGAGTTGCAAGGCTTCTAAAGCTAGCGTGTAAATAAAGTTTATAGCCACTGGTTTAGTGCCTAGGCACAGTATTGCCATACAGTTTCATAACATGGCATAATAAGTTTGTATTAAAAACGTTATTAGATTGTAATCCAGTTCACTTGTATTGTGAAAAGGCGGCCATGCCTCCAACCTGAGTCTGAAGCTCGAGTGGCGTGACATTAAACTAAAATGGGGGGAGGGATCATACACATTGTTATTACATGATATACACATGATTACAGGGTTATATTTTTTTGTATATTTGAATAGCAACTGATAAACTGCCTAACTGTACATCCCTAATTCACACAAGCATGTGCTTTCTTGTTACCAGGAATTGTTGATAGCTAATCAAATTTAGAGGTGTTTTATCTGTTTGCATCACTGAGTGTGCTGCCGAGGGAGTTCCTGTACACTTCTTGTATGTACTTTTATCAAGATGTCGATTTAGTTTAGCACTTGAGACGGTTAATTCAGGTGTTGATTAGAGCGTGTCCAGTGGTAAACGTAATATTTGAATATAGAATCATGATAGGACGGCACGCAGGGCAGGGGGTTGTGTTGCTGCCTCACAGTTCCGGTGTCCTTTGTTCAGTCTTGAGCTCATGTACTCGGTTTTCTTCAGGGTCTCTGTTTTCCTCCCACCTCAAGAAGCTTGTCAGTAGATGCCAGTAGGTGGATTGGTGGACATTTTTTCAAGGGTTCTAAGGGTTCTTTATGATAGGGAAACAGTCTGATGTAGGGTTCTATACAACAGAAGTTACAGCTCTGTAAAGAAATATTTTGTATGTTTGGAACTATTTTAAAACCTGCTTGACTTAAGAATCTGTTTCAGGGTGTAAATACATATGAAGTAAAACCATCACCAGCAGTTTCCTCCAGGTTCTAGGCTCACGCATATCTGTGGTTTAAGACCTGCTTCTGCACCTGTGCAGGTCACGCTAAGGATGAAGCTTTCCACACTTGCTAATGAGTTGTAAATCAGCGGCCAGCCTCGCCTCACTGCTCCAGAATCAGTATGCACTAGGGTTCTTTAAACACCTTCGCTTAATATCTTGTAATTGTCTTCTGTCTAATCAGTGCAGTGTTGATGTTCACCATGTATCCACCACCGTCAACATGTATTGTGTCTTGAAAGATGTCTAGAGACGTGCTGTCAAAGAATACTGCTGCCTCAAATTCTCCGGTCTGTGTGTATGCCAGTATTTCATATGAGGAAAATTGCCACTATCAGAATTCATGAAACTGATACTGCATTTCATAAGCTTAACTTCATTGTTCTGAATATTGGCAGTGTTGAACCACATTTGCCTTTTTCAAATTAAATAGTAAGACAGAAATTTAATCTGAAAACATACTTAAATTAATGAAATAAAGAAGGAAAAAAGAAAGTTGATTTCATGGAATTTAGACATCAGAGTGCTTCAGCATGATCATCAATCAGCACCCTTGTGAATGTATCACTTTATTTACTCATAATCACTCATAAGCATTACAGTACAGCTAAGTTTTTTCAGGATTAGCTTCATAGCAAAGACCAGACTTGTGCTCGATTCCAATATCATGCACTTGATACTGTGTATGTAGGGCACTTGTTGTTTTGCCAAATCCCAACCATTTGACAAATCATAGAACATACTTAATGTTTTCTGTCTGAACCCTGGAATCTTAAACCTTCCGGTTTTAAATTTACCGGTTTATTCGACCTGTATGACCCTTCGGCTTGACCTACAGGCAAATTGTCTGAAAAGAGTAAAAACAGAAAGTTGTTTATTTCTATGCCCACTATTGTGTACGTAGGGCAGTTGTTCCCGAAATGTTGTCCTTGGAGCATAGCCAGAGTGTCTGTGATTTAAAAATCTATATATTTAATTATTTTGTAACCCACAATTACAAAGCTATTATATTTATAATTATGTACTTACATTTATTAGCCTGTTTGAGTAGGCATTTAAATTAAATGCCTTTAATCCCAGTCTCAATAAAGCAAAACCAAGTAGGTCTATAAATAAAATGCCTTGAAGTTAAATAACCAGAGTGCTATTGTACACATTCAAACAATGAGTCTAATGTTTTACTAGATGGATTATATTTGTAATATAAATATGTACTGAGGTGGTTTGTGGAATTTATTTTACAGTTAAAGGGTTAAAGTCCCTAGCTGTGAGAAGGTTAAGAACCCGTGACTTAGGAACCAAAAAACTGAGAAATGAAAACACACGTTTCCCCTTGCATCTAATGGCAATCCTTTTCAGCCAACTTGGCTAATCGATATCAAATAGATTTTTGGGGCAAGTTCCAGTGCTCTGAGCTTGAGAATTTCATGTTTCACCAGTTAAGCTCAAAAGCCAGCATTAAGAAAGTGCAGGTAAGAGTTTTTCAGGGTTACTGTCACACCCACAGGCACAGCCTGGATCCTAACGCCTGGATTAAGGTGTGTCGCGTCGGTAATCATATTAGTGCATGCTGTCCATCCTGGTGTCCTCCCACCCTTTCTGCCTCGCTGTGATAAGGTCTCTGAGGTCATTCTCTCTGAAAGTCTCATACTCCTGGAGCCTGAGAGGCTCTAAACAAGATTGAGAATGATCTCAGTAACAGCAGCATCCCTGCTTTATAGTTCAGTGATAAATCACCCACGCAGAGCTGAAAATAATCCCGCTGTTCAGTAGCTGGATAGAAACAAGCAGCCACCGTGGGAGTCAGGCCACCATTCACGGCTTTCCCTGTGAGCTTTGCTGACCTTTTAATGGTAATTGTTCTGTGAAAAGAAATCAATGACAGGATCGTTTTGGGCACAAACTGTCAGAGGGCACTTTTGTTTACTGTAAATCGATAAACTCTAGCTAATGCATCGAATCTGACATCCGTCACCTTTTAGCCTCTAAATACAACTTTATAGAATAAAAATCAAAAATGAGTAAATGTGCTCTCAGGGCAAAAGGGACATTGTTAGGATGGAACAATTAATTAGCTATATGCACCAATTAGCTATATGCTGTATGCAACAATCCGTTAGCTATATCCATTTCAGCGGCTATGTGTCAGTAGTTTAGATCAAACAGATGCCCTTTAAGTTAGACATTTTTTCCACATGCTATTGCTTTTTGGAGTGAAAGCAAAAGATGCAGGCATCTACTGCACTGTAGTGTGTTCTATCCCGCTCATTCAAATAAACAACTACGTTTTCCATTCATTCACACGTAGTTTCCTTTTCCTTCAGTTATGCAGATGTTAAGCTAAAGAGAAAATCCTTGCTTCCCTCCTGATGCCATTTGCTGAGGTGGTCAGAGTATCAAATATAGTAGAATGGTATTTGGATAGCAAGGTGAGTTTTTCATTTTACTTGTTTTTACAGTTAGTTCCAGAAGTATTTGGACAATGACGGAGTTTTTGTAATTTTGCCTTTCAAAATCCACCACAATGGATTTGAAATAAAACAATCTGTAATTCCTAAATGGTAAATGCCATATTTTTGTGGAACCTCTTAAAATAAAGCTGAAAGTCTACACTTCGATCACATCTTGATTGTTTTATTTCAAATCCATTGTGGTGGTGTATAAAGGCAAAATCACAAAACCTCTGTCATTGATGTGTCTTTTGATTTTTTTGTAGAGGTGCATTAGGTAGGATATGTAAAAAAAATAAATAAAAAATTTTTTAAAAAAAGGATTAAATGGGTGGAGTTGAATAAGATTTAATTTTTTTTTTACTCATTGAGCCAGCATATTTCCACTAATGTACACAAAGCTCCGCCCCCAAAACTTTCAGTGGTTTGACTAGAGTTAGCATGCTAACTAAAAGGACTGTCAAGACATCACTTTCTTCTTAACACTCGGACTTGCAACTGCTTTAAAGCCAAGTTACAGCTCTATAACATATACACATGCAAAATTCTCCTCGTAATGATTTGTGAGGATGTGAAGGGGCGCTGGGGCTGTGTGTATAAAATGACTGACAAGAGGACAATTTCGAATACAAACATTTTTTTCAGCTACATAATACACTTGTTCTGAGACTGGCTAATACTCTTTTTTTTTCTATCATTTTTACATAATTTTCCGTGTTGTTTTTACTAGTAAGAAATGAAAAATATCGACTGTTGCACCTTTAAAACATTTTGGGACTTGATCGAATTTGTCTACTGGTTGATGCTTGTGGTGGCGCCCCAGACCCAAGCTTGAGCATCCAATTTTGCCTAGCCTTCATTTTGCATGTATATCTCAACTTGTCTGTTGACTTAATCAATGACAGGGAAATTTGCTTGCCTCTGCTCCTTTAACTCTCTGTTTACATTGTTTGGTGCAGTCGTTCTTAGCCAGTGTTTTGTGTGGCTCAATGAATCCATGGCGTGGTGTTTGGAGCAGTGGTGTCTGGTGATGCTGCAGCTCTGCAGGCTGTGTGGACCATACCAGCGTTGACCAACAGTGCTATTATTATTATTATCAGCTATGCTTTTCAAATTTGATCCTGGCAACAGCTTTTGCTAGACTTTGCTAACCAGTCTGTTTGTTTTTTATCACTGTTTTGTGTCTTTGTGACCTTGAATATGAGAAAGGCACTATAGAAATGAAGCCCTATTATTATGGTTATTGTTATGCTATGATTTGAACTTGTAGGCTTCCGGTCACTAGTGTAGAACCAGTACTACTGAGCCACGTCTGCCCGTTTAAGTCCAACAGTAAGATATCTTCAGTGGAAAGAAGGCCACAGCAGAGGGTAATCATTCATAAGAAAATGGAGCAAGCTCTCAGCTGAATGCCCATGGCGTAATACATCACAGCAGTTTTATTGAACCAGTGGCCTTTGATAGTAGTGCACTTTCTGAGCATATGCAGGGTCATGGCATTATACAGCACTAAGCCTCAGGGGAAAACCTCGTGTGGATGGCATATTCACAATTAAAAAATATACATTTTAACTGAATAGACTGGTGCAGCAAGTTCATAGTAGTAATGACCATAGGTTTGAATGTTCAGAGTCAAAGGATGAAGTAGAGCAAGGAAGCTTAACCCAGCTCCCTGAATCCTACTGATTAGTTACAGTTCCAATACAAGAGTTTTGGTGCTAATGTGGTCTCACAGTAGCAGCTTTGTAAGTGCTTGTACAAGCCAACTTGTATAGAAAGTTACAAATGGTTAGTGTTATGTCAAGGGACGGGGTTAATGCTTGTAGCTTTGCTTATGACTTTGAAATATCTCTCTGGCTCGTTAGAAATCCTGTATATGTTGCTTAATGGTATCTAGCTCTAGGTTTATCAGCATGTTGGATTGAGCAGATTAGATTATGACTGGACCTAGGTTCCACGGAGTGGGTCAGATTGTTAAACAAACCAAAGGCAAAGGCAGATAACCCTGAAAGGGAAGTTACACATCCTTGTGTAATTAGTTTAAAAAAAAAAAAATTTTTAAAGATGCTTGGACAGAGAAAGGTTCGAAATCAGTGTCTCATCTGTTCTGAAACCATGGTGCTAGTCAAAAGTGGTAATGTGAAGTGTAACTGTGAAACAAAGATCACTTTAATGTTAAATGAACCTTATTTATTGTCATAAACGAGCATAAACGAGTTGTCACCAGTCAGTCATGTTAGTTTTCTGTACCTTTTTTTTTTTTTTTTTTTAAATCTGCTTATTGATGGCTGCTTATTGGTCCCTAGTATCCAGTCCATGCTGCCTGTCTGTTTAAATCAATCTGTTTATTTGCACCCAGCATGCTGCCATGCTCTCCGACTGGAGAATCCCACTGTTTGCCTGGTTTTTTTAAATTTATTTATTTATTTTTTCGTCTTTGCACTGATTGCACCAATGCACCACCATGGAGCTTGTTTTTTTTTTCCCCGTTTCAGTTCAGAAGTAAAGTGGAGGTAGAATGTTACTGCTACTAAGTGGTCATGAACCAAATAGTTTTAATTGTTCACTTTCTCTACAATACAGCTGAAACTAGCGCTCACGAAGGGTCAGTTACAACCCAGGCACAACGTACGTGTGTCCGAATAAGCTTGGATCTAAGCCCGAGGCCACACACACTGCAGTAATAGATGCCCCTGAGCAGTTTTGTTTCCTGAGAAAGACTTGTATCTAGGCACATATTGAAAATGTCTAGAGTGTATCTTCTTACTGGCACGGTTTTGTTGAAGATCAAGGCGATACCGAGACTTTAAAGACATTAACAGGCCATGAAAATTCATAGGCTCTTTCAGGGGTGGAAAAAAAAAAACATGAAAATGAGTCTCTTACCTAGGCAAGCTATGCAAACAAGCCTTTTTTGGTATGGAAGATGAACAATGGTGTGCATGTTGTATTTCCCATTCAATGTTAAGAGCAGATCAGATCCAGATGATGGCTTCATTGAATAAGAACATGGCTGAGGTGAAAGGCATCTCAGTGCTTCTGATTTATTGGATGTCCGGAGACAGCCAGCACAGAGGTGCTCATTGATTAAAAGGTTTGCAGGCTGTGCGTGCACTACGTACCCGAAGTCCTGACCCTCGCTGTGGACCTGATTCTGCTTCAGATCGACTTGGAGAGGTGACTGAGTATAAGAATGTCTGTGTGCAAGGCATTGTATGTTCTAATTTGTCATGCTCAATGAACTCCTTTCTGAAACTGGGGGAAAAAATCCATTCCTCGTTTCAAGCAAAGCAATAAGGTGAACTTGTGTAGTTTGTAATGCCTCCTGTACACAGACTGAAGAGCTGTTGGTTTTATCTTTGGTTTTATAGAGGCACAAGGCGACGTTAAGTGGAGGAGTTCTAATATAGTTGCCCTTGTCCAGTCTGCCCTTGTGATACTTACCTCAGTTCTTTTAGTGGAGGGGAAAGACTAAAGTGATTTGCCTTGAGCCAGGTCTTTATTGGTTTTCCTTGTGTCAACATTAGATTCACAGCAATCTATTATATTGTTATTCTTTTGCACTACCTGTTATATCTGACACCTTCATGCTAGAACTGTGTACTGGTCGGCGTTGCACTGTCTCTTACTGTGCCTATAGTCCTGTTTTAGTAGTTATTCTACTGTCTTTTGCTGTTTGCACACGTTTGGACGTGCACTTTACGTAGTAATGTGTAGTCTCTTGTAGTTCTGTGTTGTGTTATGTAGCATCAAGGTCCTGGAGGAACTTTGTTTCATTTCATTATGCTCTGTATTAGATGTATGTGGTTGAAATGATAATAAAGCCACTTGACTTCACTAGACATGTGGGAGTTTCCTTGTTTCCCCATACCTGAAGTGCCTGAAAAGGTCTTGTGCTGTGCTTGAAAACAGCATGCTCTGTAGTCTGCTCAGTTCCACTGAGAATCCAGCATGCTTTACAATTACGCTGTAGAATGCCATTTGATACGTAAGGAATAGAACACATGGGGACAAGCTGTTATGGGAAAATAATCAACAGCGGAATTGCTGTCATGACCGTGAGGTTGATTACTTTCCTATAGCAGCACATTCTGAAGTGTTGTGTTCATCTTATGCACAGAGATTTTTGTTAAAGAACAATTGTACTAATCCATTTATTCGTAATTCTTAATTCCACACATAATATTGGTGGTTCTAGCTTTGAAGCTGAATGATCCATTGATTACCAAGCTAATAAAGTTTAACATAAATGTAGAGTGAAGAACATTGAGAATTTATTGGCATGGAGGAAACCTCCCTGATTTATGTTACTTTTTGTTTTCTTCTAGAAGTGGTTTAAGCATCCTGTAAACTTCACTTACATATATTAATAGATATGTGCATCATTTAGCATCAGTTCATTTCAGTTCAGTTTTATTTTTTTATAGTGTTTCTAACAACAGACATTGTCACAAAGCAGCTTTACAGAAATCCGACAGACATTGTAGATTTTAGCTGCAAGTCATTTGGATCTTTTATAGTCGTAGTTTGTCCTTGACTGAATATATTCATTTTAAAGCTTTATTTTATGAAGATGGCGGCACTCGATGGCCTGCAGTCACTACTCAACACTCCTTCAGAGTGCCAGGCAAGCGGCTGTAACTTTACTCGGCTTCCTGCATTCAGCCACGAGGCCATGTTATCTCTGGAGACCCTGCGCTTGGCAGCATATCAATGAAACACTGTCCTGGAGAGAGTAAAAGAGGGTGTGTGTGTGTGTGTGTGTGTGTGTGTGTGTGTGTGTGTGTGTGTGTGTGCGCGCGTGGTGTGCCAAGCTGAATGTGGACCCTGTGCCAGCGTGGCTCATGCTCACCTCTTGAGGTGCACCTGTCCTCAAGGCACTTGTCCATCTACAGGTTTCCCGAGACTCACTGGGGGGGGGGGGGTCAACTATACACTCAGAAAAAAAGTTTAAAGGTACAGTTTTTAAAGTCCAGTTATGTACCTCAGATTAGGTGTAGATACATACTAAAGGCACAGAAGAGGTGCCACTGATGGTACCACCCCAGCGACAAGGAAAAGCACAGTTTGATACTTTTCTTTTTGAGAGTGTCACTTCATATTATAAAACTTGAAGACATTTCCATGATGCATCTGTAGCAAGTTCAGTCATACTTTTATTTAATTTCTACAAAACCAAATGACCACTGAAAAGTAGGAAGAATTGAAAAATCTACTAAAAAAATATAGCATAATACAATTTTGAAGATTCAGAACTGAATTGTCAATAAATCTAACATCAGGTGCTTTTGGGGAGTTTGCAGTTGTTATAAAATTACTGATATGCAGACGATATCAGAAAAGTGTATTTTAATAACATTGATCACACTATTGATATTACATCATCATAGTACCCAGTTGTTTTTTCTTTTTCTTTTTTTGAAGCCATACCTTTTTTTCTAAGCACGTCTGTGGCTTTGTAATATTTCTCACCTATAAGGACCACGCAAACACACCAAATGCACAAGCAGCAGGATCTCGCTCGTGCGAAAGGACAGCTGGTTATAGATTATTCAACAGGGTCGTTAAACTGCTGTGTCTTTGCTCAGCAGAAGATAACAGGACATGGTGTGTGTGTGTGTGTGTGTTATGTAAAACGTAAAAGCAGTCACTGGGCGTCTGTGGAAGCTAGTGTATTTTTTTCAGTACTGTTTCTGGTTTATTTTATCCAGCTGGAAAATTTGCAACTGGTGATACTGAATTCAAATGACCTTTTAAGCTCTATTTTATTAGACAGTGTGTTTGTTTCAGTGTGGCCACCGAGCCACCACGTGTGGAGCCAAAGTTGCTCTCTTTTCATTAAACATGTGGAGACTTATTCCCTGTTTCTCATTAGGTTCTTACTGCTGTAAGGTGATAATAAAGGAGCCATGTAAAGGATGTAATATCTCACACCAGGCGCCCGTTCTCCCCTCTGTCAGGTTATTGATCTCCGAAAGCACCACGGGTTACCTAAATGACACCATTACGGCTGTTCTCGGCCCTGCACTAAAACTGCAATGGTGGTGGCGTAATGGACTTTTCACTAATTCACCTTAAGAACAGAAGGCCTAGTACAGGTCAGTGCGTTTGTTTGGGATAATGGCACATTGGTTTTGGTTTAGCATGTTCTCCTTGTATCTGAGTGGGTTTCCTACATGCTGGAAGGGGGATTATTGCCCCTAATGAATACTCCCGGGCTTGCAAACAGCTTTCACACTTCATAAAATGTACCAGACTTGGGCCTCAAACGGCCCAGAGTCTGAATAAAAGATCTAAATCTTTACCTGAGCCTTGTTGAGCATGCATTCACTTACTGTAGACAAGACTGAAGGCAAAAGCCTTTGTCACTAGTGGGGATAGCAAGGAGTATGTAGTGATGTTATCCATTTCCTACTGAAAATGAATGAATTTGGGGTCATTCGAAAATATGAACATGTGGTAAATTGATATGAACGATTATGCTTTACTTAATTTATCAGGTTCCACTTGCTGTCTGTCAGCTTGGTGGTTTTGTTGTTGCCTCAGTGCTGAAGATAAGATGCTGTTATTTTCTCTTTGTAATCGTTGCTAAAGCAAAGTGCATTTGCAGGCATGGCAGAATCAGAGCTGTCGGTGTTAATTACAGCAAGATGCCTGACTTTCTTTGGAAATCCCTCACTGTTTCATCCACGCTTAAACAGCGCTGTTTAGACAGAGATAATGAGATGTTCCTCACTGCAAAAAGTGCTTTTTTTTTTTTATGATCCACTCAAGACAGCGAACCAATCAAAGATGATAAAATGAAATCAGCCTTTGCACTGGCCACATCCTGCCACCACAAGATATTGATTATATCACTACACCCTTTTTTCCGTTTGACAGGTCTTATGCAGTGATGTTTTTCTGAATGCAGCAACCTCCTCGCAATATATGAGTGGTTTTCTAAACAGCACATGCTGCAGAATATTTGCTGGATTAACACCTTGTTTTTGTTTTTAACTTTTTTTGTTCTGGTACATAGGACTGATGTGTTTGTATATTTGAAAGAAATATAATTTTCAGTGAATGTTTCCTTCTCGATGATGACCATTACTTCTTGTGATGACCAACTAATTTAAACCTATACACATTGGTCCGCGTATTTGATTTGTCACAGTTTTTATGCCGGATGCCCTTCCTGATGCAGCCCTCCCCAATTTTATCCGGGCTTGGGACGAGCACTGAGAGCGCACTGTTGCATGCAGCCCCAGTGGCTGGGGTCGGTTCCCTGGCGGGGAATCGATCCTAGGGTACATCAGTGAGAGCGCTGTGGCCTAACCACTAGTCCTCCAGGAACCCATTTACTGTGCTTCAGTATACAGGAAAAAAAAAACATCACATGCTTTCCATTTATGGATCGATAACCATAACTGATAACTATACACACATATTCTATCTTTATTATGTGTATGCTACATACAGTAGGAGGCCTCCCATGTGCTATAAAATATGAGGAAATATGAGGAAGACTGACGGGTTCACGATTATGAAGGGACTGACAACAATGCAGGGGTCTCTTTTCTTGTGTTTTCAAGGAGCCAGGAAACAAACGTCTGGCTACGTGATACAAAAGCACAACAGGTGTAATTTATTTCCGACCTTGGACTTTCAAAGAGTTATTGTTCTGCACTTCAAAAACACTTAAGAGCGAATACTTATTGTTTAAATACCCGGCCATTTCAGAGATACCTGCACTTCCCATGGCAAGAGCTCTTGAGCAATGACACTGCAGTTAGGAACAGCTGTTCCAACCCACCTGTCATCTCCTTGCGAGTGTACTCTCCTGGATACCAGGCTGAAACAGGACCTCATGCTGAAATTCATAACCTCCATTTTCTGTGTAATTACACGCACCATAATGATGATTGTACGTGTGTTTTTTGCATCGTCACTGTACAGTACTGTCTGTCCACAGTGAACTACTGCATTGTTTTAGTGGAGTTTTTTTTTTTTTTTGTCTGCTTTTTTTTTTTATTATTATTATTATTTATCGCATGGGGTTTTCCATCTAGCACTTTTCTGCAAATTTTGAAATTCAGTCCTGCATGGAAAAGGCTAAATTTGGCAGGTTGTAAGAGCAATAGCAATATCAGTGTCTGTGAAGTTTGGTATGTTCTCCCCGTGTCCGCATGGGTTTGCTCTGGGTTTTCCAGTTTCCCCTCCCCTCCCCAAAATATGTCAGTAGATGAATTGGCTACATTAAATTGCCTATAAGTGTGAATGAGTGCTTCGATGGTGTCCTGTAATGGTCTGCCTCTCATCCAGGGTGTATTCCCAGCTTGCATCTAGTGTTCCTGGGATAAGTTTCCGGATCCACCGCAGCCATGTCCAGGAAAAAGCAGTTACTGAAAATGGACAGATGTGATGACCAACCTCAAATCTGTCCATAGTGCTGCTGTTGTGTTGCTTTTCCTTGCATAAATAGCCATGAACTTTGAGTAATGCAGTCTTTTCTCCCTAGTCACATTCATTTGCCTTTTCTTTTGCAGAAATTTGTTTAAAAAAGTGCGAAACATTTGAATGGAAACCCAAATTTCCATATATTGTAGGCTATACTTACTTGTGCTGCTGCTTTTGAGAATGAAACACCTTTTTGGTGTCTGATTTTTACTTTGGACAGTCTGTTCTCACAAAGGTTTCACAAGAACCTGTAATTACCAACTACATTCACGTGCTGGTTAGGTCCTTTTTTTTTTTTTTTTGTTTAAATGCCCTCGTGCTCACGTGGTTCCTGTTCACTTACATCACGTCACTGACCTCTCATTTTACTTCCTCTTGAACTTAAGACAAGTAATGCAGCGTTTACTGTGATCAAGAAACAGGATAGCATGAAGTCCTCTGTCCTGAAGACTTTCCCTTGGCAGAAAACTTCCTGATTGTTACAGAGAGACTCTTTCCATGAGTGTTAAGTAAACATCTCCTAACAGAAAACATTACTATGTCAACAAGTATATGTTTTTCTTAGCTAAATAGCAGCACATTTTTTAAATTTGTTTATTCTTAGCCTTAGATTATGTGGAGTGTTGGCCATACGAGTCCCTGAGAATGCTCTGTTACTATAGAAACGATAATGTATTAGAAGTAGCTTGTTAATATAAACCTACAGGTTGAATTATAGTCAGAACTATTGCCGAACTTGCTGGTACAGAAAGCTAATCAACACCTTATAACCAATTAGTTTCAAGAATTCAACAAGAATCCAAAAAACATGTCAGTAGATTAATTGGCTACATTAAATTGCCTATAAGTGTGAATGAGTGCTTCCATGGTGTCCTGTGATGGTCTGCCTCTCATCCAGGGTGTATTCCCAGCTTGCATCTAGTGTTCCTGGGATAAGTTTCCGGATCCAATGCAGCCCTGAGCAGGAAAAAGCAGTTACTGAAAATGAATGTGATGACCAACCTCAAATCTGTCCATAGTGCTGCTGTTGTGTTGCTTTTCCTTGCGTAAATAGCCATGATCCTTGAGTAATGCAGTCTTTTCTCCCTAGTCACATTCATTTGCCTTTTCTTTTGCAGAATTTTCAGAAATTTGTTTAAAAAAGTGCGAAACATTTGAATGGAAACCCAAATTTCCATATATTGTAGGCTTATACTTGTGCTGCTGCTTTTGAGAATGAAACACCTTTTTGGTGTCTGATTTTTACTTTGGACAGTCTGTTCTCACAAAGGTTTCACAAAAACCTGTAATTACCAACTGCATCCACGTGCTGGTTAGGTCCTTTTTTTTTATTTAAATGCCCTCCTGCTCATGTTTTAATAACAGACATGTCATAAATCTCCAAATGAAGCCACTCTTTTGAGTATACACAGTGAAAAGTCCCTCAGATGGTCAATAGAGCATGCCTATATAGCATAAATGCACTTATTTATCATAGCCAGTACACACAAACACAGCCATGGTAGAAGACTTTATGTATTCATTAAAAAGTTATTTCAGTTGTGTTGGCCTCAAGTGCTTGTGTTTGTCTCTGAGTTTCCCCATTATTAGCCTTAGCATAAAAGCGTCTCATAATGTTTCTCTAAAAGCTATAATACCATTTTCTTATGTTTGAGTTATTTGTCACACCACTTCTTATTTTCCCATTTGCATGCACTGAGACTTCTGTTCACATTTGCTTTGCATGGTACTTGACTTAAATGAAATCGTAGGAAAATTTTGACTGCCTGTGTGCCTCTAATCACTTAATCTAGATGCCAGAAGAAACTCAGCTTCACTGAGGCAAATGTTGAATATGTAATGTGAGCTGAGGAGTTTGGGACATCAGGGAGTTACAGGTGTGATGAGCTACAGTGGAACTCAGGGGAATGAATGATGTGCCCAGTTGGTCTGGGTTTATGTCCTTCCTGCTTCTTCTCATCTCATCTGTAGTCCTGTAAGGCTTGAAGTGGGAGAATTTAGTTCTATAGGACATTAAATAGGTGTGTTTTCTTGTTTCCATTGAGATCAGTGGTGTAGAACAAGACACATTCATTCAGTCGGTTAAGAGTCTTCTTAAATTGGAAGTAGAGTGCCTGTCTGCTGTGAGCAGATTGTACATGCTGAGGAATGGGATGAGGGGATTACAGATTTCTACACTGCGGAAAAATTTGGTTCGGTGTATAAATTGCCAGAAGACAGACAGATTTCTAACCTCATTTCTTCTGGAAATGAGTTGAGATTAGGCATGAGACAGAATTTCGCTGTCTCGTCTATCGTGATATGAAATACTAGCGAGGCGATTTTTTTTGCTTATTTGAGGTGTATCACGATATTTCTTTTTAATATTCTACCTCTAGCTCTAGCTATTCTACCTCTAACTCTTCTTACACACTTCTTACCAAATCCGGCTCACAGCCTCGTATCGTTTGGTTCATGTGAACTTGGAAAAGATAGTACTGAAACGACCCGTAGTACGCTACTGCTCAACGTTTTCTACACTATCCAGAATTCACAGCAGATCCGTAGCAAAGCCATCCAATTGGTAGTTACTGTAAACCGATGTTGAAACTACCATCAAACAACCTTTCCATATTAATGACATTGCCAGGAAATACCTTTATGACACTGAAAACGATTAAAATAACATTAATAATGGGGGAAATTACACCTTATATTATAAATCCTGATATACGTTCCTTACAACACAATGTATTGATATTGCATTAGTGGTTCGATTTGTTGTCATTAAAATAAATGTATTAAAATATTAAAACATTTAAAAATTGCGGTCTGCATGACTTGCATCACTCAGTCATGAGGATGATATTTGAAAGATGATTAAGAATGATACAAATGCTGTTAATGTTATGGAATACCTGCAAAACAAATTACTTTGTAAGTTCCTGTTCACTTACACCACCTCACTAATCCTTTATTTTACATCCTCTTGAACTTAGGACAAGTGATGCAGCTTTTCATGTTACTAAGAAACAGGAAAGCATGAAGTCCTCTGTCCTGAAGACTTTCCCTTGGCAGAAAACTTCCTGATTGCTGGACAGAGAGACTCTTTCCATGAATGTTAAATGAACACCTTCTAACAGAAAACGTTACTATATCAACAAATATATATGTTTTTTTGTCTTAAATAACAGCACATTTTTTAATTGTTTAGTCTTAGTTTTAGAATATGTGGAGTGTCGGCCATACGAGTTCCTGACAATGCACTGTTACTATAGAATCGATAATATTATAAAACTAGCTCATTAATCTAAACTTGCAGTCTGAATTATAGCCAGAACTATTGCCGAAGCTAATCAAAACCTTATAACCAATTATATTCAAGAATTCAACAATGCCATGGTATAAACCCGAACAATTTGCATTACATTTATGGCATTTGGTAGACCTCCTTATCCAGAGCGACTTAAATTTATCTCATTTATGCATCTGCGTAGTTGAGGGTTAAGGGCCTTGCTCATGGGCCTAACAGTGGCAGCTTGGCGGTGCTGAGATTTGATCTTCCGATCAGTAGTCCAGCGTCTTAACTACTGAGCTACCCGTTGAACTCAATAATGCATCCATTGAATTGAATATGAGTTTGAAATAAGCTATTTCATACCAATGCCAAAAATGACCTAAAAAGGTGATAAAAGAGAGCATTAGTTCTAACTTGGAGTATGCCATAATGTTTATGCCTGTTTATTTCATAGGACTCCTACAATTAGCTTCATATTTAAATAGACTTTGTTATGGAAATAAGCCAGCTCTGCAGCCTTGAGAAAGTAATTTCATTTTTATGGTAAACTCAATCTGCATAATGTGCTTAGTGATTCTGTATGCATCTTGATGAAGAAAGATGTTCAAATTTTAGTTAGCTGAATGAAAGGAAATCCATCTTCCTGCCATCCTGACACAGCCGGTTCCAAACACGTCTTTTTACATCATATCTGTAGAGCTGAAAATGGCTTTCTTCAGTTTTCTGTTTCTGCTCCAACATATTCAAGAGTCAAGTCCTTTTTGTGCCAGGAAAACCCAAGTAAAATTACTGCAAAGCCTGAACGACGTTAGGCTAGTTTCTGATTTTTAGAAATGTGGTCATGTTTCTGTAGATGGGGAAACGGTTTTGACCCAGGCTTGCATCTACCACTCACCCATGGCACCAGGTTACCAGACGGGGTGAGTTGCAGAGCTCGGTATGAGGATAGAGAATCTTGGATATAGGTGTGTTTACAAAGGAATATAGAATAAACAAGTTTGAGACAGGACAACTACATGGTGGATAAGAGAGAAGCAGTAATACAGTGCAATAAATGCAACAATATCTGATCATATCCTACCATGCTAGCTGATAAATTATGCAGAGAATTAAAACAGTCACAAAGACTAACACGCACTGTGGTTTTAGCTTCCTTTCTGTTGAGCTGCTTGTTTCGCCCCACCCAGTTCAAACTGCAGCGCTGCTTCCCTTTCTCTGCCAAGAAGAACCACAAAGCCCAGAGTCCTTGTTTTCAGTTTGTTTTGTTTTTGTTTTTTTCATTAACTCGTTCTCCCATGACTGCTCTCTCATTTGAACTGTCTACAAAGCCATTCTCCCAGATCTTTTCTTGAACTACAAGCCCATTCACCTTCTTCCCTCATGTCCAAATCTTGTTTGGAAAGCCCATCTTTGTCGACTCAGACCGAAACAACACTGTGTCTGTACAAAGTCCCTCTTTTCACACAGAGCAGATTGGCCTTAACAATAGAAACTGAAAGAGGCAGGAGAAAGAAAATTTGTCTCAGTGGGCTATGATATGATTCTCATTTGTGTCCAGCATTAACTATCAAGGATGGCGAATTGATTGCTTAATTCGAACGTGAATTAACACACAGCGAAAACATGAGGTTTGTTACAGCATGCTTATAAGATTCTGTAAATTACTTCTACAGGCTTGGAAATTGCTTTAAAGAGTCCTGCTGTCTGTGTACTTAGAACTGGCTCTGCAGGAGCAAGCAGGTGCTCTGGATCCTCTTATTCTTGCAGAGACTGTATGATCTCTTATTAGTTTCGCACAGCTAATTGTCAGCATTATACTGAGACAAACATGAAGAGAAGACTAGAGAGATTAATTTGGCACTCTCACATGATCATTGGTTCTAGCACGCTTTTGCAACAATGCTGAGCCATTCTGATGTCCCTTCATTCCAAGCTTGCCACAGGTTAGTCCCAATCAATCCCAGAGGACTCTTGCCTCTCTCGGCTTGTGTTTGTGTGCCAGCAAATTGTCTGACAATGTCTTCCAGGACCCATGAGGCACTGCCACCTCGGTAACGGACACTTGGGCCATAACCTTGTCACTGTTTGACATCATCTGGGTCTGCTGCTGTCTGAAAGATGAGGGTTACTCAGCTGCCACGGCACTTGCAGGCAACAAATGCATCCCTAATAAGAATACTTGGTATTTGGCATATTAGAATAACCAGGTATTAAAATTCTCTGCACCTCTCTTTAATTAATGCCATGAGAAGAAGCAGCTTTGCTTCAATGCCAGATCTGTTTCGGATGTTAGTTTGTTCTGATGTCCAAGGTCTCCTTTTGAGCTGCTGGACAGCTTTCTTTCAAGATTTGTGGGGACTGAATGCAGATTCAACTCACCCTGTTGATCTACATAATATTTAATAAAAATCATGCAGGACTATGAGCTGTTTTGTATTGATAACATCGTCCCAGCCCTGAGTAAGAATCAATACGGTTCTCTACAGTTTATCTGCTGTCCAAGGGAGGCCGGCGGCCTGGAGGAACTCCACCAAGACTCGTGACTGACCGCCTATGTTCTCAGAGCAGCTCAATTTTGGACCTCCTTTTCTACTCCTAAGTTAATTCTCAATTTTCCTCTGGTTGGAGTTGAGCAAGGGATGCAGGAAAGCAGAGGCAGCTCCTTGATTAAGCCGCAGTCTGAGTTAAGCTAGCAGTCGATAAACTGATCTAATTTCAGTGGAGCCAGTCGGCTGGTGTTTCAATCACATGCTGTGCTGCAAATGATTTCACGTAGACTGAAACAGCAGGAGAGCATTATGAAGAGATTTGTGAAGAGGTTGCCTCTACAGTTCTGTTTGTAGAACTCTGTAGAACTGCAGGATGACCATAAAGGACAAAGTTCTGATGTTTGGAAAAGAAATCCATTCCACTGAGGTTGACACTATTTCTGATCATTTTGTCTGGTGTATAATCACCCTTCTCTGATAACTCTGAAGACCAGTCGGGGAAGTCCCACCTCTTTGCCAGCCCTACAAGGACCTTCATCATTAAATGACACTTTTCAGTTGTTTTTCTTCTTTCTTCTTCTTTGTGAAACTCTCAAGATGTTTTATACGTTGGCCTTCTGGTCACTGGTGTAGGTGTTTGCTTTTTCTTTTTGAATATCGATTCACCACCTCCACATGTATCTCTTTAGGGCCTTGGATGAAGGCACTGATGTTTTCCTCAAGGCTGCTCAGCGGTGTCTTCCTTTACTGTGTGTAGTAAACTGTGCATCTGAACATCTGGAGTCCTTCTTTGCTGCTGGGAGCAAAAGACTCCATCGTCATCGTCTTTGCTTAGTTCAGCTATGGTTCTTTCAAAGTTTAGCAGGATTAAAAGCCTGAGAAGCTGGGTTAAGAGGAAAGTTTCCCAGAGCAATATTTAATAATGGCAGTAAGTTGGAGCTTTTTTGGTCAAGGGCTTGAAAACACGAGTGAAATAAGAAGAAAGGCATTTGGTTTGACGAATATGGCATGCTTAGTTATGGCTTATTTCACAAAACATTTCTTTTTGGCTTTATTTCAAAAGAGATCTTCTAAACCCTTACCTATTTTTCTTTTCCTCTTTCCTTAGATGATGCAGTTTGCTTGGGATAATTACAAGCGCTATGCCTGGGGCTCCAATGAGCTGCGGCCCGTCTCCAAGCAAGGCCACTCCAGTAATCTGTTTGGTGAGTATACGTGTGTGCCGTTTCCCTCTTGTCATGAGCCTGTGATTCATTTTGCTACAGCAGCCCTTAGATTTGCCTCTCAGAGCAGCAGGCAGAGCTGCAAGTCTACATTTCACTGGTGTGTTTTGAGTTTTTGTGTTCCAGAACAGACCTAACATGACCCTGGTGGAATTTCCAAATGCTGACAGACCTTTTAGTTTGCAGCTTTTTTTTTTATTGATTTGACTTGTCCCAAATGTTTCAAACTTTGGAAAGTTTGCTGCCCAAAGATAACCTGCGTGTTGCCAGAGAAATAGTTCGATGCACACTTGGGTAGGCTTCAGCAGAAAATGCTGCCTGGAGCATTTGTTTGATATTTGCCAGTTTCTTCAAGTGTGTCAACCTAGCTGCCGCACAATTTTGAAGTTAGCGTACAGTATTGCATATCACACACATTTGTTGGGCTGGACCTATTGAAAAGTGTCTTGCTTTTCTCTCTTGAAGAAAAAAAAATCCACCCTCAATGACTTGCATATTAATCTTTATAATTAGCATTTGATCTTCAGTGGTGTCAAAGATTAGTTTGTAATGAAATGAGTTAGTTTAGTTAAATTTCTTTCATGGACATGTTCGTCTATTTTCACTTTAGTTAACAGTTTCATACATTACCCACAATGGCGTTTCACTACCTGCTGATAGTGGTCCCGGTGGGATTTAGCCCTTGCTTCTTATCTACTTAGAGAAAAGTGCAGCTGTGATTTAGTACTTTGGTCTGTCAGGCTCTCTCATTTCCTCATCTTTACACACTGCTCAAACAGATCAGCTTCTAAAGCTTTAACTTTCTTGCTAATACCACCATCAACGCCATTATCTCGAAGATCGCTAACTAGCCAAGCGTAGTCTTTGCCATAACTCAACTGCATCATATAACTGCACTGCATTTTGGAACATCTCCACTACTTCTATGTAGCATTTCTCATTAATATGATACTGAACATTGCTAGAAAATGGTCAGTGGGAAAAGAAGCTCTTCCGCCTTTATTTTCAGGAGCTAACAGCAAAACCTGACGTTATCCTTAATGTTTAAGATCATTGTAACAGCGTGGCAACTGCTAACTTTTCATTGAAATTATGAAACTACAGCATTAACCAGCAAATTTGCACCAGAATCACTAAACATATCAATCAGTATAAACATATTTAATGTTTAAAGTGTAATTGTACCTGCTCAAGTTGCCTCATAAGTTGGTGATTGAAGTTTTATACCACAGGGAATTCTTTCATTATCAAAAGCTTTTAAATTTTTTTTTTTTTACCAAGCTTTCTGATTTAAAGTTCTTGAGCCACTTTACATCATTTTTATGTCCCCACATTCCTTTAGATAAATCCAAGAATCACTTTCTTTGCACACTCGTTTTGTCAGAATGCAAGACGTCGGTTTGAGGTGAGGACAGGAAATGGATTTTATAAAACATTCATCAGGCTTCCCAAGCTTTCCCTGTGTGTGATAAAAGCTCTGGGCCTTTTTCATCGCTTGCCTGCAGCCAATCAGAACTCAGCCAAAAGACAGGCCAGGGATTTACAGCTCCAATTTGATTAACCTCCTTCATTTAGCCTGGGCCAGTAATGTGGACTGACAATGGCATTCATTCGTGTCAGACGTTCGCACACACACTCTCACACTCTTCGAAGGGCGTAGTGGGATTAATGAAATGCACTGAATGTATCACTAGATTGGTATGCCTGATATTCCATAACTTGGTCTATGAAGCGTGTCTGCGGTAACCGGTAAACCGAGGATGACCTACCTAGGTCTTGTATTAATAAAGAAAGGTCAGACTTGTATTATTAATTCATGGTGTTGTTTGTTTAATGGGACCTTATATTTGAATAAACCATGATATGATGAATGCTCGCTTCGCTGTCTTTTTTTTTTTTTTTTTTGCTCTGTCTTTGTGAGTAGAGGCAGGCAGCAGGGTTGGTTTGCTCATGAATTCTGCTCCCTGAAGATTATAGCCATATAAAACACACACACACACACACACACACACACACACACACACACACACACACATACACACACACACACACACAGCATGTACAGAGCCACAGCAGTGAGGGTGGTCTTTTGTTTCGGCACAGTAATGCTTCATGCACAGAACAGAACGCTTTATTTATTAGAATATTTTTGCTCCGGCATGTTAATGAAGCGCAGTAAGGATTCAGCTGAGTCTAGCGCTTTTATAGAGCTGGTGATTATTGCGTATAATGCGATATTGCAGGGATTCACAAACCTTTCGTGAACTTGAACCTCTGAAGTACTACTTAAGACTTTAATTAGGCTAACATTAAGTAGTATGTTACTTTTCTATTTGTGAATATATATATATATATATATGAACAACTGTATTATTTTATGTCTCCTCTACTAGGTAATGTTTTTGGGTTGGACGTAAGTCCATTCATGAGTCCATGTGTCAGCGCATCAGTCGTTGCATCCCACCGTCGGTGCTATATCTCAAGAGCGAGTGGTTGAATGTTTGTCGTATTTTTCTGGAATTATCAATGTAACCAGCAGATGAAGTGATTGGATTTTGGAAGTGATCTAAACAGAGTTAAGGTCACAGCGAAGTCAAATGTTTGAAATAGAGTTTCTTCCAGTTTGAAGTGTATTTTAAGGGTATTTCAGGCGCATGTATTAGTAACAAGAAGGATCAGACTTGTTGGCAGTGGAGGCATCCCCATCGATTTCCTTGGCGTCTACTTGTTTGTATGTATATACTGGAAATTTAACATGAAGCCCTGCAGTGTTGTATCAAAAGTTGCTTTATAGCATCTGCTACTGTGATCTGGATAGTCCTCAAATGCTTACTGTCATTTTTTTCAGTACGTTTAGGCTTGTGTTAGATGCTCTCATGTGAAGCGTCTGTGTGTTTATTCACTGGTTTAATAATATAACCTGCAAATATCTGCACTGACCGTCAGAACATATCATGTATTTGACCTTACACCTAATTCAAAACTTTGAATTATTCAGTTAGAAAATTATTCAGTTACCAAAAATGTAATTTTAAAGATGCCAGCAGGGCTACAGCCTGAAATAATAATGTGATGACAATTAGTAAAGCTTTTGCTGTGCATTTAATATCTCTTTTCCTCAGTATTACCATCAAACATAGAAAGCATGCACCAACAGGAGGAAAGTTATTTGCAGTGGAAAAAATGATACTTTATTATGGATATTCATATATTAAAATTCTAAATAAGATTTATTCTATCTTACCTTTTAGAGTTATGTAAGTGTTTTTTAATGTATTGGTCTTGTTATAATGTGCTGTGAAGCCAAAGACAAATTTCCATTTGTGGATTATAAAGGAAAGTAAGTAAGTAAGTAAGTAAATTCAAGGCACATCCCTGTGTAATAGGGGTGTAACGATCAGACTGTTTGGATCAATACGTCAATTTACAAGGCAACGACTGAAAGCAAACTGATGATACGTTGAATATTATCTGTTATAGGTTTACACCTCCAGTTGATAATTTGTGTCATGTCATTCTACATAACGCATTATGAATTTACACCATAAAATATGTCAGTGGATAAGTAAATACCAAACACCAGTTAGCAAGTTACATATACTGCTTGCCACATAGTTTCTTGCCGAGCCACACCACCAAAAGTACTGAATTTCCAAATCTGAAAGGGTTAGAATGTCTGCCAGATTTTCCAATCTTTCACAGAAGTCTTATCATGTGAACAGAATTATGGGATTGCCTTTGCCAAGCAGGAAACTTGTAATGCATCAAATATGGACAAATTTAAGAATGTTAGAAGACAGGTCCCGAATGCTGCAGACCAGAACTGAAGTACTGAAGGAGTGTAGGTCGATATGGCCTCAATAACCGTACCATATTAGATTGTGTCTGCAATTATCAGCACATCTATTCTAAAGTGCCCATAAAAGTCATGTCGTAGTCAAACTGTAATCAGGGTAGCAGTAACGGGATTAAGTAAGTTTACCACTGCATCGCTCTGTACAGTTAATGAAACAGCGTAATAAATGGGCTTTGTGTTATCTTTCTTGATTGTTCATTTGGAGGTTCCTGTGGGACTCTTGGCGCAGTGCACCAGAATTGCATTGCGATTAAGGAGGACTAGTGTGTGTTTCAAGCTTATCCTGACCAACACAAGCTCAAGCACTTAGAAATGTCTGCGCTGGATTTCTCAGTAATATGACGTTGAATGTTGCTGTTAAATGTTGCTGGAAATGAGAAAAGAAGCTCTTGCTCTTTTGTTTTAGGAGCTAACAGTGAAATCTAAACTTTATCACTTAGGATTGAGATCATCTAAATTTGATCTCCATTGTGTCTGCTTTAGCAATGTCCCCTGTTAAGTAAGCACAGCAGACAGGCATGTGGGAATTCGGAAAGTACAGCACTAACCAGCAAATAAGCACCAGACTCACTAAACACATCCCATATATATATATATATATATATATATATATATATATATACACTGCCCTCCAAAAGTTTGGAAACGCCTGAACAAAATAGGGTTTTTGGGCAATATCAGCATAAATCCTCTTTAGTTAGTGACCATTTTGCATTGATAATAAGGGACAACACAAACTATGAAAACATATTTTATTAAATAAAAAGTTTATGAACATAAA
>CM040993.1:15224328-15279366 GCA_022985145.1 Pangasius djambal
TATATATATATATATATATATATATATATATATATATATATATATATATATATATATATATATATATATATATCACTATAGACATATTTACTGTTGAGTTGAGGGTGGAGTTTTTCCTGTAACCTACAAGACTGTGTGTAGACTGTGTGTGTGAAAACCATTTTGCAAGGTTTCGAGTTGCAGCACAGTGAAAAATTTATCAAGCGTTTGAAAGAAGAGAAGGACACGAGCTGCAAAGTTGGGTTGACTCATTCAGTAATGGTGCTGTTGAACCGTGCCACAGCTTCTGGGGCATGTGCTTACAATAATGAGCCAGCACAAGTATGCTGTTCGGGGAGCAGTGAGCGAGTGGACTTATCAGGCTTGGCAGGGGGTAAACGCATGAACTGTGTTTGTGGAGATGTGTTTAGTTATTAACCTAAAAACACTAAATACGCTCCTGATTTATTTAAAGGGCATTTGCGATTCAGTTTGAGGTCTTCAGGCTTCCTGGAGAAGTACCGTTTGAAGTGAGCCTTCACGAGAGAATCCTAATGACTTCTGCATTTGCTTATTTTCCGTCTTTTTTTTTTTTCTAGTTGACTGTAAGCTGATGAAAAGGAAATCATTAGATCCTACCCTGCAGGATCCCAGCAACGATGTTCTCTCAATCAGTGTCCTCTTGTTACAACAAAAAGCCAAATCCATTGTCCACAATGCCACTTTGGTGCAATTTTCTTTACTAAACGAATGCACAGGTGGGTGTTTGGATCTCCCGTGGGGCCTCATCTCTCAAACTGGATACGAGCAAATTTACTCGTAAATTATTCGCAAGAGCATTATTACTGCACACAAGTGTAGTAGTAATGAAAATGCAGTTAGTTTTGAAAACCATTTGTATCCTATGAGCCCCTGAGTATGTGTAAATTTACGTATTTACGTAAGGAAACTCTAATGTGGACCTTGAATGATCGGCTTCAGATCGTATAATGGGTGATGAGTTATTGCGATTTTATACACGACTTCCGCTGTCAAGTTATTTCGATTAGACACACAAATTTAATGGAAATTTTGTGAAACTTGAGACATCATCCAGTCCAAATCCAATTGCAATCCAAAACAAATCCATAATTAAGATGAAGACTAGCCATTCAGTTAGGACAGAAGTAATGGCACCATTAAACTCAAAAGTAATGGTGGAAGAGTTCTGCGATGGCTGAGCTGCATTACTGGAACATTTGCAAAAGATGGAAGATTTTCAGCACTTTCTGAGGGTTTGTGGGGCATCATTAAATGTCACTAAATCAGATGTGCCATGAACATGCTTACGCCTGATTGATGTTTATCAACATACGAGTATGAGTAAAGAAAATTGTTAGAGAAACTTTCGTAACTGGGAATTTTTAGTTCAGTTTGGAATACAAAAACAGACAAATTTACATTAAGATGGATAAATGAGGCTCAGTGTCGGCTCTCTCAGCACAGCTTTCTGATCTCATGTCTCGAGGCCTGCCTGCTTCGAGCTGAGTGCTTACTAGCAGTTTCTGGTAGTTTGAAAAGAAGATCTTGGTTTAAATTGCTGGCCTAAACATTTTTGGAGGAAACTGTGCTGCTGACAAACAGGAAACAGAAAGCAGTGGTGGACTAGGGAACGGAAGAGTTTTTGAACCTTTTTTGACCCATTCCAGTTAAGAGTCCAAGCCTTTTTACAGTGATCCTGCACAACAAGAGCTGTTCTGAAAAAAAAAATTCCCTCCCTTATGATCTTGCTGCATGTTTGAAAGCACCAAAATTGTAAAATAGTGGTTTGCTGCTGGACTGATCAGCATTCATCAGCATGTCCTGTCAAGACTTGAAGTCCAGCACAGCTTTGGTAGATATTTTGGTGGTAATATAGCACTATACACACTGTTAGCCATAACCGTCCTACAGTGACACCTACAGCAATTGTAGCTGATTGTAGTTAGCCTTATTTTTTTTTTAAGTCTATCGGTATCATCATAAATCTCATGGTGGACCTGTCAGTGTAGAAGGTGCTATTAAGAAGCTCATTGCACAGTACTGCTAGGACTATTTCTCCTCAAGTCCACCAAGAATATGCCAGCCTGAAATAAACGCTCGACATGGGACCATCTTGATGATATAGGCAGCGGCATTTCTTTCAGCCAGATATTTCTAAACTGGCATAGTGATAGACCAGCTTCTAGAAGATTCTCTGTATGATGTCTGTCTCTCAGAAAGTTAAAATGGGCTGCCATCTGTCACACCGCCCTGGCTGAGATGGGCACCGTCTGGGATGCAGACTGATCCGATAGCGTGGTAGGCAAATTATTTGATCGGTGAATCAACACAGTTTTTATTTCCGGGGATCTGCTGTACATTTTTATTTTTCATGAACTTGTGGATGGCTTGAGGAGGAGGGATCGATGTCATCTTTCGGGAAGCATTATCAGTGCTTTATTTTTCCTCTTTCCTTATTCAGCAATAGAAGAAAGTATGCAAATATGGGCTATTATCCATATTTATAGTAAGGCATGGATTTTGCAAGCTAGTTGACTAAAGCAAACTGCAAGGAAGTGTGTTAGTGTGGTTGCTTTTTTACGATTGGTGTTTTTGTAGAGAAAAATTACTGCCTGGAGTTCCATATGTGACAAAATGAAAAAGAAAAAAAAAAAGGAAACCTGTTGCACGCTGTAACCATAACACTCCTAGCTACTGCTAGCTAATGAGATGGTAGTAATGATATAAATCTAATCTTTAGTTATTCTAATTATTGTTATTATTTATTTAGTCTAACTATGAGGCAGCTTGTCTGAACTTTGGCTTCGGAGACAGAAAATTTGTCTGCTTTTACGACTAGACAGCTGTGGTGGTGCAGGTCAACATCGGATAGCCATAAACATCCCAAAAGCATTTAAAAACTGATATGTAAAAATCTCAGAATCGGCATATCATTAAGCTTCGTATATTCACTCATTAGTACAACAAATTCTACCGACACTTTGTCCGCCATATTTGTTTCTCACCTGAGCTGCCACGTGATTGGTTGGAGGATAAAAACATGCACCACTGAGTTAGCTAAACGAAAATATGCGTCCTACATGTGCTCTGTTTATTACTAATATCTTAAAACATGCAAATATTCTGCACCTAGGGAAATTCATTTATTCTAAACAAAAAAGTGCAAACCCATACTTTTATCTTTGTACGTATACAAACATTTTCACGTCAGTTCCAGAATTCCGATTTGTGCACAATGTTTAATATACAAACAATTCCATACAATTTAAGATCAAATTTAATCTTACAAACATGTTATAAACGAGGCCGCTGGCTTCTGGAATTCAGTAGGTTTTATTTGTTTTATTCAGGATGATCAGTGCTTGACGAAAGAATCCGTTTTAATTTTCGTTAATTGAAACAGAGATTATACTTCATCTCGAGGTCTCATTTAAGCTAGAGCTTCTCATTCAGGTTTCGGCTATGTATTGCTTTGGATTAGTTCGATTAGAAAAACTTGAAATCAGTTGTGAGTGATCTTGGTGATCATAGCTGAAATTCTTGTCCAGAATCAAAATTTTGACACTCAAGATGATTGTCCTCGCCCATTGCCGCTGCTATAAAATATATATAAACAATATGATATGGATTGTAGCAAAGGTGCCAATTACTTCCTAAAATATTCAGTGGCTGAAAAATGCAGAAAGATGTTACATAATCTAGAAGTTATTTATATAAATGAGAGAGGAAAAGGAGCTATTAAAAGCTCAGGGCTACAGCTGACCTGTCTGGAGGTGGTCAGCTGATACCTGCTTGTTTTTTCCTCTGATTTGCTTATAAACTCTTTGACTACCATGAATTTGCATGTCAGTTAAGGAATGTCTTCTGTATTCAGGATGCATTACACAAACACAATGGCGTGTTTTTAATCCTTGTTCTTATTTAGACCTTCATGCCACGGTCAGTGCTAAAGGGTCAGTGGCTGAGCTTCTGCTCGTTATGCTGCTCAGGAACATTTTGGTTCACTAGACATTTGGTACATTTGCATGCCACTGGCCTTCATTCGCTTTAGTGTGGTGTGCTGTCACACGATACTCCAAATTACAAATCGCATTTAGTCTAGGGAAATTACTTTTACGAGAACGTGACTACGTAAATAAGAGGTATGTAAAATGACGGAAAAAACACCAGTTTACAATAATATAAAAACAGGAATATTAAGAAAGGTCTTATTAATCAGTCTAGCAAAAGTTTAGCTGGCTTTGATCACACTCCATTTTAATTTTGCATGAGTTAACTTCACTTGGAAAAAAGCCTTGAATAAAATGAACATTTGCGGCACTAAATAAAAAAAAAAACAAAAAAAAAAACGTATCTACTGCCAGATTAAAAACCTTTTCATTCACTTCCTTTGCATTTTTGCTTGTCTGAATCAGAGTGAACATCAAAGGTGGGTCCTTCATTATCGGTGGCTTTGCTGTTACTGTTTCTTTGTTTTGAATTCTTGTATGTTTTTTTTTAATAGGAATGTGACAGAAGGCACGCTACACGCCTTGTTTGTGGCTTCTGGCTTCTCCAGTGACATGTCAGGTTATATGTGTTGCAGGAATCAGTATTCATACCTATCTGTTTTATCTATAGCTGTCTTGAGGGCAAGTAGGTTCAACGAGCAGAAAACTTATCCTACGTTCTATTGATGTTTGCAAAACAGAAGTATTCATTTGGTGTTTTGTGACACCTCGATACTGGAAATATAGCGCTGCTTCCGAATCCCACCGCCTGCTGCACCACACACATCAGCCATGAAGTGATCAACGGTAGAGTGAATTTTCACTCACTATAGTCAGATTAATTTGCATGCATGGATGACGGATTAATATTTTGGTTGATGGCATAAACATTAAACCCTATTTCAGAAACCTTACCAGGAAAGACTATGGTTTTGTTTCTCTTGTTTTGTGTTAATGTACTTAACTAGCTAGCTATACTATATTGTGTTATGTTAGCAACCACTTTTTAATCTTAATTAATTAGGTTTCAGGGTGACCAAAACTTGAAACTGGGAAACAAACTAGAGCTTCCACTTGCCCAGTGGGATAACTAATGAGTTCATGACATGGAGCTTTGGAGGCAATCTCTCAGAAGTTTCAATAACCACTCAGAAATAATGTTTAGCTTCATTTTTTTTTTTTGTTTATCTGTTTTTGTTTTAACCAGAATTAGGATTTATACAGAATTAGATTGTAGTGGATAACCTGTGCGCAAGTGCTAGCGCCTGATGATGATGAAGCCTCCAATAGAGTTAGGCTTGTGATTTATAGCAGTAGCGGATTACATAGCCAGAGGGTTTTCCACGTCCTCCACGCTGAGAAAGGGAGTCTACTCCTTTAACAAATCTGCAGGCTGACTCTTTTTGAGAAATCTTTTGTCGTACTCTGGCTTCTGGCTTCTCAGATTTGATCTTGCGCTTCAGTTTGGTTTGAACAAGTATTTGAACAGCAAGTTCAGTTTCGGGCACCTGGAAATGAAATGGTGTCCAAACATCCAAATGTGAGAGCTAGGAGAGGATGGACAGTGAGGGACTTGAATGGTGATCTTTTCACCTCTTGCCGGCCTGCACTGAAAAACAGGAAGAGCACTGACGAAAGACTCTCCATATCAAAAATGCAACGTGACCTGCAGAAATATCCAATACAGACAATGTTTTTCACGGTATGCCGACTTGGGCGAAAACAGATCGGACTGTCGGATGATCATTGGCAATGTTTCAGAGGTTTGATAGTTAAAGCCCAGAAGATCCGAGGCCCACCTGTCAGGGACGTAATCAGTACAGATGAATAGTGCTGCTAATTCTGTTTTAATGTAGCTTATAATTGTGTTCTTTCGAACCATCTGTTGAATACATGTTTTTCCTCTCCACTTCATGTTTTCGAACAGCTGTACTTCTATTTGCTCCATTACATTTTACAGCTGGATGTTTGACACCTATGTGAGTAGGAGAGGTGTGCTGCCAGTATAGAGTGTTGAGTTTTCGCTCCTGGACTCAGGAGGTTAGATGGGAGTTGTGATTGAGTAGAGCTGATAGATATGATAGGTATGATAGATAGTTAGATGAATTCATGGACATGTAGATTAAAGGTTGGATAGTTATACGCTTGGGAAATAAAGATTCCTCAAGGGATCTTTGGATAATTTTTAGCTTGTGGAGCATTTTTTTTTAACTTTACTTAGAATGCACTTTGAAAAAAGCCATCTGTTGTAGGATTCTGTAAAGGACGTTTAAGTGGTCCTTCCAAGGAATAAACCAAACCCTTTGGATAGAGGGATGGATGCGTAGTTAGATGTATGTTTGGACATATGATTGGATGCATTGGCAAATAGGTGGTGGATTTATTGGTAGATGGATAGATGAATGGATAGGTGGATGGATAGATGGATGGGATGGGTGAGTGGACATAGGTAGATAATTGGTATCAATGGATATATGCATGTATTTATGTATGGATAGGCTGAT
Source organism: Pangasius djambal (assembly GCA_022985145.1). Lineage (NCBI taxonomy): Eukaryota > Metazoa > Chordata > Actinopteri > Siluriformes > Pangasiidae > Pangasius > Pangasius djambal. The sequence goes on from CM040993.1 coordinate 15,230,822, forward strand.
GGATGATCCTGTCTTTCTACAATTCACGACATGAACATGGGGAAATTTGCAGTATTCTTTAGTGGCAGCTCAGGCATCCAGCCAACAAAGCTACATGTTTTAATAATTAGCACCTTAACTACCTCAATCTCCCTGGTGCTCTTTTCAAACAACACTCAAAACTTTCTTATTGCCTCAACACTTCCACCCACCCTTTTCTTCTTGTTAGGGTGTTGTTGCCTATAATAAAAGCCATAAAGTCGATGTATAAATGAATATTAATATGTCATATTGCCGTTTAGTCCTGTATGACTTTGATATCGATTATGCACATAACATAATGAATTAGCAGCTACATACTAAAGTATGCCTTCGCTGTCAGAGGCTGAAGCCAACAAATCCCCAGTGGACACGTGTTACAATCTGCACATTTTACCCCACACTCCATTATCACTCTGCCTCCACCTAAAGCCTGAGAGAAAACTGTTAATGTTTAATATAGGCTTCTCTCTGTTTATTCACATTTATTATTATGATCAAGCAAACAGACTAAGTAGAAGTCAAATAAGCTTATTCACTCTGGTGTTTGTTTATAGCCATGTAATTTCATTTTAATTATAACACTGGTCTTAATCAAGAAGAAGGACGGGGGCTATTTACCGAACATAACTACACTGATAGACACAGTCTAACCACTCTTTGTTGTTATTATTATTATTAGAATATTATCATGATGGAAATATTAAACATGTCATGATGGATGGTGCTACTCAAGCAATATTTGTATATGGAATATTATGAATGCTTTCTCCAGAGTTCTGCCTTTGCTTTGCCCTCTGAACAGAATTTCCATTGAAATGAGTCCTAGTATCTTACAGCTCTTTGTCCCTAGCTGTTATCACGCAGCAGCACCGGTTTAAACCCTGATTTTATGGAGCTCGCAGGTTCTCATTGTGACCGTTTTCTTCGTTTGCAGGAAGTCTGAGGGGCGCGACGATCGTGGATGCTCTGGACACGCTCTACATCATGGAGATGTATGATGAGTTCGAGGCCGCCACTGAGTGGGTGGAGAAAAACCTTGACTTTAACATGGTAAGATGCTACTCAAGTCTTCTATCTCTACATTCACTACATTGATTTTCTATAAACGTGTATATATACAGAGCTATGATTTCAGCTACAGAGGAGAACATGGAGATTGAGATTGAATAGAGAGATTCTCATTAATGTGCAGATTATGCATGGCACGATATAGCGGCAAATCCAAACGATTGACTCGATTGATTCCTCGGAACAATCCTATGGTTCGTATGGTGCAGCGTTTCTTCAGTTCCCACCTCACACAACTTCAGTTCCTACTTTCTTTAGTTCCCATTTACTGATGCGCAAAACTTGACAAAAACTTGCCTTCAGCGAGCTTGCGTAGCTGGTACTGTTAGCTTGCTTTGCTAATCTGACCGAGAAGCCACTACGAAACCTAGCACATAACATATAAATCAAACTTAAACACATTTTAAACAAAAGTGTTATTTTTCACTAGGCAGTTTATGAGTACAATGTTAGTGTTAGATAACTCGAATGCTAGCACAACATCCAGTCACGTCGCATTTAAACACTTCGTCAAGCATAAAGAAAAGACGCTAGCCGGACTCCAATAAAGTTTTTACGTGTGATTAGAGAATATGTTAGTCAAAGACTTCAGACTTTTTTTTGTCATGGGTGCAAACAGGTTTGCTCATAAATTTACATATTAGTATCACAAACACGCCAACTCCCAGAATCTCCAGTTTGAAACTACACCCATACTTTCATACAGCCACTCAAGTTCACCTGCATACCGATTGCTAACCATTTCTGTTTTACCAGTTTCTTTTCTCGTGTTTGTCTTTCATAGTCCTCTAATTTTAGCCTTCAGCTGACTGCCAGTACCCTGTGGAACTCTGATGATTAGATCCTTACATGCTCCTTACATGCTGATGATGTGATTCTGTACAGAGTGATTTCAAGCCATTGTGCATTGACTCTAATGAGACATCTCTCGCAATGATGAAGAACGCACTGACACGTTTTTCTGCAGAAATACCCAGTGTAATTGTCAGCAAGACATTTTATACGTTACGAGAGTAACCCATTAGCTTGTGCACGTATTGTCTAGCTAGCTAGATTAACTCTCTAGATTAGACTACTATACCATTTGAAGTTATGTTAAGATGACTAAGGTCACAGTTTTTTAATTTGAAGTTATTTTTATTGAACTTTTTTAACAATTAAATGCTTTATTAAAACACACACACACACACACACACACATATATATATATATATATATATATATATATATATATATATATATATATATATATATATATATAAACAGTCAGGTCTCGAAGTATTTGGACAATGACAGAGTTTTTGTGATTTTGCCTTTATACACCACCACAATGGATTTGAAATAAAACAATCAAGATGTGATCAAAGGGTAGACTTTCAGGTTCCACAAAAATATGGCATTTACCATTTAGGAATTACAGCCATTTTAAGCAAAGTACTTCCATTTTAAGGGACTCAAAGGTATTTGGATAATTGACTGACAAGAAGTTATTTGACCAGTCGTGGTCCATTCCCTCGTTACTTCAAAACAAATGAAGCAGATAAAAGGTCTGGAGTTGATATCAGGTATTGAGTTGGCATTTGGCAGCTGTTCGACTGGAGCTACCAATATGAATATAGAAGCTCGTTATCTTGCAAAATAAATTATAAATTGCCAACTCCAATACAATTCTCTCTCGAGCATGTTGGCCACAAATATATAAGTATTGTATTATTTCTTCTTCATTATGTCCTTTTATTGAGAAAAAAGGGAAGCGTTGCTGGTTGGTAAAATGTACTGGCTGAATGTTTGTTGCTTATTGGCAGCTCACTCCCAGTTTATCAGCAAAAGAGTTCAAGAAAAACATTATTTTTGCTTTTCTTTCCTTTCATTGTGTTCTCTGTTACAATTGGCTTTAACAGTTCCTAACTGCATAACTTTATTTGTTTACAAAGCTTGAAAAGGGAGGAGTGGCTGGTTTAAAAAAAAAAAATAATAAAAAAAAATAAATAAAGAGATTCCTAACTCAACTTGAAAATCAACATCAACCAAACAAACGTATCAAGTGTCTTGGCTGCTCAGATGTGTAAAAATAGTACTCTTCTGCATTCCCGCTGTGCTCAAGGTGACCTTGGTGTTTTCATCAGAGTAAAGTCGTTGTGCTGAAGTGCAGAGAAGCTCTGCTTCTTATTCTCCCAGCGTTGTGAGAAAGAGCCACCTTTCACCGTTCTCCACTGTGGGTGGGCGGGAATACTTAACGCTGCCTCTCTCCAATCAGCCGTGATATCTCTGACTCATCAGTCTGATGCTAATGTACGAGGACATGCACAGGATCCAAGCCAAACAATACCAAGCTTACAGAGTGCTGCTTCCGCTCTCCAAATCTTAAAAGCACTGCCATTAAGAATTCTGCTTCTTCAAAGTTTTTTTTTTTCCTTTCTAAATGCGTCCTTTAGTTGTATAGCCTCAGTGACTGACTCTTGAAGTGCGCTGAAAGGTTTCAGTCAGCGTTAAGAGCTAAACACAAAAATGGCACTCAGATATATCAAATATAATATAACGATTGGCTTGCATGAGTTTCCTGGGCTGGATTGTTCATCTGTCACCCATAACTGTGAGGAAGAGGAAAAAATAGATGAGCTTTGCTTCTTGCTACAGCTGAGTCTGTTTCCTAAACTGCAAAGGCCAAGCAGCATTTAATATGATTTTAAATATGGAAAGCACTAGAGCGATACAAATGCCCCGAAGTGCACAGGAGTCGTGCGGCTGAGATAGGCACGGCAAGGAAGGACAGGAAGCCTTAAATGGTCCGCTGAAATCTGATGCGTCATGGCAGTTGGCAAAATACCCAAGAATGCTATCAGCGAGAGCAAAGATTAAAACGAGCGTTGGGAAGATTTTACTGAAAAATGGCTTGTGTCCGGTGGCAGTTAAGAGAGTTACCATGGTAACTGCCCCTAGTGACAGTGAAAACTTGTTTACCGCTGGTTAAAAAAAATAAGTTAATTTATTGATTTATTTCATGCACAATCATTGCAAGACACTACTACTCCCACACATGAACAGAAAGGTTTTCATGTTCGTGGAGCATTGAAGCGAAGGTGCAGAGAAAATGTCATGCATGAGAAAGAGCACTTCACTTCAGCGAGCACTGAGCACTGAGACATGCACAATTCCTTTCCTGCTGCTTGCGATTAAAACAAAAAAAAAGTAAAGCCTAAATGAAAAAAGGCGTTCGTAGTGGTTATTTTATTAGTATTATGACACTTTTGGTTTAAATAAAAAGTAAAACAAGTTCAATTAAAAATGCATGTTTTTGTGAGTTTTTTTCTTTACTACCTCCTTCGATAGCAATTCTCTATTTATTATTGTTATCATTATTATGCATTGTTATTCTTGCTGTGTGTGGGCAAATTCAAGGTAAAGCCCATGGCTGAATTTCGTTTTTGTCCGGTTTAACCAGTTTCCACACAGCACCTGAATAAGATGATTTGGTTATCAGCACAGGCCTTCATAATTATATATTTTTTTTCCTAGTTGGCTCTGAGGATGATAAATCCTAAAAAAAACACAAGCTCTTGCTGTTCTCTATATGTTGTCTTGGCTGTGAGACTCCTGTCCACATCTCTTCAGTTCTTTTCTATGAGAAAGCAACAAAGATGCTGCACTGTGCACGCTTTTACAAAGAGCATTAACAAACTTTTTAATTGAAAGGCTTTTGGCTTCTGCCCTCCAGCAAATCTAACAGTAAAAGCGCGTCTGAAGTCCCTGGAGATTCCATCATTAATATTTACAAAGTCTCCAGAACACTAAACAATTGGGGTTTGATGTCTGAAAATGTCTGAAGCTTTTCAGAACTTCTTCTTTTTTTTTTTTCTGCAGATTAATCTTAACAGTCACCAGCAGAGTTGTACTGCCGTACAGTTCGGTCTGTGCTGCTGAGAGTCAGTGTGGCCGAGAGCTGTGTTCGAGCGGCGTTAATCAAAGGCCATGAGAGGAATATAGAACAGACTGTACAAACTCACACCAAGATGGCTACGCTTCCTAATATACAGATTGCTTTTCCTTCCAAATCGGCTTCCAAACGGCTTCTTATAGATGCAGAATGTTTCCTGTTCTAGTCCCACTTCACTGGCGAGTGTTTGGACAGTCGTTAGAAATGGAAACGATCCTGATATGCTGATGTGATATGATGAAAGGTGATCAGGTGGGGTATGACAGTAAATCTGCTACATCGACAATGCTAGTAACCGTCTGACCCGGAAGTTACAGTATTAATTAATAAGAGGGATGTGCATCTCTGCTTCTGGGACAGTATGACGTATATCTTGATATATGATCAGCAATTAACGTTTTTATTAAAATATAATTTTAATAAATTAAAATGGCACAGAGGCCACGCCTTCTTCACTGTGACACACGCACAGAGGCCACGTGTTTTATAAAAAAAAATTTTTTATTTATTATAAAGTAATTAAGGGGGAAATTTCTGTTGATATTTAAACTTTAATGTACATTTTTCAGAGTGAACATATAATGAGTCTTAAACAGATGCAAATACAGAATCGTATAGGAGGTGTACTATTCATTTTTTTGTTTCTCGTCAAAAAACAAAAAACAAAGACAAATTTCAATATAAACTGGTCTGAGACTATCAAAAGAAATGTGCTATTATTTATTGAGCCACTGCTCCGTATAGCCCACACAGAACCCTGGGTAGGGCAGCGTAACTCTGATTATAATTTAATTTGATATAAATAAACATGAAATTGATACAGGCATTATAATGTGATTCTGCTGAAAGGACCCCATTTTGACTAGCAACAGCACTGCGGCTCATCTTCATATTAGATGCTGAAAGCATGTCTGTTTTGAATGAAAAATGATTTCTGCCTCCACTGCCATGTCTACTTCCAGTTCAAATATATGAATATACAGATCCAGATATCTGGAGCTCTAAACAGATCCAGATAGTGGCATAGTGTTAGACCTTCTAGTATTTCTATCCATGAATACAGGAATGGTTTCAAAGCTTCCTGAAGCTGAATTCTCTGTCTTTTTTTTTTTTTTTAACCGGACTGACCCAGACTGGACTTTCAAAGCAATACAAGCCGCAGCGTTTATTTCAGCGTGAGAGTAACCTGTCTTTCAGGGCCACGGCGCTGTGTTGTTCCTCTGAAAAGCAAGAGGAGGAACAAAAGCTGCAGCTGAATGGGGGACTGAAATCCGGTGTCGCTGCTGTAATGAGCGCCTGGACACACAACCTGAGAGAGATAACCTCTCAGAGCTACAGCACAGACACATGTTCCTCTGCCAGCAGACGAAACCTGATCACAAAAGGATATAAATAGGAAATACAATATTTTATCAAAGGCTTATGATGAGAAACGTACCGAAAGCTGGAGACCTGCATGTGCTGGAACATCAGATCATGAACGAGCCTCATAAATAAAGTGCTCCTCGTAGATAAAGTGTACATACGAAGCTGGTTTGGCAGTTGATGTTCTTGCGAATGCAGCTTTCATGCGCGTCAGCTTTAAGAATACGTTTCTAGCAGCCTCATTTTTCAGACAGGTCGGTGTTTGTATGTGCGTGTGTGTGTGTGTGTGTGTTTACACTGGGATTTTTGATTAGTTTTTGCATTGCTATTCAGGCACTGCGGTGGCGCAGCTGCACAGCTAAATAAATAATCACGTCATTGCCGAGTCCGCCTGAGCTCCGTCACACTGCGTTAGCCTCATTTGGATTCTCCGCTTCTTTCCTGCTGACCTTGTGCGCTCTAATACATCACACACAGGTTCCCCGCACCTTGATCACTTGAGAAATTTGGCCATTTTTTAATTAAGGAAGAAAACGCTTGGGGGCGTGCACCTGTAGGAAAATAATCAACGACAGGGTGGCGATGTGGTCCGATGCGAAGCGGAGTTACTGTTACTATTCCAAAGTTGCTTATTTTCTTATAGCAACGTGCTCCGAAGTGTTTTATTCCTCTTATATCACAGCAATCCATTTTGTAGGATATGACTACCATCATCAACTAGCAGGTATTACTATTATTATCATTATTAGTAGTAGTAGTAGTAGCAGTAGCAGTAGTAGTAATTCAGTAATAATTCAGTAGTGGTCAACAATTCACCAGTGCTAATTTTTATAGTTGTTAAAGAATGGCCTCCTGCCAAATTCCAGCAAAGTCAGTATTGTAGCAAGAAGCTGGAAGTTACGGTATGTGGATGGTAATATTGTTGCACTTTAAACCTAACTGTATAAACACCATTTGGCTCTTCTGCAAAATTGTTTATCAAAAGATATTTTTACATAGCTTAACAGTGTTACTTGAAACGAGTCTTGACACGGGTATGTATCTACAGATAAGAGTTTGGTTGAGATTTTAGCTCAAACCTAAAGAAACAGCTGTTAGACATTAAACATATTTTGGCTGATTGATTGCAAGGGTAAAGTGAATAATTGTGTAAATGAGAATTTTCTTTAGCAGTAGTCTAGTAACAACTAGGGATTCACTGAAATTTTGGCTGCTGCATTTTGTTTGCCTGAAAATGGTTTTTAAAAAATGGGCAGAGAATCCTGAAAAAAAAGCTAAACCAAGTGTCAAAACTAACTCTTTACACTGTAACTGATATGGTAATAAACAAAGCACTGATTATTTCAAATTTCAAAAATTATTTCCAAATTCAAACATTTTCGGCCCAGTGTGTCCTGAGTTTCGGCTTTGGCTTTGGCCAGGAATTTTCACTTCACAGTTCATTTCACTACTAAAGCTCAAATTCTCAAAAAATTGCTGGCACTCGCCTCGCACATACTAAAGACGCTAACTAGGCTCGAATAACAAGCTTTATTTGCGATGTGACGAGAGAACATTCAGCTCACATCAGCCCACTGTTTGTCAAATGACAAAAAACATATGTTACTTTAAAAAACGGTAAAATCTAGTAGTTATTAACCGTGCTAGGTCAGGATTATTGCGCTTTAATGTAGTTGATTAGACTTCTTGTAGACTAAAGCATAGGACTGGAGCTTTACCTCCATTTTACCCGGTGAACTCGCTATTGAATTTAGGATTGTGTGTTGAATGTGAAAGTTGTGTGAGGAAAAAAAAAATTAGAAATTTGTTATAATAATAATAATAATTGTAGTAGTAGTAGTAGTAATACTACTACTGCTACTACTACTAATAATAATAATAATAGTAATACCTGCTAGTTGATGATGGTAGTCATATCCTACAGAATGGATGTAGGAGCTCCATTTTGCACATCAGAAACATCTGTTCACACGCGCTTCAACCACTGTTAGGAAACAGTCCCCTCTCGGCAGGAAATAATCCCACGTGCAGGTGGTTTGCGGTGGTAGTTCTGCTATGTCAACATGTAGGAAATGTCCAGAATGTGAGCTGATGAGTAATGATCCACAGGTAACTGTTGGTTTGTAAAATATTGCCTGCAGAACTTCACCACTGCTTGCAGTTGTGTAATAAATATCTGCGTAATATTAAACCGTCTGCGTGAACAGGTGCTTCTGTTGTCCCAACGATGCCGAGGCTCATCATTAAATCCCTGTGTGCTCTGAAGTCACCTGGTAAAACCCCTGTTTAGTGTTCTGCAGAGCTGCTAACCATGCCATGAAAGTGTCTGATCAACCGTTTTATTTGTTTTCGTCAGCAAAAGTGTTTAGTCATTTCCTTTTTTTTTTTTCGGTAGAAATCTGAGCCGTAACGTCTTTACAATACACGCAGGAAATCCTTTGTATGTTTGTAATGCAGATCTAGTGTATGAGGTGGAACTTTAAACAGCTTTTACCTTCGGTGTAACGATGAAGCAGCAGAGAGCTGTGAAGTGCTGAAATTCTCAGTAAAACACGAAGCACAGAGCAATTCACGGAATTCCAGGAATGGAATCCAGGAATGGTCCAATTTTAGGACAAAAGGCACTGAAGTTTCCATGCTGAGGTTCTGCATGCCTTGAGTACGATTAAGAGACAGAAAAGATTTTTTTAGGAAAGTTTTTCCAGGGCTTTCAAACCTAGTGAGTGCTATTGAAATAGAAAAAAGTGTGTGTGTGTGTGTGTGTTAGGGCCTTGACCCAAGGTGTGCATGTTCATCTAAATCTGTATCCGGATTCCTGTCAAGCTGCTTTGTGACCAATGTCCATTGTTAAAAAGGCCATTAAATAAAATTGGACTGGATTAAATTCATTGTGATCAGCGTGTTTTGAAACATAAATATATAAGTGGTTTTCTTATTTTGGGCCAGTTGCGTTCCAGTAGTGATTCTCTCAGTGAAACACGAAAACTCCTCTCGAGTCGTAGTTTCATATAGTTATCATTTGGTTCCTTTCATGGACCACCTTATGATCACAGCACAGATTAGTGTTATGAGTACGATCTAGCATTTTTATATATTAAGCACATTTAGTGAAGCGTGTAATCCTGTGTGTTGATTGGAGCCATTAGAGCCTTTTCCCTAAACAGAACCCAAACAAATGAAAACAATTTGTTTCATATAAACTGCACTACTCTACTGTGGTTAAAACTGCATTGAAATTCAAGACGTTATTCATGCTTGCTGTTGAGCTTTAGATTTGGAAATAAACAAAATGTCGTATGTATAGAAAGACACATTCGTCTGACTGGCATTATTTTAATTAGGTTTATACGTGGAATAACAGCAATAGCCGTAAATTACAGTTATTGGAGATCTCCAGAGTCACAGTCATTCAAAATAATAATAAAAATAATAATAATACATTTTTGAATAATTTATGGTTGCAAACCAGTGGATAATGAAAATGGTTGGACAATTGCTGCTCTTTCTACTTTTTGAATGATATGCTCTTAGGGGAAAATGTTTCATCTCTTTTTAATCATAATCTATTTAATAAACACCCTTAAGTGGTCTTTGTGTTTCGTTCTTCCCAGTGGAGAACCCTTAAAGGTGCTTTGTAGATTGCTACAACAGTGATTTTCCAGACATGTGATCAGGAAGATTTTTAGAAAGCCACTAAGATAGAAATAAATAGATAGAAACCACTTTTTTTTTTTTTTTTACATGTAAGAGTTTACATGTCTTTTTAGAGCTGTACAGTTATCTTAGGTTAATAAGGATTAAAAATTTTGGCTTTTTTAGGAAAACTTTAGGAAAATAATCAATGACAAGGTCCTAAACTTCCATGATTTAGCAAATTTTGTATGCGATAGCATTATCGTGACAAATCGTACAGCATGAGGCAGCCTTCTGTTTTTTTTTTTTTGTTCGTTTGTTTTTTTTTCTTGGCTGGATATTTGCTCTAAATGATTGTGATTGCAATACTGACCATTAATCTTGCTTTTTATTTTAACCTCTAAAGTGCAGCTTTTTTCTGTTGTTAAAATAAGCTAAAAGAAGCAGAAGACATGTTGCTTTTTGTGCTGTTTTCACATAAATATTGTTTAGGCTGCCTTCCCCAGATCATTATTTAGGCTCCGCTCCAAAGGATGGCAATGAGAAAAATGGTAGGTGTAGTGGGAGGAATAATGTTCTTCTCCAGCAGGGCATTTTTCTTCGGATAGCGTATTCTCCTGAGTCTCCACTCTGTAACTCTGTACTCGCTGTGAGTTTGGCATTGCTGTTGTTTTTGTTTTGTTTTGTTTTTTTTTTTTTCATTTCAACCAGTGATGATGGTTTTACAGGTCCTCAGGAAAGATCTTGGCTTGGATACAGCTTTGTGCCGCGAGCTTGTTTGTGTATATGGTCTTTCCCAGCGGAGCTCAGTCTGTTTCTTCTTGTACTTGAGAAATACCATGTTTAAACCACAGACACACACACACACACACACACACACACACACACACATATATATATATACACACACACACACATATCTTGTTGCCAGCTGCGGCTGGTAGTGACTCAGTGGCTGTATTTCCATATAAGCACACATAATAACCTCTGTGTCTTGTTTTTATTCCCCGCAGAACGCAGAAATCTCCGTCTTTGAAGTGAACATCCGCTTCGTCGGAGGACTTCTCTCGGCGTATTATCTCTCAGGAAAAGAGGTATGCAGATGCACCAGATGCACCAGATGCATATCCACAGCGCGCGATCAAAACCTTAGTATTGGTTGCTAAATAAATTTCTAAAAAAATGAAGAAGTTTTTAATTCCCCCGCACTGTGGCTGTGGAAGACTGCGTGCCGTTCCTCTGCAGCCTGTGTGGTGCTGTCTGTTAATCAGTGGGTGACATTTAAAATTGGCAGGGCACAATACGCCTCTCAGACGAGGCTCGGAGGCCGGCGGTCCGGCTGCATGCCCAGACGACGAGCCAAGCTAAACAAGTGGCCGCTCACATACACACACACGTACACATATACACACACACATACACAGTTCTGCACGCCACCCTCTCAGTTTTGGCATGTTCCACAGTCTATGCACAGACAGAGCTCTGTTTCTGTGCTGGTCAATTCAATTAAAAAAAGAAAAAAAGGGAGGCTTGTCTTTGACTTGAGCACTTGGGCAAACACTTGAGTTTGGCTCTCGTTAGCTAACAGCAGGACCGATTTTACTGGGATCTGTTTAGCACCAGTTAAACAGACTTTCTGGAAAAAAATAAAGCTTTTTTCAATCCCCTGATTGAATTAACAGTTACATTTATGGCACTCTGACATGAAGCGGTTAAAGAATTGGATTGTTTTCCAGTCACAGCATGTCCCGAAGTGTTTTGTTCCTCTTATATCGCAGCAGCATGCCAACAGTTACAAAACTGCACTTACTAATGAACAACACATCATACTTTTTAACAGTTTATAGTTATATTTAAAGTTGTCGTCTGTCCTGAAGACTCAGCAGGAAATGTACTGACTATTACAAAGCACTGACACTGGAGACTCCTTCCAAACATTTTAAATAAATCTCCTTAAAGAAAATTCCACCATATCAACAATTATTGATTACGGAAAACAACACATTTTTTCATGAATGAGTTAATTAGGCTTAGAGTCTATGGAGAGTCCACCCTGCCCATGCAAGTCCCTGTTACTATAGAAATGGTGAATGCATTCTACTTAGCATTACAGCCTGCACTGCGACCAATCAGAATTGAAAATTCACCAGCGCTCGATTATAATTAAATACAATAAACAATTTAAAAAAATGAAATGTGGAGTAAAGGGAACTGCTGGTGTACAGTCTTGCGAATGACTTTTAGTTTTTTGCTGCTCGGGAATGGTTACACAGGACCCCATGACTGAAAATAAAGAGGTTTAATATGCTGCTGCGGAAACAGATTTATGTCTAATCTCGTACGGCGAGCGCAGTCGGACGTTCAGAACATGTCGGAAAATCTCATTCCTATAACCAAGTCTCTCTTCCTGAGTATTTTAATCTCTATTCTCAGGTGAAGGGCTTTGAATGAACTATTTACATGCAACTGGTTTGCAGCGCAACAGAAATCCACCTCCAAATCTCCAAAAGTAAAAACACAAACACAGGGACAGTCGTGGCCTAATGTCGTGGTTAGGGAGTCGGACTTGCAACCCGAAGGTGAACCTGAAGGTCGTGAGTTCGTGGGGGGAGTGAATGACCAGCACTCTCTTCCACCCTCAATACCACGACTGAGGTGAGGCCTTGAGCAAGGCATCGGAACCCCAAGTGCTCCCCGGGCGCCACAGCAAAAAAAAGGCTGCCCACTGCTCTGGGTGTGTGTTCACGGTATGTGTTCACGGTGTGTGTGTGTGTTCCCTACTGTGTGTGCACTTGGATGGGCAGAGCACGTAAGGGCTCACCATACTTGGCCACAAGTCACTTCACTTCCATATGAAAACAGGAGATTCTGCTTAGTATGCAGACCTAGAAAAATAAAAGGTAAATCTATGCCATTGGTTGTCCGTCTGGAGGATAACTGAAAAGTCTTACAGTATGTAGAATTCTGTCAGAAAGGGGTTTAAGAACCTGCATAGGAAACTAAGAACCTTTATAAATATCCAAACAACTTATAAAGAACCTCTAGTTTATTTATTTAAGTTTGCAAATCATAAAAAGCAAAATAATTATCACAATTTCTCCAACAGTACACACAAAAGCACTTGTTTTGTGCTCTTCGACTGTTCGTTTCGATGCGAGCTGTGTTTTATTGCAAAAAAATCTGCAAAATGTCCCTTCATTTTTGAGTATACACGATCCTTAACATAGACACTGTGGGGTTTTTTTTGTAGTTACTATATTTTCCATAATGAATGATCAATTCTGCTATGTAAACATTTTGCTGTTGTGGCGACACTGCGTGTAGCAGGTATTTTTGCTGAGCGGCTCTTTGAATGGATGGCTGCAGTCCCACCTCAGTGTCGCAGGAACTGTGCCCATGTGCCCCATAGTCATGGGTTTTTAATTAACTCTTTTAATAATGAGCTAACAGATGAACAGGGACAAGCAGGGCTATTTGTTGGAGCTTAGCAGGGCGTTGAGTCTGAATGCCTGGAGGAGGAAGCTGTTACTGAGTCCGCCAGAATTGACCTTTTTGCCAGATAATGGGGCAAGGAGCCATGACAGGCTTTGAGGTTGTTGGTTATAAAACCTGGTAACCATCAATATTTTGGTTTTTAAATTTTATAGACGAAGAAAAGATTCTGCTTGGAAAACAGAAGAATTGGCCACAAATCTGGCCACAACCTTCAAAATCACTTTGAATCTGATTGGCTCTCCTCGCTTTTGTGTGCTGGTTTTCAGCAGGGAAACACTTTTCAACACTGCAACACAACACGTTTTTGGAGCAAGACTAAATAAAGTTAACGGAGTCCCATCTTTAAAGTATTTCTGTAAAGCACTTTGGGAGTACACAAGATATTCTCATGTGTTTGATGATGGGCTAAAGGAAAAGGAAAATCGCAAGCAGATTCCCTCTTCCTGTGAAAGTAGCCAATTCTTGGCCATGTTTATAGCCGAAACGTACCAGTTCAAGTGCATACAAGTTCCTGCTTGCTGGAACACTCGAAACTTGATTTTTAAGCCTGAATGTCAGAATGTTGCTGTCTGCTTCCTGCTGATTGACTGTTTTCTTCCAGTATGCCATCAGCTTCACCATCTCGGCTTGAGGAAACTTCTAGATGCTTATCGAATGCAATTCTCACTGTGTTTTGAAGATAGGTTTTCAGAATCCTAGTTTTCCCCTTCAGAGAGGGATTGGAGTATCAGTGCATGGCTCAGTGGTGTAAATACCAGTGGTAAATCTCCCTAGGATTCATTCACATGGAAACAAAGCGTCAGGTGCGAATGTCATGTCATGCTGACAAGGTTGGTTTACATGTGCATAGGTTAAGTAGGTCAAAAATTAGGTGGTACCTATATATGATCAGGTTTGTGAAGGAAGTAAGATGTAATACTGCTAGGACTCTTAGTCATTTTGAAAACTTGATGGAAGTACCTGACAGGAAAAATAATGAACAACTACTGGAATGCTCAAACTTTGGGTTGGGAGTTCTGGGGTGAGTGTGCAGGGACTCCTTGTAGCCAATCATGTTTTTACTTCTGACAAGCATTTGGCTGATGTTTTCAGCTATTAGCTGTGTTTTTCCCTAGCATTAAGTTTACAGTTAGGTCCGGAAGTATTTGGACAATGGCAGAGTTTTTGTGATTTTGCCTTTATACACCACCACAATGGATTTGAAATAAATCAATCAAGATGTGATCGAAGGGTAGACTTTCAGCTTTATTTTAAGAGGTTCCACAAAAATATGGCATTTACCATTTAGGAATTACAGCCATTATAGGGGCTCAAAGGTATTTGGACAAAGTGACATAATTAAATATAAATATAACCATAATTATGTACAATTATGTTATTTTGTCCAAATACCTTTGAGCCCCTGAAAATGGAGGTACTTTGCTGAAAATGGCTTCGATCACATCTTGATTGTTTTATTTCAAATCCATTGTGGTGGTGTATAAAGGCAAAATCACAAAAACTCTGTCATTGTCCAAATACTTCCGGACCTGACTGTTTATGTGTGAAAACGTCATTATTCAAGTTTGGATTAGCTTTATCCTGGTCAGGGTCACAGTGGATCCGGATCTCAGGAGCACTGAGTGCAAGGTGACAATAAACCCTGTGCCAAAACACATGTATCATGCACAAACACATTTGAATGCTCATTAACACCTAGGAGCAATTTAGAGTAGCCAGTCTACCAGCATGTTTTTGGGAGGTGGGAGGAAACCAGAGACCCCGGAGGAAACCCACTGGGGGGATATGCAAAACTCCACACAGAGAATAACCCAAGTCCAGGATCGAAGCTTGAACTGTGAGGTGGCAGTCCTACTCATCGCAACCACCGTACTGCCCCGGATATACATCTTGATGTTTGGTAACTGGTTTAAGTTGATGTACTTGGTTCATTTGTAAAATAAATAAATAAATAACATTCACACATTTATAGTTTGGTGATCACTGCTGTCACATGGGAATACTCGCGTACACCAGATCAAGTCGTATCAGATCGAGCTGACCCTCTCATCCTCCGAGATCTGACATAACTAATGGGGCTTAAGAGCAGAGACGACATGAGAGTGTCTTCAGAGCCCTACAGAGTGAGAGATCGTGAGTGGGAGTGTGCCTTAAATTGGCTTCAAAGCCTTGCAGAGCTAGAGAGTGCAAGTGATGGAGTCCAAGAGCGTGGTTTAGTAAGAGACGTAATAGCCTAGCGGAGTAAGAGATAGAAATAAAAGTGAGGACTTTTCATACTCCTGCCTCGCTAAGATATGAGTGCACCATTTGGGAAGATTTGAGGGGGATTGGATTTGAGGGGCAGGCGTTAAGAATGGCATGCTGGGTAATTTCTGAAAATGTGGCTCCACTTGGCTTTCAGCATTGTTACTTGGCTGGGACTCAAAGCCATCTCGACTCTTTGATGAAACTTTCATCAGTCTGACTATGCAAACACGGTGCCCATGCTCCTCCCAGCGCTGTGTGTGTGGGTGTGTGTGTTTTGAGACATTGTACTGTCACAATGAGCACAAAGACCCAATTATTACTGTCTAATAACTTATAGTGCACTCCGTCACACATTGGTTATGATTATTCTCGCACTTCAGAGTATCACATTATTTAGAGCTGTATATTACTTTAAGTGCTGCTTCACCCTTTTGTATTGTGTGAAAGAGATTACACAGAAAATATGAATACAGAACTCATATGTGGTGATTAACGAGTTAACTTGCATAGTTTCTGACACCGCATGAGACACAGGTAACTACATCAAAGACAAAACGAGTTCGAATCGCGACGTTGGCTGGAGTCCAAGAGAGTGTAAGTATCCATGCGGTCTCGGTGGGAGTGATGGCATACCCTCTCACCTGTCAATCAAAGTGTCAATCAACACTAGCCAATCGTAGGTATCTGTGAGCTCATGTATGTGGAAGAGGGTAGATAGCACTTTCCTGTCAGTGTATTTGACTGAGCTATGCTGTAAGCGGTAGCTGGTTTCAGATGTCTTGAAGGAAGCAAGTGTTATCCTTGTAGGTATCATATGATAGGAGAGACCTAGCTAGCGGGTGGGAAATGGCTGATGAGCAAATTGGGAGAAAATGTGTTAAAAAAAAAAAAAAAAAAGAAAGAAAGAAAAAGAAATATTCTTAGTATTCTTAAAATTATTTTGCAGATTAATTTGTACATTTGTTGTGTTTTTATTTATTTATTTAAAATCTATCTATTTATTTAAAGTGAAATAAAATAGTAATTATATATATTTATATATATATTAAAAAAACTAAAATAGTGTTGGTTGTGAAGTTTCCGTCCCCAAGCAGGACGGGGTCATAACAGTGATCAGACTCAGAAGAGCCAGTCCTGCGTTGTTCTGTGTGTGATGTATGGACGAACCTGCAGATCATATCGTTGTACTTTAACTTCCCCAAAGGAGTCTGGAATGAAGCCATCTGTGAGTGCAGCACTTTATTCCTCTATGTATTGATCTCTGCAGCGAAATTCATTTTACATGCCCTCTGGCCATCTTCTCCACCCTGCACTCTCGTTCTCAGCTTTCGCGCTTTAGGCTTTCACACCGACCGTGTGCTGCTTTCCTCATCCTGATGGCCTTTTGCTGCTGTTGTGGCGTACTTTCACCTGTAATTTTTGCTGCCAGCTCTTTGAAAAAAAAACGTCTCAATCGTTCCTGTTACATTGTGACAAAGTGGCTCTAACACGAATTAGGCTGAGGTTGCGCTGCAAAGGTTAAATCCTTTAGAAGTCTAGAGGTTTTAGGCCATATGTGTCTCCATCACTATTACCACTCTGTATACTTGTTTAGTTTAGTTTTATTTCATTTCATTTTGTTTCAAGACACGTATGGCAGACACTCCACATAGTCTTAGAATAATATTTAAACAATATCGCACTCGAAATCGTGTCGTTATACTGAATAGCGGCACGACTGTGATTCAGCCATAGGCACGTGAGCCGTAGCTAATCACAGCAGTGCCGATATTCAGTATAACCACACGATTTCGAGCGCGATATTGCTTTTAAACAACAGTATTATAAATAACAAATTAATATCGAGTGACATTCCAGACACAATATGGCCAAATAATTTGTTTATTTTTGCTCAGTGAATGGAAATAGATCCCAAAGAAGCTACACTCACTGACAGCCCATCGGCTAGCTGGCTAGCTATCTCGCAGTGATTTGTACGTTCCCGTTAAAGGTCCATCCAGTGAACATGGCTTCCCTTCTTCCTTTTCATCTTCATCTTACTTGTAACAGTCAGAGGAAAAGATCTTCCTCTGCGTTTTCTGGCACAGACTTTGCTGTTGTAAGCTGGAAGCTCTTTAACCAGGGTAAAAGCTTAGCTCCTGTTACGTCGTTAAAAACTGGTTAAAATATTTGTGGTGTTCATTAACAAACTAAAAGACTGGGAAAATGCTGTGATAGAAAAGGAATAAAACACTTTAGGACATACTGTTATAGTAAAAAAATAAACGTCAGGGTGGTAATAGTAACTCGTCGGTGATTATTTTCCGATTACGGCACACCCTCAAGTGTTTTATTCCTTACTTTACACTGTTTCAGTCTTCTTTCTGGCATTGTGTGCATAAAGTCAGTGGAAACGTCCATCAAAAGTATAATTTTTTGGTTCTGAGAGTCTGAATGTTCTTCAAATCTAGTCAGAGATTAATTAAAATAGTTTACTTTAGCCATAATCAAAGTCTATTTAGATTTTTTTTTTTTTTTGTGTTGCCCTAATAGTTGTTTATTTAAATCCATTGAAACTCCTTTCACTTCCTCCCTCATTCGGTTCTCTATTAAAAAGCATTTAGCCTTAAAATGATGCGGAATAATTGTGTGCTGAAATTGTGTCTGTGTGCGACTGGCGCTCGGTTGCTCTACCGTTTGATTATCTTTTTATTGCTCACCTTCATAATATTCACGTGCTAGCTAATGGAAGCAAAACTATTCGCATTTTCTTCAACGGACTTTTTTTCAATTTGAAAACGTACTTCCACTTCCTGAAAACATACCTGCTGTGTGTGATGTCTGCAACTGCGGCGTTTCTCCATGAGACATCGTCTATGAGCGAGTGAATTAGTGTTCATTAGCAGCCAGCAGGCTGAAGGCTGCTTGCCGCTGTTTATTGCTGTCCCTGCTCATGTGATTAAAAACGCAGACTATTATGCTTGTTTACGGCGACGCGGCGAGGAAATTAATCATCATCGCCCGGGGTCCACAGTCATTTGTTTCTGTCATAAGGCGTATTTACTGTAAACAGGAACGCTCTCTCGTATTTCCAGTTATCCGTAACGCAGAATAAACTGTTTGCATTGTTAACAGCTGCACACTGAGAGGGATAAGGCTCTTCTCATGAACAAAGGGAATTCTGCAAGGGTTAAGTATGGCGTTTGAGAAGAGGTTAATCTGGCTGCTCGTGGCCTGACTCACATCCTGCTGTTTATACTGTGCTATAGGGCTTGCCTGTGTTGAGCAGGTCCAACAGTCCTGCGTAAGAGGCATCACAACTCATAAACAGTTTCTGCTTTGCTCAGAAATAAATCATTCTTGGCTCTGACTGCATCCGAGTGGGAGGAGGAGGAAAAACCTGAAAGATCTGCCACTCATCAGACACGGAGCCGTAACACATATATATATGGAGGGTGTTTATCTCAGACTTTCTTATTTTCTTTTTTTTTCTTCACGCGATGCTCAGAAGTAGAGCTGTCAGAAAACAGAACTGACCAGGTCATTTTTTTTTTCTCCCTTATGGACTTCTACGTGCACACTCATCCTGTTTCCCTGCAGCTGATCACGAGATCCATTATTATTCTATCCGTCTTTGCCAATAGACCGATCCCAAGTCCTGGTTCTGTTACTGTCTTTTGGTTGGAGGCTGTTTGGTTTCACAAAAAAAAGCATTTTTACTCTAATCAATATGTATGCAAATTAGAAATGTCCGCAACTGCTAAACCGGCCCTTCCCGGGTAAACCGGTGTCATGCTTTTTATCCATTTATAGTTACATTTTAATGTTACTGAATGTTTACGAAACAAGTTCCTGTTGTTACTTACGCTACAACAGCTATGAACAGTTGTTAGTTCACCGGTTTCTTTTTCTCCCCATGAATTTTATAAGAGAAAAAAACACATTTGATGTTACAGAGAAACCAGAAACCTTTGCTCTGCTTAACTAAGACAGGCAGTTTACTAGGATTCTTACTGCTTCTGTGCTCAAATGAGTCAAATGTCTCTGAGTCATATGAGTCAAATGCTTGTGATTCAAGTGCTTGTGACTCAAATGAGTTAAATGTTAAAAATCCTGGTTTGCCGCTGGGTTTCTTAAATGCTGTCAGTTCATAATTTTCAATTTTTGTACCATTTCTGTTTTTAATCAGGCTGCGTAAAAATGAAGACAGACAATACACTAGCATTTTTACTGCTTGGTATGTTCAAATGAATCAAATGTCTGTGAGTCAAAAGAGTCAAATATCTGAGTCAAAGTAAATTAATGTCTGCGAGTCAAATGACTTAAATACTTGTGTGTCAAACTAGTTACATGTTACAAACTAGTTACAAAGTCCTGGTTTGCTGCTGTGTTTCCTTAAATGACGTCAGTTCATAATTTTTAGATTTGGACTCCCACAGGCTGTGTAAAAATGAGGACAGACATTTTCCTAGTCAAATGCTTGTGAGTCAAATAGGTTAAATGTTTGTGAGTCAAATGCACAGTTTCTCTAAGCATAATACAATGTCAGAGTAGTACTGGCTGCTTTAAATAAAGACATGAAAGTGTTGAAATGTAGAATATTGAACTGTTTACCGTATTGTAGTTAAACAACAAACAAACAAACAAACAAATTCGATACTTCCTGCAACACTATTACCAACAGCTCAGTAAATGAAATGACTTGCTTTCTAGCGTGCTTAGGTGTGTGTTTATTGTTTAGCGTTGGAGCAAGTCAAGTGCGTGCTTTACCGTGATAGTAAAGGAGAAATATTTTATTCGAAATGCATTAGCAGTTATTCCAGACAGTACAGATGCATGCCGTGAAGTGACTGAGCAGAAAATACCAGACAGCCACATTACAACAGTCCTGTTATTTACTGCTTTACAGCTTTAGTGTAGCTTTAGTCATATTCCTGATTGTGTCGAATTGAGTAATGTCGGGGCTGGATATGCTTGCCGGGGCTGTGATTACACAGCTCAAGCCATGTTCGACCAAAACCTCCTCACACATGTCTCATCCAGCAACCTGTCACTGGAAATGTCATGCTCTTTGGCCTGCTGACACTCGGTTCTGTTCTCCTGCCGTGTTCGACTGTCAGAAAATTGAGTCCTGCAGCTCTAAAATATATATATATATATATATATATATATATATATATATATATATATATAGAGAGAGAGAGAGAGAGAGATAGATAGATAGATAGATATCTCTCTCTCTCTCCCTCTCTCTCTCTCTCTCTCTCTATATATATATATATATATATATATATATATATATATGTATATATA
Organism: Pangasius djambal; assembly: GCA_022985145.1. Taxonomy (NCBI): domain Eukaryota; kingdom Metazoa; phylum Chordata; class Actinopteri; order Siluriformes; family Pangasiidae; genus Pangasius; species Pangasius djambal. The sequence continues at coordinate 15,251,877 of CM040993.1, forward strand.
CACATACATCAGAGCTCACTCAACCGCTTCCCCTGCTTTGTCTATTATACATTACTTCTGTTTCCTGTGATGTCTCACACACACACACACACACACACTGTGGTATTGTGATTGTGGGTCGATCTTATTTCCTGTGACATATAATCGCTGTAGTTCTGAGGAGAGAATAGAAGACTGACTTTTTTAAAGTTATTCAGTCTGTTGCATCTTCACCAAGCAGCAGTGCAGCGGATCCTCCCTGTCACACTGCCTCGTAGCTATTTTATCTAGCTGGCTACGTTATGGGAAGTTCATCTCGCCAGCATGTATTACTAACATTCGCAAAAGTATAATGACAGTTTTTTTTCCCCTCCTTTAAATCCCCAGAAGTGAAGAGCTGCTAGGTTTCTGTGCTCTTAAACACTTGGAGGTTCTCCATAATAGAGCGAGAGATGTAGATGAGATATGAGATATGTATGAGAGATGAGATAAATATGAGAAAAGTACAAATTTGGTACGTTTTCTCCCAGTGGAATCAGCAGGGGATAGTACGTCATAATGACAGTACATTTTATCCACTTTGTTGTAATTGTAGCCATCTTTTACACGTCTAGTTAGGTTTGTGTTGTGCAGCATAGTTGTCAGTTCAGTCCCAAATATGCTGAAGAGACAGCTAACTAATTTGGCTGCTGAAGCATGTGATTGCTAACATATGCTGATGCAAGATCAACCCAAAAACCACAATACCACTCTGTGTGTGTGTGTGTGTCTGTACCTGCAGGTACCTCATGTCTTTATGCTAAAGTCAAAAGCCACTTTGATCACTTCGCCGCCCTGGTAAATACACACAAGCCTGCTTTCAAGTGGCTCGAATTGAGAAAATGCAAATTCACGTTTGCTCAGTGGTAGACATTTGAAAACACGCCGGGGGCAAGGCTCATTTTCTCTTCATGAATTACACAATTACCACCAGAGGTCCAAGCCAGGAGGGAAGGACGAGGGGGAATTTAAAATGTAGAAGAGAAACGAGAGAAGGAGCGAGGGAATTTCTCTCTGGATGTGTCTTTTTTTGTTGTTTTCTTTTTTTTTTTCCCATGGTTGTTGTAAATTTCTTGTAAATTTGCTTACCGAGGCAGAGCTGTCCCAAAAAAAAAAAAAAAAAAAAAAAAAGCAGCTTGTTTTTCCTTCCCTTGTGGACTTCATCTTCCTGCACACTTCCTTGTTCCCCTTCAGTTAGTCGGTTATTGGAGTTTCCTAATTACTTTATCTACCATTGCTTATTATCGTTGGTTTATCTTTTTTTTTTTAATTCCCCAAGTGCACACTAACCTTCTGTTTTAGCACAAACATCGACTGAAATTTTCGTCAATAATAAGAATTACGCAGCTGCCACCTGCAAAACATTTAACAGGAGGGGGAAAAAAAGTGTTTGTAAAAAATGTACGTATATTTACCGATTTAAAGATGTAAAAACACTCCTAACAAACATACAGCTTGTGTGTTAAACATATGACTCCGATGTATTGATGTGCTTGTTCATTTATTAGTTTGTTTATTGATTTATTCTGTCTTTTTTGAGTTCGGGTTGCTATTTGCGTGCGGGAAAAAAAAACAATCTACTCCTTTTGCTGTCAAAGTAAAATTCTAAATTCGAACATTTGTCTCAATCAAAGAAGAGCCTCGCATTCAAATCTGTGAACTGCTTGAGAACAAGAACAAGTCACGACATTCTAGAAATTCCACGTAGCCTTCTCACTGATTTTTTTTTTTTTTTTTTCAAACTGCCAGTGCCTGTTTTGCATGAAAATGCACAGTACATGACTACAAGACTCTCACAAGGTGGCCACTCCTTAACCAACATTGCACCTGGCGTCCTTATTTCCCTGAGCGCCATGCTGGAAAAAAGTTCAACTTTTCTGGAGAAAATTGGACCTAACACAACTAAAAAAAAGTTTAAAAAAAAAAAATCCACATAAACATATGCAGTCATTAAATAAGATCTATAATTACCCTATATTAGCTTCTTGAGATCAAGTCACTTCACTGTCATATATTTTAATTCTTTATAGACTTTTAATGAACTAATTGTGACGTTTTCTAATTAAAACAGTAATATTTGTTAGAATTATTAGAACTTAGCCACTTTTGCTAGAACTCATTGTAGAGGACAACATGTAGCACATTTAGTATATAATAATACATTATTCATTATTATTTCTGCTGTTCTACTCTTTCTCTCTCCAGTATTCTTTTTATTTCAGTAATCGGTTTTATATATTAGTTTTTGTGACGTCTTTCTAGAATTTCATTCACTTCTGTGTGGCTAAAGTGTGATCTTACACTAATGTCAAGCTTATATTATAAAAGTGGCATAAAGTGGATAGGTAAGACAGTTCAATTATTAATTACAGTTATGGGTATGAAATTTCAGAACTGTGCAGTTATAACGTCAAAGTCTTTCGACCAATCTGAAGAAGAGGCTGTTCAGTCATGGTGAACAGATGAAAGATGATTAGTTTCGTTTGATGCTACAGTATATCATGTCAGGTTTGGATAGCATGCCAGCTCATAATAACAGGCTTAGCGTGATATGAGTCTTACAACCTGACCAGCAGTATGTGTGCTGTATTTATGGTGAAGACTACAAAGCATGTTACATCTGCCAAGTGTTGTAAACGTAAACGTCAAGTAAGCGGTACTAAAGCCTGTAATGCCATGGCTAAACATTCAGGAAGGGACCTGATAGTTGATCATATCGTATATGGTCAGTTGCTTCTTTTTTTATACTAATAGATTAGCTGTTGGAGTTAATGTGGTTTTTGAAGACAGTTTTACTTTTGGATTCATAACACTGATGTAAGATTCCAGCGCTTACTTACTCCAGCCTACACTACTTGTGTAGCGATGTAAAAATTGATGTGCTTAAAATATGACTTAAATTTTTAATCATTTTCAAAACCAAATTTAAAAAAAATGTGTTTATTTGTCTCTTTTCCTGGTCTGTTTGTTGGTTAGTTTGTTGGTTCTTTCAATTGGTTTGTTCATTGGGTTTTTCTTGTTGGTTGGTTTGTTGGTTGGTTGGTTTATTGATTTATTTATTAGTTCATTCCTTGGTTTGTTTGTGGGTGGATTGTTTTTTTTTTTGGTTGGTTCACTGGATTGTTTGTTTATTGTTTGTTCATTGATTTGTTTATTGGTATGTTTGTTTATTTTTTGTTTGCATGTTTGTTGGTTGGTTCATTTGTTGGTTTGTTTTTCTTAGTAGATTCATTTTTTGGTTCATTTATTTGTTGGTTTGTTTATTGGCTTGTAATTGTTCTTTAGCTTGTCTGTTGTTTACTTAATGATTTGTTTGTTGGTTTGTACATTGGTTTGTTGGTTTGTTTGTTCTTTCAGTTTCACCTTTTTACCCTATAGGCTCTGACTCAGGGTCCCTGGAGGACTAGTGGTTAGGCCACAGTGCTCTCACCGCTGTGGCCTGGGTTCAATTCAGGCCAGGGCTCCAACCCCAGCCACTGGAGCTGCGTGCAACAGTGCGCTCTCAGTGCTGGTCCCAAGCCTGGATAAAATTGGGGAGGGTTGCATCAGGAAGGGCATCCGGCATAAAAACTGTGCCAAATCAAATACACGGACCAGTGATCTGCTGTGGCAACCCCTACTGGGAGCAGCTGAAACAGAACCAACAACACCCCTATAGTCTCTGAAAATTTAGTCATAGATGCTTCCCACCCACTAGCTTTTTTCTTATTCTACAACTCTAAAGTGATGGCACCACCTCTTATCAAGCTGCTGGTAATTTAGTGCCACAAGCTCAACATGTTTGGAGGACAGTGTCAATATACATGAGAAAATAGATGGCTGTGTTTTTTTTGGTGCTTAGATCAACAGGGGAGAGGAAAGATATACTTCCCATTCAGACAACAGGACCAGTTTTGATCTCTTGAACTCTTGACCATGGATAGCCATGGCATCATCGGGATTTGAACTCATGATCCCCTGATGATACGGTGAACTTATTTCTGGTGCGCCGCGTAGGAGATTAATTTAGCTTCTGAGCCCAGCTGAGAGCTTTACGGCTATGACACTGGAGTAAACCGCTACACCCAGACTGTAGTTATGATCAGCAGAAGTCATCCATCTCAGAGGGTCTGAACTGTGCCGAGTGAAAGCCGACTTCAGGGGCAGGAGCAGGTGCTTTTGGCATATTAATGACCTCACATTACCTAGTAATTAGAAGAAAAACGTATCGACTGATACAAACGGAAGAAAAATTACCCTATTTTACAAATACCTATCAGGAGCATCATGAATAATGTGCATTGCTTTATTGAAAAGAAGTAAGCCATTACAGTGACAAATGAAGCCGCTTCCTCAGAGGGGTTATTAAAACACCAGTGCTGTCTGTGCTCCGGTTATCATTTAATGAATCACGGCCATCTTTTATTCACCCTTTTCACAAGGAGCTTGTCCATCACGTCAGCTGACCTCCGAGTCCTCACTCTGATAAGGGCAGAATTAGCATGGGTAAATCCACGATCATGAACCTGGCCTCGGGGCTCGCAGGATGACAACGAATAGGGAATGACAGCAAAACTTCATGATTCACACCAATCTGTGACCTGCCTGCTGAGCTGAAAATCTGCAAATCTAAGCCAGGTTTAGAGTTTGTCAGGTACACCTACCACTTTCTGGGTGGAGAAACATAGACAGTGATGACTCATCTTTCTCATTTGGTTTCAAACCAATTTGTTTACCTTTCTCATTTGGTTGAAAACCAAATTACCATTGAGAGACACTAGTAATTTTTTTTAGAGCTGTGTCTGTGTTATGATACGCTATATGGCCAAATGTTTGTGGACACTTGACCATAACATTCATACAGCATGTGCTTGTTGAACATCCCATTCCAGATTTTGTCCCAATTTGCTGTTATCCTCCACTCTTCTGGGACGGCTTTCCACTAGATTCTGGAGCGTGGCTGTGGGGATTTGTGATCATTCAGCTACAAGAGCGTTAGTGATGTCAGGCACTGATGTTGGGATGTCGAGGAGGTCTGGGGTGCAGTCGGTGTTCCAGTTCATCCCAAAGGTGTTCAGTGGGGTTGAGGTCAGGGCTCTGTGCAGGACACTCGAGTTCTTCCACTCCAACTTTAACACACCATGTCTTCATGGAGCTCGCTTTGTGCACAGGTGCATTGTCATGCTGGAACAGGTTTGGGCCTCTTAGCTCCAGTGAAGGGAAATTGTAATGCTACAGCATACAGAGACGTTCTAGACAATTGTGTGCATCCAAATTTGTGGCAACAGTTTGTGGAAGAACCACATATGGGTGTGATGATCAGGTGTCTGCAAACTTTTCGCTATATAGTGTAAGTGTTGGCATGCTAATCTTGCAATCATTTGGGATGCAGCAAATGGGAATGCTATGTTAAAATAACCTAAATTAAATTTTTTTTTAAAACTTTTTTGACGTTAGAAGGACTTCTACATAATGGCCAAAGTGGAAGATTTCAGTACATCTTTTTGAGGACAAACTACAAATACAAGCCATCAGACCTTATGGACCTGTTTATGTTCTCTTGGCTAAATTTCTTGGTATTAATATAATTTAATTAGGTCAGTTAGGTCAATTGTAAAACTTTGCTGTTTGCTGTCATCTGTACAGAGTCTGTGAGCACTCTTCTCTGTTTTGATGAAGATGATATGATGGCTCAGACATTTTGACATCTAATTAGAAAGTGAATTGATTATACTTACATTTGTTTCTGTCTGACATAGCTGTCGGAGAATTTAATCAATTAGTGAGAACATCACACACAGTGAGGTTTTAGACCTCTTTAGGCAGACTGACTGTTTTTAACTGCTGTGTTTGTTATACTGGATCGCTGCACAACATCTTGATCTTAGCAAGTAGACACCAAGGCAAGGAAATTGTATGGAGCAAGTCTGTCAGCCATGTTGTGTTGCTGTGCTGTCGTGTGCCAAGTTTGGAGCCGGCAAAGAGGAGCAGATAATGATGATGGACCACAAATGCCTTTCAGATCCAGAGTGCTGCTGGATGGCCTTCATTTGTGGCTGCTATATTGCAGTGTCATTCTGTCGCAACCGCAGCACCACTGGAGTGAATCACACAAGTATTCCTAGAGGCAAAATTCTTTAAACTCACTCTTTTTGTTGAAAATTAAATAAGAGTCAGTAGAGAAGAAAAATACTGAAATAAAAAGGACGGTGACTCATGTCGATTTGAGCACTGCTGCAGCTTTTTGTTGATTTTTTTTGTGTGTGTGTGTGTGTGTGTGTGTGTGTGTGTGTGATTTTCTTCCATTTAAGAGACCTGAAGTGTGAGAAAAGCACTATAAAGATAACATTTCCATTTTTTATTACTGATTATTATTGCAGCTAATCAGAAAAAGTCAATTTATTTTTTAGTATAATGATTAATTAATTCACTATTATAATTATAAACCAAAAATGTGCCCTGTTGCCAGGACAACCATGCAAATATTTGCAGCTTCTACAGGATGCAGCCGATTTTTTAAATGAATTTCTTTTCTGCAGATATGTTATACAGATTATTATTGTAAATATTTGTCATATTATTCTCAGCCTAAATCTTTCACAAGTCATGCATATATATATTTTTTTTTATTTTAGTGTTTATTTTATTAATATGGAGACTACAATTATAGCAGCATATAATTCACCCCTTAGAAACCTTTTAAATGACCAGGTCTTGATTACTTGCAAGCTCCCTGAGTGTGTATCGACTTGCAGCCATCAGGTTGAGCAATGCTGTGTGAATGTGTGCAAATGCAAAACGCTCTTTTGCAAGTTAATTACATATTTCTACTAGAAAATCTCCAAATCTGTAAATCCCTAAATCCCTAAAAGTTGCATAGTGGTACTTTAAGAAATTAGTTACATACTTTAAAAAATATTTCTTTTCTTACTCTATGATCTGTAGTAAAGCCTTTAATATGTACCTACATTTTGAACACGTGGCTGCTACAGGACAGAACTAATTAGTAAGTCGGCGGAAAAAGAGCTTGAGCTTATTTCATTAACATTTGTTCCGGATCGTGCAGGAATAGGATCCGATACCTCTCATGTTTGTAGTGCCTACATTTCGTCCATCTGAGATTCTTGTTAGCGTGATGTCTCAAGAACGAAAGGTTGAACATTTGTAGGATTTATATGGAATTATCATTTTAACCAACAGTTTAATGGATTAGATTTTTTTTTAAATTGATCCAAACAGGGTCAAGGTCACAGCAAGGTCAAATGTCTGAACTTCAATAGCTTCATTTCTGTTTGAAGGTTTTACTGTTTTACAAATTAGTAACAAGATGGACTAGACCTGTTGGCAGCGGAGGCATCCCTGTTTAGTTCTACTTGTTGTTGTTTTGTTTTTTTTAAATCTGCATCTAAAACTGAACAGCTTAAAATATGTAAGAAATGGTTACTTGGGGGTAAAACAAAGATGGCGGAGGATATTGCTGGCATTACCAAGACTTGCCATTCGCTACTCATTCGGGCTAATTCAGTCATTTAATTTAATCTAGTAAGACAATAACTTTTTGCCTAAACGTCCAAAATTTACCAAAACGTCCATCACTAGTTATAGATAAGACTTTCTGTATTTGAAATGCACTGCATTTGGAAGTCATAACCCACAGCCCAGACTTTACATACCCATTTTAATCCCTACATCCGGTATACTGCTGAATGTGCTTCATCTTTGCTTAATTCCATTAAGAGAAGATGAACTCTGTGACATGTTGTCGCTTAACTTCATTCCATGGCACAGGGCACTTTGACAGAGAGGAAATTGCTTTTGGCATTAGGGTTAAACATTACCATGGGTTACCGTGAATGAGCTGGACTTTATAGAAAGATGGACAGCAAGATTCTCTGAAAGTCACAGGAAGTTAATAAGCTGTGTCGGCCCAGTGCCGTACTACTACTTGATATTATTGGAAATAAAGCGATGCTCTAAATTAATTAATTCTAACAAGAATCTGGCATCAGCCTCGTTTATTTAAACAGGAAAGCCTTAAAAAAGTTTGATTTCAAGGTTTGAAAGCTGAATAATTGACTAGAGATGGCTTCATGTTTACAGAAATTGATGCTAGACATTGTTTCCATACTCAGGAAAACATACAAAGGAAAACAGTGACTAAACAGCAAAATACAATACAGTGCAAAAACTATAACTGTAATGCTAGGATAACACAGTCACATGTCTTTTTGTCGAGGACCATATATGATGTAAATGCTGCACTCGGCTGTTGTCCTTGTTGAGTTGCTGACTTTCTGGCTGGTGTCAAACAGGCACATCACAGATGTTTGAACGTGCATTTCTGGAGCTGTTCAAATCCCAGTTACACACATAGATCCACACACATATATGCATAATCAGATTTACAGAACAAAGACCACATGAGATTCAGCCTATTCAAATTCAACAACACCAGAAGGGCATTGGTTAATATTTACACATGGCTCCTGACTATTGACCCGCACTTACAGAAAGCCTTGCTTTCCTGTTTCGTCAGCTACTGTTCTCTTTCTGTCTGCAAAGAGCAGCTGTGCTTCAATCCACGTGCTCTGGGGCTTTTAAGATTTGCAGAGGTTACGCCAAAGAGCGGGCTTTGTTCCAATCAAGGCACTGATGCTGAGAAGATCTGAGGGCTGAGGGCTCGACCTTGACAGCGTCCTTCGTTTCTCTGTGCACGTTCAGAGCCGAGCGTGGCCGCTGACACACTTCTGCTCGACTTCTTCTTTTGAAAGGTCACTCTGGATCTTTGTCAAGTTTTACATAACTCCCGGATCACTATCCGTCGCAGAGTAAGCTGGATTGGTATGTGATTCCAAATGGAACCATTTCCAAAAGGCTTGCTTTGTTTGTGGTTGAACACGGGTCATGAAAGGCATTTTGAGAGCCAACTGCGATGCAGTGACAGGTAGCTGTGGCATCATTTCCATATAAATGAGTTTATCTCATTTTCATAGCGGTTCATATTGGGCGTTTTGCTGTATCAGCTCGTGTGGATTCCTGAAAAGGAAATGTCCACACTGATCATGGCTGAAAGCCTGTGTGCAGGTGAGCAGAGTGAAAAGGGATATTGGAGAAGCTCAGTGAACTTTAGTTTTAATGATCTCTGATGTAGTTGCACTGATAAGTGTGGGGAATCAAGGCACTGATTATAGCTGAACTGTAGAAAAGTATAACTCTGTAGGAACTATTGTATAACTACTGTAGGAAATATTTTAAATATTTTGCACAGTAGAATAATAGAATAGTGAATGCTATTCAAATTTTATATTCATTTGGCAGATGCCCTTATCCAAGGGCAACTTACGTTTATAAAACTGAGCAGTTGAGGGTTAAGGGCCTTGTTCAAATTGCCCAGCAGTGGCACCATGGAAATGCTGGGATTTGAACTGATAACCTTCCGACCATTAGTCCAGTGTCTTAACTATTGAGCTACCACTTCAAATGCTTTCAAATACCGTCCAAATGCAGAACATGTGACTGACAGGTGTTTCTTGTTGTCCAGGTGTCCCGTTAGATTGATTGTTTAAACAGTTTTCATCTCTGAATGCCTACTCTTGGTTTGAGCCCTGGGTTATACCTGTGAAGACTGTATTTGTTCTTAAAAAGGATAAACCAACATGAAGACCAAAGAGCTGCCTATGGGAGAAAAGCAAGCCATTTTGAAGCTGAGAAAAGAGGGAATGCACAAACATTGGGCTTACATGGCTGCTTCTGGAACAGGCTCACTAATCTTTATTGATGATGTAACTCATGTTGGTAGCAGCAGAATGAATTCAGAAGTCTACAGAAACTGTCTGCCAATCTAATTGGGAGGAAACTTCATCGTGCAGCAAGACAATGACCCAAAACACACTGCCAACACAACAAAGGACTTCATCAGGGGAAAAAGTGGAAGGTTTCAGGCTGGCCAAGTCAACCACCAGATCTTAACCCAGTTGAGCATGCGTTTCACCTCCTGAATAGGAGACTGAGGGGAGAAATCCCTCAAAATAAACAACAACTGAAAGAAGTGGTGGTGCAAGGCTGGAAAAGCATCACAAAAGAAGAATGCAACAGTTTGGTGATGTCAGTGGGTCACTGGCTCGATGCAGTTATTGCAAGCAAGAGACATGCAACCAAATATTAAGTGTTATTTACTTTAACTTACTTTTAAGTCTATGTGTTCCAATACTTTTGCTCACCTGACTGATCTTTTTTCTTTGTTAACACAGGAATAACATAGTAGTATAGAATCAGCATTGACAAAAGTGTTTAATGGCTTATTGCGTGCCTTGGTTTGTCAATATGTTTCTGTTTCTGTGCTATTTGTCACTATTGACCAAAATATTTTAACAGACATGCTTGAAAACAACCAAGACCAGTTTGTTAGCATCAATGGGAATTATTCTGAGTACCACATGGTATACCACAAGCTCCTGTTTTAAGCCCACTATGTGAAGAATGGTACAAATTTGCACTATAATCAAGTGCAATAGTGTGAATCTTTAGCTCATGTCCACTAAGGTTCTTATTGTTAAAGCTGCTGTTGGGCAGAATTGGTGTTTCAGCACTGTTGCTGTGCAGTGTCTACTGTGACAAGATAATTAATGTCCTTTGTGTCTCTGCACCGAGATCTGTCTTCATTAGATTCCTCCGCCAGAGACGAGAAGAGGGCTGGAGGGAGGGAAGGAGGGAGGTAGGGCGTGAGGGTGGGTTGGATGAGGAGTTTGTGAGCTGGCATATCCTTTGATACAACATTATGCGATGCGAGAGACATACTAGACCCTTTAGATATCTCCGTCTGTCCATGTCTAGACAGTGTTTTCACACAGTATTCTGAATTCTAAATCATGTTTGATATGTTGGACTAGAGGACTAGAGGACTCAAGTATCAAGTATCAAGTAATTTCCTTATTGCCCTTGTCTAAAGTTCTTCGATTTGAAATGTGTGTCAAATGGGAACAGCAGTGGATGTGAGGTGTTTTACATTTATATAATTTTTGGCAGACACTTCCATCCAAAGTGACTTAGAACTTAGTTGAGAAGATGAAGGTTAAAAGCATTGGCAAAGGACCCAACAGTGGTATTGAGATTTGAACCTACAGCCAATCAGTATCCCAGAGCCTTAACTCCTGAGCCATGGCCATCATATGTAGACCTCGTTGGATGGCATAAATAAGTAATTAATAATTATCAGGGGTAGTCAGTGATAGTCATTAGCTAGCCCACTAGGCAAGTAAAAGCTCCACTGTGCTGCCCAGTCCCATGTTTTGGTTGCCTGGATACTTACTTGACTAGGTTAAAAAGTGGTAGCTAACATAATGTAATAACATATGTCGAGCTAATTAGCAAGTGCATCAATAGAGACTAAGGGAAACAAACAATATGATCTTATAGTGTATCAGGTTTGCACCCTTTACAAAAAGTCAATAAGCCATTGGCCAGTGTTTCAGCAAAGAGATGTAGTGTTCTGTTTTCACATCACACATTAAAGATATTGCATCTGGCTAGTGTCTTTATCCACTGTTTCTTTTCCTGGAAACTAATTTCCATCTCAGAGGTGAAGGTATGGCTGAACATGAAACAGAAGTATACTGTTGAGAACAGAGAATCAATGGCTGGCTTAGTTTGTATATTAAATTCTTCCTTCTTTTTCTCTGGCATACTGACACTAACTTCTTCCTGGTTCTGTTGATTAAGCTGTAATAGGATGTGACATGGATACAACTCCCTGCTTATCTATTCAAATGTTGTTGAACACATTGGCCCATAATGCTATACAGTCTGGGATGAATGTAAAACCAATGTTGGTGCAGATTTGCATGAAAAATAATTATAATATGATGTAAGAACTCTGCAACTTCATGTGTAGGAAGAAAAAAAATTGTAGGAAGAAAAACAATGGACAAATGTAAATTATCCCAAATGACTGAGAAAACTGCAGTGCATTGTGAATGTTGGTATAATAAAATTAATATCTGGAATTCAGAATTAATATTATGTGTGGAGGAGAAATTGAGACCCTGGATTTGTGCTGCATAAATTAAAATTAAAATGTTGTACATCTGATTATTTTAACTGCAATGGACTGGCATCTCATCTAGGGTATATTCTCACCTCACATCAGTGTTCCCAGTTTAGTCTCCTGATCCACACAACCCTGACTAGGATAAAGATTATCTTAAAGCTGAGCTTAGTTTAAGTCCCAAACTTTGTATACAGTTTGATATATAGCATAACATTTAAGATGTACAAAGTTATTCCAGACATATAAACTCCAAACTTTTGAAACAGTAGAGCAGTGCTTATGTTAATATTTAGTGTAAATCAGTTATCTCACAGACTCCACTCTTGCTTCTGTGTGTGTGTGTGTGTGTGTGTGTGTGTGTGTGTGTGCATGTGGGTAGCAGCGACATTGCTATTGGTTCAGAATGAATTAATTAAATGGAATATACTAAGCACATTTACTTTAGCGAGTCCCAGGTCCACTTCTGCCAGCTTCATTTTCAAGTTCCTTTAAACAAATAAGTGCAGAGGGATAATGAGCTGTTCTTTCCCCGTGCTCTGCTGCCTGCTTGGCCTGCTCTGGAGCGGCTGCCTGATTGATGCAGCACACATCCAATCGTGGCGTAGCCTGTATTACATCTGGAAACTTCTGCCAGCTGATATCAACAAACCCCTTTTTCTAACACATGTTGTGTAAAACACTTTTGGAAAGTCATTGCAAAGCAGACCTTCATAGCACTTTTTTCCTCCCAACAGCTGTGTGTAATTTCCCAGTGATGTTTTCCTTTCTCATGTTCTACTCTCATGCATGCTGAGGACTTTTTTTTGCAAACACTAGGCTTTGTTTATTCACAAGGCCCTGAGGGAATCCATAATGCATCCTCATCCTGAGCAGATTAGAGTTGTCTTAAAGGCTATTTCCACAGAATTTAGATTGCATTTACCAGAAAATGTTAGGTAGATTGACTTGTATCTCATGTGATTTGGGGCTTAATTCTTCTGTAGAAACAGAAAAGTGTTGCTAATTTTCAGTGTGTTGCAATTCAGTCTCTGTGACCTCAAATCCCAAGAAGATGTAAAAGTTTTCGGTCTGGGTAGTGGTTGGGTTTAGGGTTCCACTTGGGATGGGTTAGTTTGGGTTTGGGGTTGGGTTTGGGTTGCGTTTGCGTTTGCGTTTGCGTTTGCCTTTGCCTTTGCCTTTGGGGGGCTGGGTTTGAGGTTGGGTTTGAGGTTTGGGGTTGGCCAAATGTTGGCCAAAGAACATTTTAAAGTGTAATGATAGTGCTTCCTGTTGCGTCTCCAACAACCAAAGTATAGTCACCAAAAACTTCCACTACACCACTAGTGAAGATCCAGGTCTATGAAGTCAGAGTTAAGTAGAAAGCCATGCAGAATTGGAGCAGCTCCTTTCACTTTGTGCTTCAAGCACTTAACGGCGCTGAATACCTGCCATTGTGTGGATCCCGGCAGCTCGAACCCAATCTGTCCTCTATTAGAGCTGTTGGTTTCATGAAAGACTTTGGAGAAAGGCTTTGAACATCCCAAGTGACCTTGCAGGACTGTGGAGTTAAAAAAAAACGAGAGCAGCTTTATCTGTGAATGAATGCAGACATGCCATCCTTTCGGCCATCTTTGCTTCACCTGTTTTCTGAATGAGCACTGATTGTGTACATCACATGATTAATCTAGGATTTTATTCCTCCCATACCAAAGCATTTAGATGGGTTTGAGGTGGTATAGTGGCCAGAGTGCTGTTCTGCTCCACTCAGCCCTCTCTCTGGTCTCTGCCTTATCCTGTCTTCTGTAAATGCCCTGAGAAATAAATAGCACCGGCTCCACAGTGGAGACTGTGGTGGTCTAGCTCCGTCGCCTTGCAATAAATCCTTGCAAATGAGCAGCGTAATTGCTTTTAAGTGCCCTTTTCAAAATTGTCTGCTTCTAGTTCCAGGGCGTGATCTACTGTGTCAGCCTTTTAAATTCTGAGTAACTCTGATGCTATTAAGGGATCGCTAATGATGCTTACTGCTGGGATGGGGGTGGGAACCGACAGGCAGGTGCAGCGCGTGTAATAACAGAGCTTTCCCTAATCGTCTCCTGCAGTTAAGCGTTATAGTTCAGCTTTATCTTTCATTAAAGGAGGGCTTGATTGGTCGACGTGTTGGAACTGAGGGGAAACTTTCCATTGCGCAGGTCAGGATCTGTGTTATACTACAGTGCTGTTGAATTCTTGAATGGTTTTTAAGTTTCTATAACAGCACGACTTGGACAGCAGTGGCAGCTCTAATTCATATTAATGCACTAATTCTAATACTTTAATGTTTCTATAGTAACAACTCATTCACAGGGACATGTATACTCCACATAATCTAAGGCTAACAATAAAAAAAAAAAAAAGAAAAATGTTATTTAACAATGAAAAATGTATAATTGTTCACATGGTGATGTTTTCTGTGAGGAGATGTTAATTTAACATTTTATAGAAGGGGTGTCATTCAGTCAGCGAGTTTCCTTATTTAGAACAGAGGCATTTACGCTGCATTTTTATTGTCCTATTTTTTTGTCTTATTCCAAGAAACTTCAAGAGAAGTTGATGTTGGCCAGGGAATGACATTTTAACTGTTATAACATGAGTGATAACAGGAGCTTACATGTTTGCAGATGCTCAATAAATAACAATAAATGTAACTAGAAATGGATAAAAAATGACAGCGTATCATTCATTAGGAAATTCAAAACTGCTGAGGATAAAACACTTCAGGACATGCCGTTACTTAATCACAGCCTTTCTTCACTGTCTACAGAAAGTGCAGGTCTTGCCAAGTGCGTTCATTGTATTGATTTATTTATTGTTTCTGAAGATCCATTTTGGCCGGGATCTCCCTTGAAACCACACAATTGAGTCGCCTGCACTCTTGAGAGAATTGCTGAGCTAAAACAGGCTACCGATTCCTATATTTTTCGTTCAGTAATGCAGCTTTGATCTGATAATAGCTTCTCTTTTTCTGCAGTTAATCTTTCAGACCCAGATCAGGCCTGCATGGTTATCTGCACAAACAGCACTCTGTTTGATGAAATTTTGAAGCATCACTTCCATTTAGAACATTGCCATTCATTAGGGATTTTCATCAGGCCAGTGGGAAGTGCAGAGTAATGCTTTCTGATAGGGGTTTATGCCATGTGACTCTTTGTTCTCCCTGACTGCTTCTAGAGATCGTTTGCAAGAACATTCTGCATTATATTTCTGGTGTTTCTGAGGGACATTTATGCACAAATGCTTAAATTTGGTGTGGAATTTCCTGTTTGGTTGTCTAGCCCTTTAAGCAAGCCAATATGTGAATGGGATCTGAGACGACAAGGAAGGATTTTGATACCAATATTAATACCACAGTTATGGTAAAGGGCTCATTGTAAATACTAAAAAAAATGGATACAATGAAAAATTCCTACAAACAAGAGTCAATGTTTTTTGCATTTTTTATTGATATCCAGTGTTGGACAACTTGATTACTCTAGAGTAGATTCTCTAAGACAGGGGTTCTTAGACTTTTTAGACCTGGGGACCTATTGAATTGATTAGAAAACATACATGGACTCCTCGGTACAGAATCCATTAAAGAACTCCTATAAGAGCTCAGTAGTAAATATGCAATGGCTTTGACAATGGTAGGTTGACATTTCCACAACTGTAACAACATTTAAAATTTTTGGCTCCTCTTCATGGACCCCCTGGGGCTCCCCGGACCCCACTTTGAGATTTGCTGGAAACCGTCTGGAGTCCTGGCATCTTTGTTGGGCCCACAGTTCTCTCTGATCAAGCTCCTTGAAGTTCATAATTTGTTTAAAGGCTCTCAATTTCCTGCCACAGCCAGCACTAGGTATTGTAATTCATCTTATTTATACACTCAGCTCTCTACTTGAAACCCCTAAAGGCTCACAGTACCAGGTCACAAATAGCCTTTTCTTCTCTATAAACGTAATTGTCCCTGCTGGGGTTAATGTGGAAACGCTTTTTTGCCCCTCCTGGTTTAAGATTCTTTTCAATCCGACAAACCAATGATCACCTTTCATTGAAATCAAGTTATGGGTCGCCATAGAACTCAAATTAAATGTCAGAGAAGAGCAGGCTTTAATTTCACTGGACTTCCGATATGTTTTGACATTTGCACCCTTGAAGACGGGATAAACTGAGATTCGAAAGGAAAAACCAAAAAAAATAAAATCACAGTGTACAGGAAGAGACCATTTAGAGTCAAACCAGCATTTTGATATTCTCTGCAACAGGGTTTTTTTTTTTCTGGTTTAAAGCTTTTTTTTAACTATCAAATAAACTCCAAACACCCTTTTACACAATTGTTTAATGAGTGTAATTAGTTAAAAGTGTATGATAATATTTTGTTTATTCATTAGAGCCGTAGAGCATTTTATTTTTATTCTCTTTTTATTCCCTGGATTATACCTGGAATTTCCTCTCATGGAGTTGTTAGCGGCTCTTCAGGGGACAAATGTGAGAGCTATAAAATTGCTGAAAGTCCCCTTCGTCAGTTAATCCTGCACGACCTTTACCAGCCTGTTGAGCACTCGAGTGTAAAACTTGTAATGGCTAAATACACAATGTAATATTGAAAAATCTTGGGGGTGTAGGCTGAGGACTAAGAATTACAATGCTTAGCAAAGTCAGCTCAGTACTTTCACTTGGCACAGAACAATACAGGCTAAAATTCTATATTTTTTAAGAAGTATATGTATATCCGTAATATAAGTATTTTATAAGTATATCCATAACTCAATAACATGAATATGCTCAGTTATACCCTGGCCTAATTTTAAACATTTCCATTTCAGTCTGAATGCAGAATGCTGCCATTTAGTTTTTCCATCCATTTTTCTCTACAGGTTAATCTGAGGTTTGTGAGAGGCAAGGAATACATGTTCAACGAGAACTGCCTAAATAGTGTAGTCATTATTGGTGTACTGATTATCATGAGATGAGAGTCAAAGACAGTGTAAGGGGAATGAAGCCTCTGCACTTTAGGGATAAGTCTTTGGCTGTACTGCTTTCGGGTACAATGACCTGGGGCGAAGCTGAGCTGGTGTATGACGTGTGTTTTCGAAATATCCTGTCAATTTGAACCCGACCGCTCTGGGTATTTTTCTCCCAAGAACTAAAAAAGCATTTTATTTTTTTCATTTTTAACAAAAAAGTCATACACATTTAGCGTTTACAAATTTTAGCTTTAAATAAAATGCACCAAATTTACTGACTACCTTTAACTAGGCATCCCTGTTTTCACTTATTTGGATGAAGTGTGTTGAAAATCATGATATTTTCTCAATCAGCGTTGCAGTTATTGTTCTTTTCTTAAACCTGTTGAGTTCTCCACTTTCACATGGGTAATAATCAATCTTATAAGCTTCCTAATCAATGTTGGCATTTATATGATAGCTTCATAGAGAGCGACCTTCGTTTACTGAGAAGCAATGAGTCTTTAATATACTGTTTATTATAAAGATTTTATCAAAATGGTGTGGAGCAGCGTCTCATCGTCCTATATTCATGTGCTATGGCTGTGTAATAATCAGTTCTGTCTGTCCATCTCTCTCGGAGCGTGATTTCTCTGGAAGTGTCTGTGATTATGTTTAACAGCACACGTCCACACACCAGAGGTGCAGAACAGACGGCTGGAGGGTTCTGAGCTCCAGCCTGGAGGATTCCTGCTCAGAATTTAGTGTGACAGGTTAACAGCCGACCTTGCTGACGTGCCAAGGACGAGCACACACATTTTCATCTAGGAGGATGAAGAGAGCTGGTTAGAGACAGAGACAGGCTGCTTGAAACACGAGTGTGATGCATTTTGGCTCGGTGGGACGCTCTGAGAGGGGAAAAAAGGGGCTCCAACATGAACAGAATGGGTAATTTGGCAAAGTTAAAACTTTGAATCTCTGATGCAGCTTCTTCACTTCAGCATCAGCACTTAATGTTCTTTTGAAGAACCATCAAAACGTCTCAGCATGCTCTCTTCTTTTTGTGAACTCAGCTCTTTTACTTTGCCTCTCGTCTTCTCCCGCTTTGGGATTAGGAAAGGCTCTCTGTCTTTTTTGCGATTCTGCATTTCCAGCACCAAACTCTATCAATTTTGCTTTTATTTCTCCTTTTTTTTTTCCCGGGACTATTGTGGCAAACAGAACCCCGACAATGTGGGTTTTTTTTTTTTTTTTTTTGTCGATAATATCTCCGCAGTACGCACAGGCTCTTAGCAGGTGGAGATTGGCTGGATGTCCTCCTCACTGTAGGAGATGACATGGAGGCTGGAAGGAAGGAGAGCTATGAGAGGAGATGACAGGCAGACAGCAGGTTAAGAGCAGCTTGAAGCCCTAATACACATGGGCAAGTTTATCTGATCCGTTCTTATCTGCCTGCTGCAGGATTCTGGTCTCCACACACACATACGCACACAAACACACACACACACACACACACGGGCAGCTTCTGTGTGACTTTGAGCCTGTCTGTTGCGATCAAGCAGGCCAAGAGAAACTGAATCAGAATGAAAGGGCAAAATGAGTACCAGGGCCAGTCATATACCATGTGCCAGAGTGTCAGTGGGTGAAGGTGTACCTGACAGCAACTTTACTAGATCTCTCTCTCTCTCTCTCTCTCTCTCTCTCTCTCTTTCTCTCTTTCTCTCGTCTTTTCTCTCTCAGGTGTTCAGGAAGAAAGCCGTTGAGCTGGGGGAGAAATTACTGCCTGCATTCAAAACACCCACAGGCATCCCTTGGGCTCTTCTCAACCTAAAAAGGTCAGTCAAATACACACACACACACACACACACACACACACCCCATAACACACACAATATATTTCATTCTGTGTCAAATATCAGGCTTTTCCGCTTTCTACATGTACAAATTTTTCTATATTTTCTGTTTTATACGCAGCTTCTGAGTAATATCCTCATTGCATATGTCCTTAGCAATTATCAGTTCTTTTAAAGTCCTGTGGTGCATAGTGTAAAATATTAAAAATGTCTGAACGATACACGAAAGCCAGGGCTGATCATATGATCGTGACTTTGTCCTACTTTCTCTGAAGACTGCACCCTTGACATTGAGAAGTAAAAGGTCCCCAAAGCAGTATTTATGTGTTATGACGCATTTCTGTCTTTTTTTTTTCCAGATTTTTTAAAAGAAATGTAATAAATCACTGACAATAAATTATGCCACCATTTTGACACCACTTTCATATACCACCAACTCTGATTTCGTAAATTTAGAGATGCAAACGGACACAAATAAGCATCGCTACCTGAGGTAGCAATAAAAACACCAAACCTATATCAAAGACATTATTAGTCACAACACTAGTTTAAATATACTACAGTATAATGAAATATAATGTTATTAGTTTCATACTTGAACTTCACCTAAACTCACCGCTTGCCGTAGCTAGGTTTTGGTTCAGCGTAAAAAAACCAAACAGAAGTTACTGTTTTCTAAACATCTGCCATGGCTTCTGTAGCAGATCCTCAGCTTGTTGCAGCTAATACCATGCACTTATGTAAATGATTTCCCTGAAAATAAGGTTTTCAGAAATGATGACGAAAACAGGATGGACAGAGAGGTGTGTGTTTGTTCTTCGAAATAATTCCATGGAGTGAATCAAAAGTGGTAACATGACGGGCTACTATGAAATAAAATGTAACCAAAATTATTTAGCCCTACTCATTAATCAGCATTAAAAGGTAACTTTTGTTGCCATTCAATTACATTAGTCGCTTATTACGACTGTTGTTTTATTTAACTTTACAAATTGTCATCAAATACGTTGTTTTACTAAGAATCATCTTCCGAAATTAGCATCTGAGGCACTGAGTTTGATGCAGCAGCCATCTTCTGCACACAGTTAGAAACGAGGAACAAAACAAAGTTGTGTTTTTTTTTTTAATTTGTAGTCAGTGTGAAACTTAATATGTAATATAATATAGTAAAACTCTAGAGTAATAGAATATGTAATGTAAAGAGAAAAAATTTTCCTGGTGAGTAAAACTAGAAACGTTGACATAAAGCAAGTCCCTCTCATGCCTGTGGTGTTTTGCGTAACTTGGTAAAATAAAGCTGGCGGAGAGTCAGCTCAGTTACTAACATGGCGCAGGTATCAGATGGCTATCAGGTGGCGCTCCGAGCCTTGAAACTGGAATTGGAAACTTGGTATCGACTCCACCTGTCATGCAAATAAGCAGTCTTTCTGCTCTACATTCTTATTTTGGCAAGGTCAGACATCTCATTCTTTTTCCAAGGAGTGTTTCAATGCTTGTTTTCACGCTGAATTTAAAATTGTAATATTCACTCCACTGAGATAAAAAACTGTCAGAATGAGCTCAGTCTTTGCACACAAACTAGCGAAGTGTTGCTTGTATGATGCCTCACCAAGATTGGGTTCTGCCTCAGAACTCGGGAGTCAGAGAGAGAAAAGAGAGATTTTGCGTGTGTGTGTGTGAGTACGTGTAAGGCTGCTTTTTTTGTGTATTGAATGGTATCCTGGTTTTCCAGCATTTGTGTGAGAGCGTGTTTGTGCTGAGTGTTCAGGGTCAGAGGTTCGGCGCTGGTAAATGCAGGGAGACAGTTGATCTGGATTCAGTGCTGCGTGTCTTGTTCGGAGCTGGAAAGCTTTATTCCAGCGGCTCGCAGCCTCAGCGGGGAGGGCGCAGGGTTAGTGTGCACTCTAGAGAATAGGAACCTGATAGAGGGCTTGATTGGCATGGGCAGTGCTGAATGGAACCCAAGTACTTCCTCTTCCATCTGTGCAAGCAAGTGGGCAGCAGTCAGAGAGAGTGATAGTGATTCAGCAGCTAGCTGTTCTTTATCCAAGGCCATGATGTTGTGTGTGTGTGTGTGAGCGGATGGTCCCTAATGCGACTGAAGAGACTAATGACTAATGGCTGGGATGGAGATAACATTTTGACTGAGACCTTTTCCTCTGGCCTCTTCATGACCGAACCATCTGCACTTATTAATTAAATGAGTGTAATGAACTAATTGGGAGGAAAACGAAGGGGGTTTACACCCCCGTTATGCCTGCTGATGCATGCCATCCCTAAAGCTTCACCAGCCATGCGATTCGCAAAAAAAAAAAAAAAAAAAAAATACAGCAGCTGCTCTCAGACGAGAGGAAAACATCGCTTCACCCAGGTGGCCGAAACCCAACACGACCTCTTAATCAACGCATGGCGTAGTTCTGATTTGTTTTGACTAGGATCAAAACTCATCAGCGGGGAGCGTCTGTCATTTTTGACTGGATGCTAATTTGGTGAGTGTTTGCTCTAGTCTATAATCCGTGGAAAAGTCAAACTGGGCCTGCTGCCTAAATTGTTGTAATTATTCATTGTGCTAATAACTAGCTGAACGTATTCTGCAAAACAGCTGAGAAAAACATATTGTAGAAGCATGAAATTCAAGCTCAGACGCAATCTGTCCACCAAATACAGATTCACAACTGTATGACTATAAGGACAACAATCCCATGATTATAGGATTTACAGACTCATACTACAGAGAGAACTTACAAAAACCCGAGGTAGCTATAAACACTGGCTATATATCTTTAAAAAAAACAATAATTTAATGATTTATAACCACTAACCAGTGTCACAAGGGTGCATTCCTGTTTGAGTCTGGTTCTGCTCAAGAGCTTTTATTGCCGCTGTCAACTCTGGTTTGTCCATTACAGATCTAAATATAATTCTGTATTAAAATTTCTCAAAAGCTACTTTTCTCCTCATCTATCTTATCTCTATTAGCATTCAAACCATGTACTCTCCAAGAACAAGGATTTCTCAAGGGTTCCTAGATTCCTAAAGAGAAAAATGAAGGACAAATCAAAGAATACTTATGGCTTCTAGATGTTTTATATATATATATATATATATAGTGGTTTCAACATTGGTACAAACCACTGTGTATGTATTTTTAAATCATTTAGAAGGTTATTGCTGTCAGAAATGGCCTAGTAATTGTGATTTCTGAGTATTTCTTTAAAAAAAAAAAAGAAAATGAAGATGAGCAGTATTTTGACCAGATTTTAGTTTTTTTTCCTCCTAGTTTTATGTGGAGAGGTGAGGTAATTAACATGAAGTCCGTTCTTTGGTAAACAATCTTATTCAGTCAACTCTCCAGTTATTCACATCCTGGCTCATCCGGTTCCTTTGTAGAATTGGGGGGGAGGGGGGGGGGGGGATTCTTCTGCATTCCAGTGCCAGTCAAATTAACATTCCTGTGCCATCTAGAAGCTAGAGTAATAAAATGCAGTACTGTACAAAGTGGAAAATTGCGAATATTGACACAGTTATTGTGGACTTCAAATAGACTTCAATGGCCTATAATTGCTTCTGAAGGTTCTATTGGAGCCATAACATTAATCAACATTTATATAACAGAGTTCCAATACTCTGATGAACCCCTTTTTGAATATCAGTGTCTGACCCACTTTTATCATAGACTCTCCCAATTTGGTTATTTCACATAACCCAGTTTTGAAAGGCCAGAAACTGCTGCCTTCCTCACACCAGCCATCGTCCTCCTACTCCTCCTCCTCTGTCTTCTCAGTTCCAATCCCGTGAGTAACAGCAGCGAACTGAGGCGCCAATAATTTTACAGCAGCACAGCGCAGAACAACCTTGACCCACTTTTCATTTGGCCAAGACCGAGGGGCTCTGTGGGGGCGTCGAGCTTGAAAATCGCACACACTCGCATACAAATAAACACAGAAAGTAAATTAGTGTGTGTTGCATGATTATTCATTTTTACTAGTCGACCAGTAATTTGAACAACTGTTCGACTAGTTGTCTATTTTCTACTTAAAGCAAAACTGATGTATTGCTATTTTTAGTCTGTTTTATTACTGCAGTTAAATGCTGATAAAGAACAGCAAAGATATCATCAAACCACACTTCAACGAATAGCTATACAATGGCTACAAATTACATTTCCAGCTCCAATGGCTTTTTAGTTTACGCTGTTTCATTACATAACGAAAATGAATAAATCAGTGCAATAAATGTGCAAAATGAAGGACTGTCACTGAAATGCTCTCTTTAGGTAGAGATAAAGAGCTAAATCCCACTGCACCATCATCAGCAGGTCATTGAATGGCATCGTGGCTAAGTGAGATGAAAGAAGTTTCAACCAAAAAAGTTCACTGGATGCAACTGAAGATCACGTATTAATTATAAAGATTAATACGCAAGTTGTTCAGGGTGGATTTTGTCCTCAAAAGAAAGAAAAGAAAATGGCTAAATGATTTTTAATTGCCGTTAAATTAGCTGTGATGATAAATAACAGACCATGTTATGAGCCGGATTTTTTTATGTTGAGCTGTCAAGATGGTAGCGTTAAATCTCGACACATTAAAGCAGGCCAGCGTTCAAAACCAGCTCATGATAAGAGGGGTGGAAAGCAGTTGACAAGAACAGTGCAGATAAACAGTTGGCCTGCTGACAGTTGAAAAGGAGAAGCAGGACAGCATTAGGAAGGGCAAAACTATTGTTTTATACACTCAGCACACAGCACAAGTGACATTGCATTTGTCTCTTGCTTTATGTTTTAGTAAACAAACACATAAAAGTTATGCTTGAGTGCAAATGTTTGCATACCCTCCGGATAAAATAATGAAGACAAAGAATTCGTTAAGATGAATTGTAAAATAGTGGTACACTTCTCTTTTTTCCACATAGAAACCATGCAGAGGGGGTTGTAAAATTTTGCACTCAATTCTAATGCACTTGGTGGGGCAGCAGGTAGCGTCGCCAGAGAGTCCCCTCCAGAGTCTCCGGAGTTTGGTCTTGAGCTCGGATTTCTGTCAGTGTACAGTTCTGCCCTTTCTCTCCATATCCATGTGGGTGTCCTCCAAAAAGCAAGCCAGTAGGTGGTGTATCGACTTTAAATTGCACTTAAGTGTGAGCAAGTGTGCTGATGTACAGAATGTATGCATGGTGCCCCACAGTCAACTGGCGTCCCATCCGGGGTATATTCCCACCTCTCATCCAGTATTCTTGGGACAGGATCACCAAATTACGGGGGTCTCTGAAAATGTCCGGTATATGGAAGAGGACAATCAGCGTCTTCTTCAACGTTGTTTATTTTGTTGTCATGGTAATGACTAATCTTAAAAAAAAATCAGCAGTTATGTATTTATTTTCTGCAAAACCTTGAGTAAACTTTGAGTTGCCTGCAAAAGCATGAAATGGGCTAGCTCTGCTCATCCTGAAGCAGAGCATTGTGGGATATGTTAAATATCCCATTTGGACATTAATGTTCTCAGCCCCGGCTGATAGTCATCAGCCGGAAGGGAGTTGGCATCAACCACAAACAATGTGACTCATGAGGTCTTTCCAGCTTCCCCTCATTTTGACATTAGGGTCATCCGCAACAACTTCTCTTTACTGTCCCCATGCCACTTTAATTGAGTCAAGGCAAGTTAGGTCGAGTTACGTCAGGCCCTGGCAGGAAGGGAAATCTGATTTTGGAGTTCTTTTATTGTTCTTACGAGGCATAATAAAAGACAGCAAGAGGGAGTGTGGGATGAAGATAACCCACTGAAAACAAGCCTGAGAAGATAATTCTCTAGAACAGAACGTGGGATGCAGCAATTGTGACTGGATGGTGGGGTAACACCAAACAGGAAATGAAGACAATGCATCCTGCCTCCTTTACAAATCCTCAGTAAGAACAAAATGTACTAAGGGAATTTATATTTTTGTCGAATATTTTAATCATTGAATAGTTAACAGTGTATTCCCTGGTCTTTGTTTTTTTTTAAAGGCTTAGGTGGTGTCTTGAGTTGAGAAGAGTTAGTGTTCCTATAGATTCAAAATACAAAAAGGGTAACAATGATTTGCACAGGTACCAATTTTCCCATTTTTCATATGATTAAAACGATGAATAAGACTCTTGTATAGTCCAGGGGTTCCCAAACTTTTTGGCCAAATGACTCCAAATAGACATTCTGAATTTTCTGCGACCTCAAGCCTAGACCACTCTGTTTTTTGTTTTTTTATTCCAGATTTAAAATGTAGGACTTGTATATCCGTTAATGTCAGTAAATGTTTTTTTCATCTTTTTGTGTTAGTTTTCTGACTGTTGTTTTACAATTTTTGAAGAACCATTTTTGAAAACTGGAACATTGATGCTGCTAGCTAGCTGAATTGAACACATGAACAGCAAGACGTATCACAAAGCAGACCTACAGAAATCAGGATGTAGATTTAGATCCCTAATGAACAAGCTAGACGTGATAGTGATGAGGAAAACCTCTGAGATGACATGAGGGAAAAAAAACTCAAAATGGAACCCATCGTCTTTTGGGTGACCATTATATAGGTGTAGAAAATGATCCCACTATCCAGCATCACCACTATCCAGCATGGGATCATTATATAGGTGTAGAAGATGATTGGTTTGCTTATGAGTCTGGTTCCTCTCATGGTTTCTTTCTCATGCTGTCTTCGCCACTTCGCCTCTGGCTTGTTTATTAGGGATTTAAAGCGACATCCAGTTTTCTGTAAAGCTGCTTCGTGACAATGTCTACTAAACTGTACTGAAGAGTGGTGTACGTCAGTCAGTAGGGGGGCGTTATGGATTGTGTAGTTGACTTTCATATGAAGTCGGCAGATGTGAATCATTCTAAGATGAGTAATAGGTGCCCTGGGAAGTGATTTTCTAAAAATAGTTGACACCCTAATGGTCGATTTTTAAAACATTAGATTTAGTTTCATTCGTCTTATCTCATTGTTGCGTTATATTTTCCCTTGAGTTGAAGGCCATGTGAATTTAAGGAACTTGTTTTATTTTAAGCTAAAGTGACAGCAAGAGCAAATTGTAGAACATCTTGCACATCAGAAAGAGATTAAATTAATATGTTCTGCCGGCTGTAGAACCATAGCAACGGCATGCAGGCTTTTCCGATGCAGCAAATTGCTTATTAGCTGTTCGCTATCTGCATTTGAAAGGGACTTGTCATTATAAGCGCTGTGTCACACAAGTTGCTGAAGCACCAATAAGGGTGTCCTGTTAGAGCAAAGCAATGCTGTTGGATTTCTATAGCAGTGGTTCAGTAGCTGTTGTATATAAAACACCATTTTTGTTGGGTGGCTTGATGGCTTCACCTAGCTGTGAGGCTTGGGTTTAGTTCAGTAAGTGAGCTTGCTAATGGATTTGTGAATAGGACCCATGCTGGGCCTTCTGGGGAGAAACGACGTGTAATAATCAGCTCGAGACAAAATGTATTCCATCACTGTAGAGTCGGTTAGTCTGCTGACGGAGTGTGTGGAGCGCCCGAGAGCGGTTTAACCCCGTAATCAGGCATTACCCTTTCTCTCCTGGTAGAAATACAGCTCAGTTTGGGCCACGACTATGAGGACTCATCTCTTCAGCTGCTGATGAAAAGGGAAAAGATGGAAAATTAGACATCTATAAAAAATAAAAAAAATCTTAAGTTCAATTAGTCATCCGGGCTTAGAATAGGCTGATGTTTCTCCCTCTCCTGCTGTTGAAAAATGGCCACCAGGTCATCACATTTGTGCCTAATCAATCTAACGATCCAGAGAAGGGCTCTGAGTAATTTGTTCATGATCCGAGTGGCCTGATTACAAGAGCCATTTGCGTGTTCCACACCAATGAGCAGTCTGTTTCCATTTTATTGGAATTTTTCCTGAAGAAAAAAAAAAAAAAGCTCAGCCGTGTCTTAGTGAGCATGGCTGCCCCCGCTGATGATTTACAGCGCCCACAGTGGAAGTGCCAAACATGTGACCTTATTGCGTTTCCTTGGGCTGACATGAGAGTTCCTGAGAGGAAAATCCATTAACCATTTACTGGATGTCTGAAAAGTGCTGCAAGGCAGGCTTATCGAGTCTCGTGCTTTTCCTAGCATGAGAGAGGACACTGCCTGAGTCCTAAAAGCTAAAACAATGTGACGCTGCTGGATTTGACTGGTGATATGTAGAGTTTTGCTCCAGACCAACGCATTCACATCACACTAGCTCCAGCTCTTAGTTTGCCATGTTTCATGAAGCGACATGGAACATTTTTTCAGCTGCTTGTCGTACACACAGATAAATGCCAAGCTTCCTATCATATTCGCCCAACTCTACCATTTATACATGATTAGATATTTCTGTCATAACTAGCAGATCAGCCTCTTTTTCACTGGAAAATTGATAGCAGGTCATAATGGGAAAGGCTTATCTGAACATGACCGTTAAAAGCAGGCTTCCTATGAAAATAACGGCCTGTGTCTACTGAAACACTCTCTCATCCTGCTGACATGTCAGTGTACAGCGAAAGCCAAAAGTGAAAGTTCAAAAAAATTCCTTTTTTTAAAATACATTTTAATACATTCAAAATGCAGCTCAAAGTTAAAAAAAATTAAAAAAAAAAAAAAAAAAAAAAAAAAAAAAAAAAAAAAAAAAAAAAAAAAAAA
>CM040993.1:15279466-15296966 GCA_022985145.1 Pangasius djambal
AAGTAAGACAAATGAAAGCTAGTTAAATGCTAAAACAGCTCTTTTTTAATCCATAATAATAATAATGATTATTATTATTATTTTATTCTTTATTTTATTTCTTATTTCTTCTTTTATTTATTTTTTTTTAATTTGCCAGTAAAATACTCATATATATACACTCTTAGTGGGAAAAAAGGCTTCAATTCAGCGTTACTCTGTTTATCTCTCTGAGGAACACAAAAAAGTTATATGTAGAAATCTACAATAGTGGGTTTTCTATTCCAAAACATTTTTCATGTAGAACCTCAGTGGAAAGCTAGATACCTTAACTATCCAAAGTACCCCTGAATGCCCTATTAGTTTTTAGGGATTTACAGTCTTTGAAGGTTTCATCTAGCACTGTAAAAGTTTCTTTAGTTTTATCCCTTTGGGAGAAATCATAAAGGTTCTATTAACCTTAAAGAGTGAAAGCTAGAACCCCTTTACCATCTAAAGAACTCTTGAAGAACCCCCTTTTTTAAAATCATTAGATAGTGATTTATTTGTGCCACAGGTTTAGCCACAGGAAGAACTTGGTTTGGCTCCATGCTACCATTCTTCCCTCTTAGGGAAAAAAAAAAACGTTCTATCTAGCACCCTAAAGTTTCTTTCATTTGTTCCTTGTATCTATACAGATAATGAGAACTCTTTTTGCATTTAATGCATGACTTGATTGCTATTTGACTCTTCGGTACACATGACAGCCAAGTCACAAAGTCAACAAAGTCAGCAAAGTCAAATGAAAAGCAAAACAAGAGAACGGGTGTGTCGGCTAGCTGGTGACGTGGCCGCTTTTCAGAAGTTACCATCAATTCATCAGGTGTATGAGGAGTACCAAGATCAACAGGTTAATGCAACACAGAATGTGAAGGGCATTGTTAGAAAGAAGAACAACGGCTGCCCCATTCCAGTAATGTTACGCAATGTGCAGTGTGTGTTTCTTTCTAAGAGTGACACACAATGTAGTGACACAGCCATCAATCATTAAAGCTTAAAATCTATAAAAATATAAAGAGAAGTATGACTAATAAAAATTTGCAAACCCAAAACTAGTCTGAAAAAGGGGAAGTCAAAACACACACACACACACACACACACACACACACACACACACTGCCACATCCATTGCCGTAATCTCCTTAAGGCTCTTGCAGCACATCACAGCATTTTCATCTGTTTTTTTTTTTTGTTTTTTTTTGGGCGTTTTTCAAATTAACGTTCCAAGCTTTAATCAGCTTTGTAATGAACAAAGAAATTGGTTTGGCACCATTTATATGAGTGTTGTCCATGTTCCACTGTGTGTATGCTTTTTTTGTGATTTATTAAGACGTCAGGCCTGGCTGTTTTTTTTTTTTTTTCGCAAACTAGATTTTTTGTTTATTTGTTTGTTTGTTGGTTGTAAGAAAGAACTCTGAATAAATGCCTGACATTTATGGTATGCTTTATTTTCAATTAATTATATATTCATTCCATTATTAAATATTAAAATGGACAACGTACGTGTACTTTCAGCAGGGGTGGAGAAATGATCGGTTTATTAGCTAACCTGTCAGGCAAGTACAAGCTCCAGAGTGCTGTCCACGCCCATGTTTTAGTTTCCCAGAAACCTAACTGACTAGCCTAAAATGTAAAAGGTAGCTAAGATGATGTAATAACGTTATAGTTGTAATAACGTATGGTGAGCTATTTAGCTAGTTAGGTGCATTAATATGGTGAAATGTTTAAGTATACGAATTCACTGAGGAGACACAAATGTGTAGCCATCGTTCTTATCTTCTCTTAATGAAGTTTTTAATGTAACACGTCTTTGCGAAGTCTTTGCGAGGAAAAGGCACGCATCGTTACTTTCTTTCAGTGTGTTTACCGCCAGGTGACTGTTATTTAAATTTGTGTACTTGTACTAGAAATTGTACTCTCTAATCTCTTGTAGCAGGAGAGTTAGCCTACGTGACAGAATTCTCCTGATGTTTATTCGTCAGTGTTTTCACGTACCTGCGTGTCCCTGATTCCGAAAAGATCGTCTGTCATCTGTGCACGCTAATTAATCGGGGTGTAATAGGGACGTAACAATAGCAGTGAATCTTCTGCGATGCAAATTCGATTTTTAAGGCACCGATTCGATATTTTATGCAAATGAATCTGGTATGATACGATTTAGTAATATGTGACCAACTTTGTTCTGAATCATTTAAATCATTTAAGCATAGCTACGTGCCAAATAAAAACATATTTGTTTGTTTTATGAGATAAATAAGAAATAAGAAGTACTTTTTTTTTTTTTTTTGGTTGTTGAACCTACTTGTCTGCCGGACAACTACGAAAATTTAAAAAACTGTGATCTCAAATGCCATTTTTACAGTGTAGCTAACACTAACGCTGACTCTGTGGCAGTAATAAATTATAGACTCTTTAATATTCAAATGCCTGCAAGTGGTATTTTTATTTTATAAGTCTGCAGGTCTTTACCGTGAGTCAGAGCAGGTCAGAGCACTAGAGGCAGTTTTTTTTTTTGGAACCAATAGCACACTATGCTTTTTCACTCACTCAATCACTCACTCTGCCACGTCCTAATTTCACGATCAAGCCATGCTCCTGCCTCCCAGTACTAATCTGACTGATTTACATTCTGCCCCTCGGTCCTGTCAGACCGTAGCCATGAAAAGTTCAGTGAAAAGCGAAAAACTCTTTTAGGGGGCTTTGATTTTGTGCCATTAGCAGAAGACAAGCCATAATTTGTCTTAATTGCTACTGATGCCGAGGTTCCGTCAGAGCAGATCCCTTAATGATGCTGTCATCTTAATCGCGTCTGGGTGGGAAGCGGAACATCCCGGCGACGTCCATTAAGAGGTCAGAGGTCAGCTGTGGATTTATCAGACCCGGATAACATTTCAGTCGAAGTGAACAGCACAGAGGAAGTAGAGCGCACACTGATTGACGTTGGAATGAATTGCGCTCGGATGTTAATCAGCCTGTTAGTCACATGTGGAAAGAAACGGCATGCGGAGTAAATGTCACTCGAGCTCATGCAGTAGGCACTCAGTGGAGCTAGAAGTGTTTTATGACCTGTTATCAAAAAGGAGCATTGAAAACTAACCATATCTGGTGTGTGTGTGTGTGTGTGTGTGTGTGTGTGTGTGTGTCTGCAGTGGCATAGGCAGGAACTGGCCGTGGGCGTCAGGAGGCAGCAGCATTTTAGCCGAGTATGGCACACTGCATTTGGAGTTCGTCCATCTAAGCAGGCTGTCCGGGAAACCTGTGTTTGCAGAGAAGGTGAGTCAGAGCCCGCGATTTAACCCTGGGCTTAACAACAAGCTTTATATTCACACCGAGTTGCCCTTTTCTCAAGTCCACCCACCTTCCAGGTTACTTCGTAGGTGTACAATTACTGACAGTAGTCCATCTTTTGCTATGCACAATTTATCAGCATCCATCAATAGAAAGAGATCATCAAGCGCATCAGGTACAGTAGTGTTTTGGGGTTTTAAACACTTAATAAGGAATAAAACACTGCAGTTAATAATAATAATTAACAGGGTTGTGCGAAGCATCCCAACGTTTTATTCCGCTTTTCTACCTCAGCACTGTTGAATATTTGAATCTGGTTGGTCAGAAGTTGTGCATTATTTTTGTGTAAAGGCACGGCTTGGAGTGTAGTTCTGGCTGTAACATAAACAATATGTTCACACTGATGTGTTCATTGTAATGCCTTATTGTTTCTATAGTAACAACTCATATACAGGGTCTTGTATTTCAGACGCTTGATGTAAGCCAAATACTAAACAATTTTAAAAAAAAACAACAAAAAAAAAACGTGCTGTTTACCAAAGAAAAATGTATCATTATAATATATAAATGTATCATGTGTGGAAGAGTCTGCAGTGTTAGAGCTTTGTAACACTCACGCTGCTTTGTAAAGTTTCCTGGCATGAGAAAGTCGTAGGATTCAGGATAGAGGATCTTCTCTGTAAAATGATAAGCTGCGTTTTTTATTTCTTAAACAAAACACTTTTATTAAAGAACCACTAACCCAGTCATGTAATTAATCCTAACTCATCATGGGCAAATATCCAAGGGTTAAACCTCCCCATAGAAATGTAGGTTTGCCTCACATCTGTTTGCTAGTAACACGCAGTTCAAGATGGCAGGGTGAAAACTCAGCACGGTATTTATTTACGGTCCAATAATCATAGTCCTTGTCTTCTGCGGAGGTCAGAGCACAGACAGACAGCGTTAAACACAGAAAATCCTCCACAAACCTCTACAAACACTGAACGAGACTTCACAAAGAATTTTAGACACGACATAAGGAGTATAAATGAGCAAACTAATCAAGAACTAATACAGAAAGCTGGACACAATTAGGTAATATGGAGATGACAGAAAGGGGCGGAGTCAGGACTGAAGGAGAAACAAAAACAAAAATGAGTACGTGGTTCTTGACGCCACTGGAACCATGATTCGACATTACTCTATTTGAATTTAGTTGTATATGTAAATGTATACGTAGCTAACATAGTTAATGTTTGTTGTTACGCTGTTGTCTTGTTAAAGTTTTCATTTTACCAGTTATCTCCTCGAACACTCCTGTTTGAAGCTCCCAGCACAGTTTTTTTTTTTTCCTGGATATGAACCTTAACTCTCAGCTAAACTGCCACATGAGCGGTGATAAAAAGAGCACTGAGACGAGAGCTCACAGTTACACAGTTACAGTCGGTCAGAAAGACACTCCAGCGTCCAGTACAGCAGCCCATTAAACCAGCCAGCACAGTGTGCTTATTTTCCCAGTGTTTTCCGATCGGAGGTCTCGTACTCGCGCCTCTGCTCCAGTGGGAGGCTGATAGATGATTCCATTACACGCCCTGAATGAGGATCTACTTAACTCTGAAAGTGACCTGCACTTTACAGATTGATGAGTGCAATCTACACTAGAAAGCATGTCTGGCATCTCGAGCACGTTCTGCGTCCCCTGCGTCTTTCATCAGAGCTGATCCACCAAACCATAGAATCTATAAAACGCCTGATTTTGTTCAGTGCTCATGTTTTAGTGCTTTTCTACCGGGCAGTGCCTCGCGGCTCGCCTCGACAAATTACCCATGATCCCGCATTTTGTCTCTATCTCCGCTGCCAAGCGAGCCTTGCCGTACTTAAGTACCCGTGCTAAATTTGATTACCCTTCTTACCCATGGACCGTGATGGGTGAGTCTGGGCATGTGGGCGGAGCTAAAAATACTGCAGACCATCAACTGGTCAAACGTTCACACCGAATCGTGATTGCTGACTTGAGTCGCTTCTCTACCTGCACAAAAATATTCACTAATGTATTTGTACTGTATATATGTATGTAAATCTACATATGTAGTGTCTGCCAGCGTTTCTCACTCTTTTCAGCGGTAATTTAAGCAGTTTTATGCAGCAGTTGTATTTATTTTTCACAGTGTTGCCTTCTTACTGTGATTCTTTTCCATGATCCAAGTACAAAGGGCAAATCCCAAATGGGTTCCTGGCTACGTTCTTTACACCCTAAATAAATACATATATAAATAAATATGAATCTAATAAATCTGTGATAAGGTTAGCCAAAATTTTATATCACAATATTTTTATTCGTCTACGAGCATTTTTATGGAAATGTGTTCTGTGTGATTGTTTTATGTATTTCGGAATTGTAGTCTCTGTATTCTCTAAAAGATAGTTTCTGTCAATCCTCAGATTGCTTTCAGAACTTCTAATATTGAAAGAACAACACGTTTTCCCTCAGAACAGCGTTGGGAAACCCAGATCAAGCAGCTGATACATTATCTCGTGGTTTCATGACATTAAATAATACATCTTTTTTTTTTTTTTTTTTTTGCGTTGAAGCAACAGAAGACTTGAAGAAGGAATGTTTCTTTCTTCACTGAGGAGACTCTTTGCTAATGAATATTAATTAACATAGGCAGTCTGTTTTATGAATATTAATGTCTACGGGTGGACTCAGGGAAAAGAAACTGAGGTAGAGAGGCAGACGAAGGCTCCAGGACCATTCACTGGCATGATTTTCAAAAGAGTTTTTTTTATAATCGTTTATACAATGAGCATAATTCAAAAATCACGGACTAATGTCATATGAGCACTTTAATACTCTTAATATTATATTAAAACCTGCAAATAAATCACTTCACACCAATTATGTGCTTGACCTAGATCTCACAGCAGTGCATAAGCAGCAGATTTGCAACAAGTAACGGTTTAAGGCAGTAAATCAGTAGAAAAGGCTAGGCTGGCAAATAGGTATACAGGGATATGGACCACCATTAAACTGTAAGCTTTTTTTTTCTGATGCAGGTCATGAACATCCGGAAGGTTCTGAATCGTCTGGACAAGCCGCAAGGACTTTATCCTAATTACCTGAACCCTAACAGTGGACAGTGGGGACAACGTAAGTCTGGCTGTCTCTCACTTTTTCAGCCTCTGTCTCACTCTTTCTCTCTCGCTCTCTCTCTCTCTCTCTCTCTCTCTCTCTCTCTCTCTCTCTGTCTGTCTCAGTTCTTTTGCTATTGGTACAAGAGTACCCGAAACATAAAAGTGCCTTCAGTCATCTCTCAGTCATCAGTCCAGTAAGGTCCAGTAAACTTAAGCATCTCAGGTGTCCAGTGTAGCACCTGGTCTCATTTGGTGCTCTACAATGTTCTCTCAATTCCTTTTCCTCACTTTCAGAACCGTTCAGCCAAAATTTCATTATAAACAATATTCCCCTAACATCAAATGTACTTAAAAAAAATATATTAAACTGTAGGTGTAGTGTCTCTAGTTTTGCATTGGAGTTAGGAGGCTGGCAAATAAGCCCCGGGTTGTTCAGTATATCAGACGTTGTTTAAGTGGTTTCTGACTCACTGTTATGTATAAAAATGAACAAAAGGGCTTTCAGAGCCAAAACCAGCCATTCTGAATCACTTCTGTTTATCAGCACATAGTTTCGTGTCACTCTGCACCAGCGTCACGCTCAGGTAGGAGGCGTGGCCTAAAGTTTGAAGGTTGAATTTGTTATGTCGTATTTGCAAAATGGATACAACAATTATTTGTAGTTGTATCCAGGTAAGGTTGGTGCAACACTCATCGATACTGTAACTATAATGCGAGATAGCGAACGTTTGTAATGCACATCGGCGATCGCGATCTGGCTGTCTGTAGAATGATGCGTACTAGCTGAATTGTTTACTAGGTGAATCGAGGCTACAGTGGGCACAGGCAGAAGATTGGGGGGAAAAAAAATAAATAAATAAACATCGTTTGGTCTATGTCCAATCTTCAACCATCCAGTTTCAATGGTCCCATTCCCATTGTAGCCCCAGATTCTTGTTCTTGGCTGACAGGAGTAGAACCCGATGTAATCTTGTTCAGCTGTTGTAGCTCATCCGCCTTAAGGTTCGACATGTTGTGCGTTCTGAGATGCTTTTCTGCTCACCACAGTTGTAAAAGAGTGGTTATCTGAGTTACCGTAGCCTTTCTGTCAGCTCAAACCAGTCTTGCTATTCTCCTCTGACTCAGAACTGACACTTCCTGGATGTTTCTTTGTTTTTAGCATCGCTCTGCGTAAACGCTAAAAAAAAAAAAAAAAGATTGCATTTTTTTCTCCATTCTGATGTTTGATGTGAACATTACCACCTGCTGCACTACACACATGAGGTGGCCTAGTAAAAGTCATTCCACTAGGCGAATTCATTAGTGTGCACGGATTAGAGGCGAACTCTTCCGGATCACAAACACGCACAAAAATCCAGCACAAAGCCGTCATATAACTCTGCCGCTCTGAGTAAAAGTCACGTCACGGCTAAATATATCAAGACACAAAAAAGACGCTGGTCAGACTTGAATAGCTTTTGCGGTGTGAAGAAAAAAACAGAATCTTATAGCCAGACGTTGACCACCGACTTTGCTGTCGTTTTGTCGAGGGCATGATCACGATGTGCTACATTAGAAACATTGTTAGAGAAGTTTCCCTTAGCCTGTATTAGCGCACTTAACTAGCTAACTAGCTCGCAATATGTTATTCAATTAAGTTAGCTACCACTTTTTTAGCTTAGTTTCCGGGCAGGACACCGGAGTTTTTACTTGCACAGTGGGCTTGTTAATGTGATTGTACTGCTTTTCTTATGAGTGTGTAAAGATTGTGTTACAGCGCTAACGCTGTGCTCCTGAGCCGTAAAGCAATCATCACATGCGTGCAAGCGCTGCTTTATTACTGTACTTTCATGGCTAATTGCGCACCGATGTAAACAGCTAATTAGAGCCGCAGTTCCACCTCTCCATGACTCACTCGTTAATCCAGTCATATTTTTTGATGCACTTAAGAGCCTCTATACCGTGCCGCAGTAATTAACAGGTTAGCGTGCGGTGTGTTAGCTGTGAACACACCGAGGGTCTGAGGGATCGGCGAGGGTTTTCTATCTCACTGAAGCGCCGTTCCTCTCCTCGCCAGCTCTTTTGTCCGGCACAAGCAAATGAAAATAGTTTGTCATGTCTAGCCGCAAGGAGAGAAAGCGGCTGATGGACCTGCTTTAGAAATAGCCTGCTTTCTTTTCTTTTTGGCTGCGTGCTTCCTGTCCTGAGGGGGCGTCTCATATAGGGCACTAGACATAGTGCACTAACAGAATGAGAGCTGCACCCTGTAGGAATGGATTTAATGTAGTGCGTGCGTGCTTTATTTTTCTTTCTTTCTTCCTCAAATCCTCCATCTTTTCCTTTCCTCCGTTCTTTCATGCATTAATTTGAATCATTTCCTTTCTTTCTGCTTTCCTGCCTTCCTTTAATGTCCTGCTTCCCTTCATCTCATCCTGTGCTTCCTTCCCTGCTTTCCTGCTTTCTTTCCTTCATTATTCTCTCCATTCCCTTATCCCTGCTTTACTCTATTCCTTTATTCCATCCTTTTCTTTAATCCTTCATTTATTGTTTCCTTTCTTATAACATTGTTGTCTTGCTTCCTTCGCTTCTTTCTTTCCTCCTGGACTGACAGGCTGATTTCTTTCATTTCTTCAACTCCTTTCTTCTGTCCTGGTTTCTGTATTCTTTCCTTTTCTTCCGTCTTGCTTTCCAACCTTCTTGTCATCCACTTTTGACTCCATGCTGTTTTATTATTATTATTATTATTTCTCCTTTCTATTGCTCCCTTCCTTCTCCTGCTCTCATTTCCTTCATTTCTTTTTTCAGACTTCCTGCTTTTCTGTAGTTTGTTTTCCTTCATTTGCTCTTTCCTTCATTCCTGCCTTTCTGAATTCCTGTGTTCTTTCATTCCTGCTTTTCTTTATTGTGTCCTGATTCCCTTTAGTCCTTTCTGCTTTCCTTCTACCCATGTGTGCCCTTTTCTCATCCTTTACCTCTCTCATGCCATTTTTACATCAATTTTATTCCATCATCTCTTTCTCTGTCGTGCTCTCTCTTTCTGTATCCCTCCTTCTTGCTCTGTCTCTCTTTCTCCTCTCTCTCTCTCTCTCTCTCTCTCTCTCTTTTTTTTCTCTGCATGTGTGTCTGTTGTTCTGTCTCTTTGTATTTTGCTGAGTAATAGCCAGGGGACATCCAGCATGTGTGTGTGTGTGTGTGTGTGTGTGTGTGTGTGTGTGTGTGTGTGTGTGTGTGTGTGTGTGTGTGTGTGTGTGTGTGTGTCTCTGGGCTGGTAAGAGGCTGTCAGTGGGAATGTGGCTGCTGCTGTTACATCAGTGTGACTGCTGAAGGATAAATAGAGTGTCTAAGCACACGCACACACACACACACACACACATTAAATATGCCTCTGTACTATGAAGGACCTTCTTACATCATTCACTTTATGGTGTGTGTGTCTGTGTGTGTGTTCACGTGTTTGCGCATGTGGTATAAACATATGCTGTTATGTGAATTCAGAAGTGGGATCTCACCTTCTTTACATCTGAGCAAAACATGATGACATCATGACCTGCTGTCTGTAATGGTGTCTGTGTTGTAGTGTATACACACACACACACACACACACACACATGAAAATGCACACAGACACCCAGATCTTTCTGAGTTGTGATCTCACCTTGTACACACAGCCACAATCCATCACTTCCTAAACGACCATGCCCCGCGTGTGTGAGGTGTGTGTATGTGAGGTTTGTGCGTTGTGCCGTGCGTGTGTGTGTCACTGTTTTCCTCACCCTGTGCTCTGCTTTTTATCTTCCAGATCATGTGTCTGTGGGTGGCCTGGGTGATAGTTTCTACGAGTACCTGCTCAAAGCCTGGCTCATGTCTGACAAGCAAGACGAAGAAGCCAAGAATCTCTACTACGACGCTCTGAAGGTGAAAACCGCCAACCTGTGTGTGTGAACTGCCATGCAGCGTGCATGTCTGTGCGTCTCTGCTCTCAAACACTGCACAGGAAACATTTAACAACCTCAGCGAGGTGTGTCTCAAATCACATGCTTGTGTACTAGATTCGAGTGCACATAAGTTTCGTCGACTGGATTTGGACGCAGCAGAGTATTTCAGCGGCTCAAACCGAGCGCTTGGAAAATACTGTAGCAGCACTGATAAGCGTATTAAAAACTGGTAGATTAGCTGTAACACACGGGACTTAGATGATGTTTGAGGCTACAGGTTTACTCACAGTAATAAATTCCATAATCCAGAAAGTCAAAATATGATCAAAGCAAAACTCACATACAAACAGCAAATCCAAGAGAGGACTGAAAAGCAGGCAAGACTTCGCGATGTGTTCGGCAGTGTGTCCATTGTCCTTAAAAATACCCAGACAGGAAGTTGTGAGAATGGTTCAACACTCAGGTGGTGGTGAAAAGAAATAACCCAAGCTGATGTGACATCATTGACTTCTGTGGTTTTGCCATCGCTGGTATGATTAATGAAGTGCTAACATGCCAAACAAATTCCGTGGCGCTAGTCAAAAGTGGTAACGTGAAGTGCCAGAGGGTGTTGAACAACTATTTATAGCTCTTACAGCAAAAACAACAGGTTCTAACTTGTTTCACAGACGCTCCATAGCATTATATGTATCTTTAAATGTTGAATTTGTTTAATAAATTTTTTAAAAATGTTAGTGGCTCCCGAGTGGCGTAACATAAAAGCATTTAGAGATCATGATTTCGAATCACAACGATGCCACAGCCATCCGTTGCCAAGAGCCAAGAGAACAAAATCGACCATGTTCTCTGAGTGGGAGGGGCATGCTCTTTTTCTTCCCTGTCAATCATAGCGACACTAGCCAATCGTAGGCGTTTGTGAGCTGATGTATGCGGAAGAGGGCGGATAGCACTTTCCGCCGAGTGTGTTACAGCGTGAGCAGCAGTTCGAAAGGATGGTGTTTGGCTAGATTTACCTGTCTCGAAGGAAGCACGGTAGCCTTCAGCCGCACCAGTTGATTATTACCCCCTCTTTTTGTACATGTGCCCTTACGTGTTAGTGTGCGTGTGCAAGAACCAAAGGGTGAAACAGCAGACTGCTGAGAGGAAGTCAGGTCTGTGCTGATACACACCATGCGTTCAGTCCACACCTTTATTCGAAAAGAATAGAGGATCTTAAACTCTATTCTCTCTATCTCCCACTCCACGTTCTTCTGGTCCTCCCATTACCTGTCCTTCACCTGATCATTTCTGCTGTATATCAAATCCTCCTCATCCTCCAGTGAGATATTTTAGCACTCCTCTTCACCACGTTTCATTCAGTCACCTAGAAATGAGTCCTTCACTCCTCTATTTATAGCAGCAGACTTATGAGCCCCAATAGGGGAAATCATCATACTGAATCGAGGGCATTCAGAGCTGACATATCTTAAAGGAATAGTCCAGCGTTTTCATGTTTCACTGCACTTTCACTTACAATGGATGTCTAAGGGCAGCTGTTGGGGTGTCAAAAAATGGGGTGTTATTAAAAATAAATAATAGTAAATTCTGAAAAGGTTTTTTTTTGTAGATTAAGCTCTATATCTGTATAAATCACTCTTTCACAGATGGAACTACTTTGGGAAAAATCAGTGGTGGTTGTCTGGGTTGGATTGTGCAAAGAAACCACTAAACAATCCTCAAAAGCCTAAATTACCACATTTTTCAAAAATTGCTCTAGTGTTGGAAAAAAAAGTTGGATAAAACTCCATACCGCTCTTGTAAGACTTTCTCACACATCCGCTTCATCCCTTTATTGTTAGTGTAGAAAGGGTGTAGGATATAGTCACGAATTTTTGAATGTTTATTGACGGAAATTCAACAGCCGCCCCATTTGAGTGCAACATACAGGAAAACAGCATGTTTGAATTCTGGCCTTTGGTTATAACACGTATGCTACACATGCAGTTAAACAGGTGAGTACTCCTTTAATATTAAAGCTTAAATACTGACAACCCAATATAGGGAAAAAATAGCTATTATGGTTTCTCTGTTTTCTCACAAGTTATAGAAATAATCAGTTTGACGGCAGATGCACATAGGTGAGTGGATGAGGCGGGGGAGACGGCGAGTTGTTTATGCAGTGGGATTTGTTGCCCTTGCTACAGGAGGACATTTCAATCGAAGCGTCCGTGTAGGTGATTTAGGCAGAGTAGATTGAAATTTGTTGTCTTTCTGATGGAAAAACACGGCGCCGCCGCACAGCTGTGACCGTGAATTCTCCACCTCAGGCTCTGTGCTATTCCGAGCCCGGCTCTTTCTTCTGACATC
The DNA here is from genome assembly GCA_022985145.1 of Pangasius djambal. Lineage (NCBI taxonomy): Eukaryota > Metazoa > Chordata > Actinopteri > Siluriformes > Pangasiidae > Pangasius > Pangasius djambal. Next base: position 15,292,150 of record CM040993.1, read on the forward strand.
AGACATCCTCAAGACTGCCTTTTGTGTTAGGAAAGCTAAAGAACACACTGCCCACGCGATATGACTGAGTGACTCCACAGACTCATCATCCCACACAAGGATAAAAACAATCTCGTACTGATTCAGTGCTTTTAATTCTGGTTTCATTTCTGTCCACTTTTTTTATGTCCCCAGGCCATTGAGACGGGTTTGATCCGGAAGTCGAGTGGCGGCCTCACCTACATCGCAGAATGGAAAGGGGGTCTCCTCGAGCATAAGATGGGTCACCTGACCTGCTTTGCTGGGGGCATGATCGCTCTCGGGGCTGACGGAGCTCCTCAGGACCAGACGGGTCACCAGATGGAGCTGGCAGCCGAGATCGCACGCACGTGCCACGAGTCATACGCCAGAACCAGTGAGCACAACATCTCTAAACTTCTCGACACCCTGCTTACAATCACCTCTTAAACTCTCTGTCTATCTATCTGTCTTTCTCTCTGTCAGTCTGTCTGTCTGCTCTGTCTGTCTGTCAGCCTGTGTGTTCTGTAGCCATCTGTCTGTCTGTCAGTTATCCATTCATCTGTCTGTGTGTCTGCCTACATATATATATATGTCTGTCCATCCATCCATCCATCCATCCATCCATCCATCCATTCAATGTTACTGTCTGTCTAACCATTCACCTGTCTGTCCATTTGTCCATCTGTCCATCCATCCAGCCATCCATCCTTTCAGTGTTGCTGTCTGTCTAGCCATTCATCTGTCTACCTTTCTGTCTGTCTCTATCTACCTATCTACCTATCTGTCTGTCTATCTATCTATCTATCTATCTATCTATCTATCTATCTATCTATATATCTATCCATACATACATACATACATACATACATACATACATTATTGCTGTCTGTCTAACTATTCACCCATCTGTCTGTCTGTCTCTATCTAGCTATCTGACTATCCATCCATCCTAACATGAGTGCATCTGCTTCAAGTAATCTCTGAAGCAGTAGACACTAACAGGATGATGTTAAAGTATTCATGCTAACCCTGAGTTCATAGCGCCAGCCATCTTGTGACACTCAAATTGCTCCATGTCCGTGCCTCCATTGCTGTTTGTGTAAACATTCATCTGTGTTGGTCACTAGTGGGCGTGCCTATCTTTTGACACCCGTTACTCCTATTGGTAGTCGCCAAGTTACATTTGACTGTCTATCTCTTATAAAAAATGAATAACCACTTTGTTGTGTACTGTGTAATGATATTATTATTATTATTATTATTATTATTATTATTATTAATAGTATTCGCAGTAATGTCGGTATTATTGGTGTTATTATGAATGTGTGCTATGCAATGGAGCGAAACATTAACCGCTGCTCAGTGCAGTGTGACTGATGATGGGTGGCGAGTGTGTGCGTGACTTTGCTGCTGTGGTGTGTGTAGAGCTGCTGGGAAGAAACAGATCAATAGCTGGCTGTGTCTCAGCGCTGAGGGATAAGGAGTTTCCCGCAGAGCTTTCTGCCTCTCGGCTATGTTCTAATCCTAAAGGTCACTCCAAGTGCACACTGTGAGCAGAGTGTAGAGACGTGGCCGTCTACCCCATCTGCAGAGCAGGGTCACAGTAATGCCAGATTATCCCCAGATCCACTGCTGTTAACCCGCTTCACACACTCACACGCACACACAATCTGATCACTCAGACGTGTCACGTGACATACGGTTATCCTCTTTATTTCTCATTTTAGGCAAAGTGTCTTAATTTAAATGGAAGAAAAGAAAACTCTGAGTCAGAAATGCAGTAAGGCTCCAAGGACGTTTTTGGTGTCTGTCAGAAATACGTCTCTTGCCGTCGATTTTAATGAGAGCAATGAAGTGACGGGGTAACAAAGCGTGAAAGTTGTTTCACAAGTTGACCAGGCAGTCAGGGATGCTCTGAGGCAAAGCATTTATGTTTAAAATAAGTTTCCTGCTCACGTAAGAGAAAACCAACATCCCTATCCGCAAGCGTCAGGACTCAATGTGTTTGCTCAGATACTAAATTTTAATCCTCTCATCATCTCTGGCATTTTTATCCCCTTTACAGACAAACAAGCCTAAAGGTGAGAGTAATCTACTTTTCCCATCTGTCTGGATTTTCAGATTTTAACAAAGAACTGCAATTAGACTCTAAAAACATGCCCCATATTAATACTCGTAAACATTTTACTCGCGTGTGTGTGATGTGGAGGTAAAGAGGATTGGCTGTGTGAGATAACCAATTAAATGGAGAGGAGACGGGTTATGAAATCCTTTAAAAATATCTATTTTATTTATTTATTCATTTATTCTCAAAATAATTTATTTTATATTTCTCATTACACCAAAGTTGCTGAGGCCTTGATTCTGATCGGTCAGAAAGCGTTGATTTATTTGAATTAACTAGGCCTGATATTAAGCACATTTTTAAGTGTTGTTATTTAACAAGGGAAAATATAGAGGAGTCTTTGTAACAGTCAGAGGTAAAGCTGTTTCTTTGCTCTGTTCCTTTTTTGTATGAGAAAAGACAGGCTGGTGAGGGAACGACATTTCATAGCTGCTATAGCGCAAGTGATAAATGGACATTAAACATTACTGGATGTAGGATGTGTCATTCTTTAATAAATACAAGCTGTACACACTGGCAAATTGCTGTGGTATAAGTTGAATAAAACACTTCAGGATGTGCCGTTATTGGAGGATAATCACTTTTGGGGTGCTACGAACATTCTCCATCCATTTCTCTTCAAATCCCGCTGTAGTACTAGTACATGCTCCGGGTGGCTAGTGGCCCCGTGGCACTGCATCTTTGCCCACAATGGTGAAATAAATACAGTAACATTTATTCATTTAGCAGACGCCATTATCTATTAACATTTAAAACCAGCGTTCTGTAAGATTATTTTCCGTGTTGTAGTCTGAGAAGGAATTATTGGTGTTTATTATTAGTGCTTCTTTCTACGTTCGATAAGGAGGATCGATGTAAATTATGACAGTAATCCAGTGCCATCCAATGATGTTTGTGTACGCAGCTGCATATGGCAAATTATATAAACAATTTGAAATTATGCACATTAATTCATATTCTTTCGTATAGAGAATGTTTGATTTAGTATACCCTATGCATTAATTAATACGTTATGTAACAAACATGTATGTAAGGTGGTCATTATTCATGCATGAAGTCATGATTAGTACATGCCTTAACTCACCATTAGTTCATAATTAAGTAAGTATTAGTTCAGGTATTAGTGCATGATTATTCATGTACTGTTACTGTAGAGTGTTACCCTTATTTGTAAATAAACAACTTTGTAAAATAGCATGGAGAGTCCGTATTTACAATTTAAATTGTAGCTGTATTATCATGCACATCGTGTCCAGCTCTGAGGTATAATTCCAAGATGGCCGACCCTTTATGTTTCAGCTACACCATGTTTATGTTTATATCTGTGTCCTAAACCACATCAGCAAGACCTGGAGATGGTTTGAGGCAAATATTTACACAAAACATTTTGGGAGGGACAGACGTCTATTACTAGTTAGCTACATTATCTTTGTAGCTTCAGTGCAGAGCACTCCTGATCGAGTACATTCGGCATAAGTGGAAAATTGCGTAAATCTATATATATTTATTTTTTTTGCTGAACTATTACTTTAAGCTTTATGTGTTGGAAGATCCTGATTCGGTGTCCCGTCCTACACAAAAAAATATTTTGCTTATCATATGCTTTTGTGTGTTTGTTTTCAGACCTTAAGCTGGGGCCCGAGGCGTTCAGGTTCGACGGCGGCGTGGAAGCCATCGCCACACGACAGAATGAGAAGTACTTCATCCTGAGGCCGGAAGTCATAGAAACCTACATGTACATGTGGAGGTTCACACACGACCCCAAGTACAGGCAGTGGGGCTGGGAGGCTGTCAAGGTGAGACTGAAATCTGGAACTCTCGGATCTGACTCCAAGACTGTGTGTATTCAGTGTGTATAGCTGCTCAGACCCAGTATGCTGAGAGTATGTGAGTGTGTGTGTGTGTGTGTGTGCAGATAAACAGTGTGCTGCAGGGGAGTATGTTTTCCCCGTGTGAGTGTGTACAGGCCTGGAGCTCAGAGCAGCTCTATGGGACGCAGATTGCTGAGTTCTCACATGCGTGTAATTGTGTGGTAACAACATAAGAATGGCTCACAGCTCCACAGGCTACAGGCTCGGTGTCTCTCTAGCGCCTTAACCTCTCCTCTCTTTTTCATCCATCTCTCCTTTCATCTCTTTGTCTTCTTCTCTTCATCACAATGTACAGGCTCCATCTCTCAGTCTATTATAATTCCTGGAATTCCTGGAGTTCCTCACCTCCACCCTGTCTGTCCTTTAATTTAGCATTTCTCTCCCCCCTTTTTACTCAACGCTGTTCTCTCCGTGTCTGTGTGGGTTTCCTCCTGGTTTCCTCCCACGTCCCGATTATATGCTGGTAGGTTGACTGGCTTCGCTAAATTGTCCCGTACCGCAAAAAAGGTATCTTAACTAGGAAAATTATCTTAAATATAGGCAAATTCAACTAATTTCTACTGATTTAAACGAATATACTGTAAGATTAGACTGAAATTGTCTTGTTCTATTGGCAGAGCTTTTTGTTTATTCTAAGCGTTTTTTTTTTTCTAGAAAGAAGCAAAATTATCTGCCAACAGTATAAGGCCATTTTAAGCTAGAAATATGTCTAGAAATAGTCTTCATGGTCTTAGATTTGTTATATAATAATCTCATAATGAGAAATATCTTTACTAGCCAAGATTTTTTTTTCTTTCTTTTTTTTTTTTTTTTTTTTTTTT
>CM040993.1:15299466-15308832 GCA_022985145.1 Pangasius djambal
TTGAACGTGTGACACTGCTTGATTACATTCTCTCCCTCTCCTACTCAAGTGTGAGGGGAGACATTTGAGTGTGTGTGTGGGTGTGTGTGGGTGTGTGTGTTAATAATATAAAGCCAGTGTGAGCAGTGTTAGCTGAGCAGCAGCATTCAGCTCGTCTCACACTGAGTGTTAATATTCAGCTCTGCAGTGTTTCTCTGTGTCTCGGGGTCACACAACTCTTTCACTATTAAAACACAGAAACACTTAAAACACAACTCTCTGACCGAAAGCTCACGCTCTTATAGCGGAGAACTACAGTTCCAGATGTTACTTGCAGAGGTGACACACACCACTGTGCTGCTCCAGACCCGTTCTTAACATCACCATCTTCACTGGTGCCACTTCTAATTCGTGGAATTTTTAACATGTTAAATAAACATCACCATATCAACAATTACGCACCTTTTAAATCTGTTTACGTGGAGCATCCGCCATACAAGTGGCCCTTGTTACTATGGAAACGATAACGTCCTTTTATTATAAACTTCTGTTTTGTATTACAGCTGAAAGTACTGTCCGAGCTGCTGTTATAGAAAATTACTCACCACCTTCTGACCAATCAGAATCGAGAATTCAACAGCGCTGTGGTGTAAGGCAGCTGGAAGAGATGAACAAGATAAACAAATAAAAAAATAGAAAACTGTTGGTTTGAACATTTGAAGGCGGAGCTTATATATATATATATATATATATATATATATATATATATATATATATGGGCAATTAAATAAATGGTTACCATGACAACCCTAGAGGAGGTACTGGCAAATGCTGATCGAAAAAAATCTAAAAGTGTCCTAAAGCCATTTGCTTAAATGGGTATTGGGTCATTGGCCACCTTGCTCCAACACACACACACACACACACACACACAGGAGAAGCACAGCATGACCGAAAATGTCCGTTTCAACACACAGCAGTGGTTGTTCCAGCTCTGTGTGGAGAAGTAGTGTGTGTCGGTGTCCTGCTGCTGGATGTTGAGCTCCGTGATACACTCAGGTTAAAACACACACACACACACACACACACACACACAGATGGTGAGAGCTGACAGATGCAGCAGGAGAGCCAGGTGAAGCTTTGACACAGATGCAGACAGAGCGAGGGAGCGTGATCAAGAAAGACGGATACAGAGTTGCACATGCAAGGTCAGTGCAGCATCAGAGACGACTGCCAGCAGCAGCAGCAGCTCCAGCTTCTCCATTTATAGGCTGTAAATATCATCGAGAGTCACTTGGCTCTCTGAACACAGCCCCTGCACTCTTCTGCTATTGATGTGCGAGCAGCGCTTGTGAAACTTTACACCATCACTCTCCAGGCGGCTGTAAACATGTCACGCTCTTCTCAGCCAAGGGAAACATAAATACTGTTTTTTTTTTTTATTCAGTCCACTGATGTCAGGTGCCGCCTCGGTTGAGTCGTTTCCGTACTGTTTATAAGGCGCGAGAGCAAAAGCAAATCTCCCAGTGAACTCGATGCTTGGGTCAGCACAACAAAGAACTAGTCACAAGCAGGACCGAGGACCACGTTGAGTCAAACACACCACAAAATACCACAGCTCACAACCGGCATCTCCTGATAGGTCACTCATAGTAAGATGCAAAAATACACGTGAAGCATTAAAATGGCGGCTGGTTTAAAAAAGCTGCAGTGCATTCAGAAAGTATTCAGACCCCTTCTTTTTTTCACATGACAAAGCAAAAACCAGATTTGTGATAACTTTGCAAATTTATTAAAAAGAAAAAAAAACTGAAATATCAAGTATTTAGACCCTTTGCTGTGACACTTGAAATTCGGGTTAGGTGCAGCCCATCTCTCTGAATCATCTTTGAGATGTTTCTACACTTTGAATGAGTGAAAAAAAATCATTTTAATTATTTTAGCACAAGCCTGCAAAGTAACAAAATGTGAAAAAATTTAGTTCCTACACACAATTCGTTCCTATGTACTGCTTAACTTGAAAAAAAAAAAAAAAACCTGAATAAAACTCATAAGTGTGTTTTCATCTTATCCTGCCATATACGACCTCTCATTAAATGTGTATAGAGACAAAGTCCCAGAATGCACTGCAACTACTGTATGTGTACTGTATGACGCAAAGTCTCGGTTCGGCTGCTTAGCATTTGCCGTGATGGTCTTGATGATGGTATTAACATGAAAGGTAAAGCTTTGGAAGCTGATCTGAGGAAGTGAGAGAGCTGGACAATGTAAAGGAATAAAGCGCCGCTGCATCGCTGTCTTTAGGTAGACTTAAAGCAAGGGCTAAAACCCATCAAACAGCGTTGTGGGTAATGCTGTAAATCATTGTGTGTTAATTAATTGGCTGTATTTTCCCTTTAAGCACTGACTCATGTCTGTGTGCGTGTGTGTGTTGTAGGTATCTGTACCTGCTGTTCTCTGATGATGACCACCTGCCGTTTGAGCACTGGATCTTCAACACCGAGGCTCACCCGCTGCCCATCATAAAGCGAGAGAGAGAGAGCTTAGACAGGAACGACCAGCTGTAGCAGCGCTCATGTTTCCCCACAAAGCCCTGCAGGGACGTCTCCAGCTGTGAGCAGTGCTCGGACCTCTAGCCCCAATCTCCAGCAAAGTGGGCAGTGCAGTTGACCTTTGACCCCACTGAGCCCCCTCCCGCCCACCCAAACATGTCCTGCAGGTGTCCCCCGGGGCTGAGCATCTTCTCCACCTTTTCCATTTGTTTAGAGATAGCAGTGTGCATGCTGCCCTTCTCCTGAACCCCGCCCCCCTCCTTTCTCACCCCGATCCTTGATTCGGTCCTCTTTCTGAGCCTCGGAGGTCCGAACGAGCTTCTCTCCTCCGTGAGGAGACCGGAACATCTCCACTCGATTGTCACATATTCCTCATCCTCACACACATCACGCAAAAACAAAGCCATATTTCAGCCCACAGCTGTCATGCTGCGTGAGTTTGTTAAACGTTTGTTTGATTCCGATAATTCATAGTGTTTGATTTCTATAAAGTGTGTGGGTTTTTTCTGTCAATCACAACTGCAAGGTAGAGATATGGAGTTAAATAGTGCCTTTTAGCTTAATGACCAACTGTTCTGCTATTGTAAGTGATTTCATGACAGAACTGATGAAGCTTTAGTTCAGGAAGAGCACGGGGTTTTTGTCGTTTTTTGTTTTTTCGTTGTTGTTTTTTTTTGTCCTCTCTCGGTTGTCTGTCCTCAGAATTCCAGGACAACATATGAGGACCAGAAGACATTCACAGCCTGAAAGAGAACTTGGATGACTTGACGCGATTGGTATGTTAGGTACGAATCTCACAACGACATCCCGTTTGATTCCAGTACCGCATACGTCAGTGCTTCCTCTTCTCCCTCTAGTCACATTCTGTTTCAATAACAAAGCTTGGACGTTTATTGTTTACTCAATCAAGCGTGGCTGAGATATCAGACATGTAAAAATAGGATAGTTTGTGATAATTTATAACTTGTGACATAAGACGTGTTTCAGCCTCATATGTGCATGGATGAAGGAACTATCCTCGCTGATGGCGGCGATGATGACGATGATGACCAGACAAATCATCGTGCAATGTTTAACGAGTCAGATGGACAACGACAGCATCAATCCACTAGACTGAACTATTGTGTCTGAATGTACCACCAAATGTGAAGTGAACATTATTTCTGCCTATCTTGTGTTATTGTTTCTGCTTTCTTTTATCATGAAAGCACAAAATTTGTGGAATGATGTTTTTTTTCTCTGTTTTGTTTTGTTTTGTTTGGAGAAAGTGAGTGAAACCTATTGGTGTGGAACGCAGAAATCACACGTAAGGAATTAGCAAAGAGATTCAAAGAAAGCAGACAGACACACACACGTACACATACAAGGGTAGATTACACTGGATAGAACACACACATTCTCCCCCACACACACGTGCACACACACACGGTGATTTTAATACTGGGAACTGCCACAGCTGGCAAAAGTCGTAGCAAGCAGTTTGTGCGTTTGTGCTTTTCGATATCAGGTCTTGTTGGAAACTGTGCTGTACTGCGATTTACACAACCTCTCTGCATCTGGGTGTGAGCTGACCGTACGTAGTCCACCTCACCAGAATGTAACCACCTAAGATATGTTTGCTTCTTTAGTTTTGCCCTGGAGCTATAGTGTAGCTAATGTAGCTACTAATTAAAGGAAATCTGCCTCCCCTTAAATCATTTCCATAAGTACATACCCAGAATGTTTTTATATACTTTCTTCATTATTAAAGTAAGGAATAAAACACTTGGGGTTGGTGTAATGCGGCTCGAAGAAAAGCGGGGTTACCCTTACCACCCAAAGTTGATTCGTTCACAATAACAGCACATCCTGAAGCGTTATCTCTTATAGGACAGCAATTTGCCAATGATTACATTTTTTTCATTAAAAAATAATCATGCTTTTCTCTTTATAGCTACCTTTAACATTGTTGAATGTTATAGCAGCTCTAAACAGTCGTTCCCTCACCATCATCTCTTATTTCCGTCTCTTGAAGTTAATAAGACAAAGTTAAGGTGTTCCCTCTGACAGTTACAAAGCACGAACACTGGAGACTCCTTCCAAAAATGTTGCATAAACATCTCTTCACAGAGAAGTTCCTCGATATATCAAAAATTTAGACACGTTTTTAATCCGTTCATGTGGAGCGTCCATCATACAAGTCTCTGTGCAAGTTGGTCCTATTGAAACTATAACGTATTAGAACAAGTGTATTAATATAAACCTGGCAGTCAAAATTACACCCAGAGCTTCTCTTATAGAAAATTAATCAACACCTTCGGACCAATCAGAATCGAGTACTCAACAGTACTGTGGTATTTTTAATAAGCACTTTTTTTGTTAGTTCAATGTAGTTCTATATTATCAAAGTTCAATGTAGAACTATATTATCATTCGTATCACTTCCAGCTTTCTGGCTTTATATTTTGGGAGGCGGAGCCAAGGAAGAGTTCAGTATGGAATTTAACGGCGCTCCTGAAAAAAGTGCAAATTCAAAAAAAAAAAAAAGGGTTTAAGCATGAGTATGGTGTTGTCAGAGTAATATAAGCATAAGAATCTAAGCTATGAAATCTTTTTTTTTTTTTTTCCGTACTAACGCATCCTTGCTAAGGCACATCGAATTCCATGTTTTCCATGACCTGCAAAAATATCAAGTAAGCAGGAAACAGTCTAGGTTAGAGTTTTTCCACACCCTGCTAGAGGGCGGAACGATACCAAAGTGCATTAAGGGAGGGGAAAAAAGTGCTTCTGGTTTTCCAAGATGGCCGCCTCAATTACAATACAGTGCTCAGCTTGACTATGACGTTTTCTTCATGTCTGTAAATGACAGTAAGTCACACTGTGCACTAAACCACAGCAGTAAGAACTGGGCGTAGTCTGAGTCTGAATATTTTAACACAAAAGATGTTTAGGTGAGTCTGACTTTTATTGCTTGCTAGCTACATTAGAATCATTGCTCCAGCACAAAACTATAAGACGCTAACTTCGGACAGGTTTGGACTGGATAATTGTGTAGAAAATTGTGTATGTTTGTATTTTCTTTAAAAAAAGGTTGACATTGTGTGTGCGCGCGCACCCTTCCTACCATTAGCTTCACATCATGATTGAGGTGTAAAGCGGTAGTACTGAGATCTCATTTAAACACTTCCACTTGTTTTAATCAGCACTTCAATATCGAGTTTAACCTTGGTCATTTTTGTTTATCTTGGAAAAGAGGATGGTGTACGAATGATAAACTGCATGTCATATCATGTAAGAGACCCAAAGAGCGACAGACGTGGGTCTGTAACACTAAGACCAAAGGGAAATGCGATCACCTGCAGCTCCAAATGGCTTGCTTATAAGTTTGCTAACATCAGCGCTAACAAGCAGCAACGAAACACCTCCATCTTTTCCATTGGAATCAAAGGCAAGCCCTTCGTTCAACACTGCGACACTGTTTACAACATCTTATTGTATTGTATTCTCTCTTTTTTTGAACATTCGAGGCCATTATAACTGATATAGCTGATGATATTTTTTTTTACCATTCACAGAAAGGTAGAAATTTCCTTTCAGCAACAGTCTTACATTTCAGTGTTTTTTTTTTTTTTAAACATGTAATTTACATGTAAATAATAAATGTAGAGTATTAAATATAAGTGTTAAACATGTATGTAAATTCCTACACAAATTGGTTATATATATAAAATATACATTTATTTGTATTAGTTACATAATATTTATAAGGTGTGATTAATTTTTATCACTATATAGAGCAAAACTTTGCACTGAAACTTAACACTTATTTGACGTGAATCGCTATCTAAATATATCGGAATGGCCTCAGATTTTCAAACTAGAGTAGAATTTTTATTTTATTTTTTAATTATCAGCCCATATTCTCGTACTGAATTATTAGCCATTGCGAAATACAGCTTGCTAGCATAGCCTGACTAGCGTGCTAGCTTGTGAAAAAAGTGCAAATGCAGGCCACGATTTGACGTTTCCTTGCATCTGCTTTCCTATAAAGATGGAATTGTGATTTATGATGTTGTGTTGACTATTTTACATTGCCTTTTATTGTTTGTGAATTTAATTTTATGTGACACAACCTCAGAATTGTAAGTGTACAATATTGCTGATAATCATTCCGTTGCACATAGGTGTTTCGTCTTCTCTTTTCTTTTTTTTTTTTTTTTTTTTTTTTTTTTTTTTTTTTTTTTTTTTTTTTTTTTTTTTTTTTTTTTTTTTTTTTTTTTTTTTTTTTTTTTTTTTTTTTTTTTTTTTTTTTTTTTTTTTTTTTTTTTTTTTTTTTTTTTTTTTTAAATCATATGCAGATTAATTTTTTTTTTTTGTGGTGGGGGAGGGTGGTTTTGAGTCTGTTTTTCGTGTATCATTTCCATTTTTCATTATTATAATGTACATATTCCATTCTGGCAAACTGCCACTAAACGTTTCTATATGGGGGAAAAAAAAAGAAATTATGATCTTATGGAATAAATTATATTAATGAGCAGCAGAAATCTTTTTGATAAACTATATTTGTTACACTTCTATTGTGAATAAAATAATCTTTTAATATAAAATTGTAGTGTAGTTTGACTTGGAGAGTTCTTGGATTATGTGCAAAAGTATGTATACCCTTACGACAAAATGAAGCCGGTGAAATTTAAGTTATATCAACAAGTCGCTGTGTTCTCTTCTTCACAAGTGTTCATTAGTATGAAGTTTAAAAAAAAAAAAGGTTCAGTAGCATTAACATTAGCATTGGGAGGAAAAAATGCTCAGAAGTTTTTCTTTCCCTTTTTGATCAAGGTGCTTCAAGGCAGAATTTTAAATGTCAATTTTAAATGTTTTTTAATGTTGGGTTGGCTTTGTTTTTAGACTGTTAGTTTTGCAAGATACATCCACGTTTAATTTTTATATTTTTTTTTGAGAGAGTGCTTTTACAGGAAAATAATCAACACCAGGATAGTGTGATGAAGCGGTGTTGCGGTTACCAACTCAGAGTTGATTATTTTCCTATATCAGCATGTCCCAAAGTGTTTTATTCCTCTTGTACTACAGAAATTTTCCGACACTAACAATTTTTAATTAATTCAAGAATGAAAAATCATTGGTCCAGTAGTGTATGGTAGGATATTAATATTTTTTTGGGGGGGGAGGGGCGAAAGTTCACAAATGTACATCTTTTTTCCAGTTTTTAATGATGATTTTGCCTTATGTTTTAGATAGATGCATTTGCAAGATACACCCATATTTCATTTTTAACATCTTAGATCTTTTTTTTCCTTGTGAACAAAAACAACAGTAACCATTGAAATCCTATGAGGAATGCAAACTTACTTTCTTTCATCAGATTAGACAGTTAAATTTTTTTTTTCAGTCATAGTCATTAAGCTGACACTCCTAAAATTTATGACTTTTTTCCGTATGCTGCAGTTTTGTATGTATAGCATACATGTGGCAGCACAGATGTTGAGTATCCCTTATTAAACACAGACGATTTGCTTACATTGCTTACATTATGACAGTCTGATGTTTCTGAACAAAGAGGCACGGAAACCCACCTCGGCACATCGCTGTGCTTATTCGGTTATTGTCTGCTTCCTATATCAGAGAGCTGATAAAAGCTGTACTGCAGTTCATCACCTGCAGATCTTTATGCTAACGTTATGACATGCGCATATATTCATACTTGTTAAATACATCACTAGTGATGTTTGTCAACAATCCACTGCGTCAGTAGTGCATGTGTGAAGTTAAGACCGAAAAATGATTAAAAAAAAATTTGTATTAGGGGTTGATTATGTGTAGTGTCCACTAAAAGTCCCGGTGAATGAGCTGTTACTATAGAAACGGTCATTTTGATATTAGAACGAGCTCTACACCCGGAACTATGGTCAGAGCTGCTGGTATGGAAAATGAATCAACACCTTCAGTGCTGTGGTGTAACAACCTTTAACATGGTAAAGCACAAACCCAATATTTTGTCTTGTTTAATAAAATCAATTTGTTTCGCAGATTTCCCTATATGCACATTGTTCTGTGTGAAACGTTGCCTTGCTAAATCTGTTTCCAGGCACGTATAATGGCAGCCAAGGGAACTGAATGTCCTAAAAGGAAGGCAGAGCCATGCATAAATCTGCCCTCGCCGAAATATAAAGCTATCAGTATGCTAATCTCCTCCTCTAGCAGCCAGATCGCAGCCTGTCTGATGTACTTCTCATTAATTCTATCACCTTACCTACAGCTACAGATGAATTTCTCTGACACAGCGAACGGTGTATGATACGTCACTCACCCGTACAGCAAGGTAACAGAATACGAGGTTCCACTGAATACTGCGAATCATTTCGCATATGAAGGGTTTCCGAACGCCAGTGGCTTAGAATTTGTCTTTTGAAATTCAAGCGTACACTAGTCATTAGATTTTACTAGAAAAAGGCTGCAAATGGATTACTTCAGGCTCAGTCTGTTAATGAGTGTGGTCCAAAAAAACGAGTGTATTCACAGTAAAATGAATGTCTTTAGTACTGGAGGTTCAGAAGGGACCAAATAAAAGACTGTGGTTGGTTGTGATAGTGTTCCTGTGCACAGGATATTTGGAGATTTATGCAAAAGCTGTGGAAGTATTCTAACATTATACAAGTACAAATTCATGGGAACTAAATGAAGTTTGAGAGGACCTCGGAACTTCTTATAATCAGAGTGTCACTGGTGATATTTTTTTAAAGAAAGTTAAAGGCCTTGGGGTCAGAACTGATATTTTAAATATATTTCATTAAGCATTCATGGAGAGTATAATTTCTTTCTCTTGCATTAAAAAAAAAAA
>CM040993.1:15323783-15362260 GCA_022985145.1 Pangasius djambal
AATCATCTTTGGGCAATCCTCCAGGAGGCTTGGAGTAATATATCAAGTCAATGTTTGAATAAACTGACTGCTCAGATGCCTAGTGTTGTCCCTTATTATCAATGCAAAATGGTCACTAACTAAAGAGGATTTATGCTGATATTGCCCAAAAACCCTATTTTGTTCAGGCGTTTCCAAACTTTTGGAGGGCAGTGTAGGTTTTGAGGGCTTTTTTTGTTTTATTAATTTATTAAATAAAAAATTGTAATCACTGGCAAATTGTTGTGGTATAAGAGGAACAAAACACTTGCTGTTATTCGAAAAATAATCTTTTGGTCAGGCTGGTAATTGTACACCCCGTCATTGATTGTTTTCCTATAAGAGCATATCTCCAAGTGTTTTATTCTTTCTTTTATTGCATTGCTCCAGTACTGGATCCATAAGAACAATTTTGACAAGACTTCTTCTCATGTCTGTCTCATTGTAATGTTTATTATTATAGTTTGATAGTTGAATTTATGAATTGGTTATGAATTTGTGTTATATAATCGTATATTGTAAACATGTGGAGTTCAACAACTGCCCTTAGACCTCCATTATAAATGGGTTTGGAAACATGTAAACAGGTTCCTCCAGTATTCCTCAATAGACGTGACACAAAAACAGGCCAAAATGAAAATAAAAATAAAGCAGCATTCCAGCAGAAGTAACTGCCAATTCATATAAACTCAACTCAGCACTTCAGTCTAAAGTTTTAAAAAAAATAGTAAAGGAAATGCCAGAGTTCTTTCCACTGATATCCTGATGCTCAGTGTGGATGAGAAGCTGTCAGTACAGTTGCTTGCTCTCATGGCTGCTCAAGTCTTTTACAGCAGTCTGAGTGAAAACTAGCGAACATGATGTGACATTACGTAGACATCAAGACACGGAGAGCCTGCTCACTGAGTCACTTTCACACTGACAGAATACACAGGAGAGCTTCACTGAAAACCAAAGACAAAAGCGAGACATTAATCTTCCAGTCACAACTCATTCTCTATTTTTCACTCAACTCGGCATAAAAAGCTTCAGCCACAGTGGGAGAGACCGAACGACTTGAACTAACATGTGAAGTCTGAATTGAGGGATGTGGTAGAAACATGAAAAATGTGCTGAATTTGAAGATCTCTGTTGAACATTTTAAGCAATTTGTTCTTGTACTGTACAAAATACGAACAACTGAGCTTAGATTATTTCTGTAAACAAACAAGCCCTGTCTCAAATGATTTATTTCACACAAATATCCATGTTTGCAAATTCTCACCGTAGGTATCACAAATTTCCTCTTTTTATATACTCAAGAAGACTTTTCAAAGACTTTTCATTGAAATGGAAATGAATGGACTCACCCATCGCTACTCTAAGTGGGGATTTTGGGAGTTGGAAATTTGGGAGCTTTTCTATAGACGTGATTTCTTCACTCAAAAGTGATGCAGCTGCCTACATGGACAGGCTGTGCATCCAAGTCTTAAAATAGGAATTTTACTTTAGATTTCAGTTCATAAAGAATTTCAACTGATTGCACCACTCAACTTTATTTCTAATAAAGATGCACTAATGTTAAACACAGTTATATAACTATTGCTAGCTTATATTAGATGAAAAGTCCATTTCAAGTCAAAATAATGGGAAGATTTGCCATCCTCTCAAATTATCCTTCATGGCATGAAAGTGGTATGAATTCACTCAGTAAATTCAGTTAGAATTAGAGTCTTTGTCAGCTAAACTCAATCAGTTAGCACCTTAGCTTTTGATAGCTCAACCATAGCTTTCTCAAAAAAAAATCCAATATTCTGAATAAAAAATACACTCCCAAATGGTCAAAAAGTAAAGCAGCCTGTCCTTATCCATGTGTTGCTATGTGTCCAAGGTAGAATAATTGGCTGTTCTCTTTGAGTGGGAATGATGCCATTACGCGTTTTCCTGCTGTGTACAGCTTCACCAGCCAGTTGTGGCCATCTGTGAGCTCATGTATATGGAAGAGCTCAGTTATGGCTCTCCTCCAAGAGTGTTCAGCTGTGTGTTTGAAAAGATATGGCAGCTTCCAACGTCTCAGAGGACGCATGTGATAGCTTCCACCTGAATGAAGGAATTACGAAGATTTTATGGTATAAATGTTCTGCTAATGTTCGCTAATCATCTAGAGATGTAATCCACTGCTTATGGCTTAACTGTAAGTATTTAAGAAATTTAAGGAAGATAAAGAATTACTCAGTATTGACCTCTGAAACAGTACTTTCCCTAAAAAATGTAAAGATCAGTAACACATTAGAAACTCAGTTATTGAAATGGTAATTTTGCCTGGGTGGGATGTTCACGTGCAACGTTCAGGCGTTGTGCAACGTTCAGGCTATTTTTTTCATATTTCATCATATCATATTTTATATTAGCATAATAGCAGCTCTCATTTCTTCTAGTAACTGCTGATACACATTATATATAAATATTTTAATATCAACAATATTTTGTCTTCAACCTTGACATAATAATAAAAATGAGTCATGTTTTTTTCACTGCAATTCCCTTCATTCAAACTTGTCCTTTTGTTCCTTTCTTCTGTTGGTCTTTCTGTTTGTGCAATAACCCCTTGTTACTAAAATGACCTTATCTGTAGGCAATACAGGAAGGAAACACGTATGAGGTTATTTCATTAAAATGACCCGTACCGCCTGCAGTGGCCTTCATTTTTATAAAGCCATGGTGTAAGTGACATATATAGTCAGAAAATGGCTTTTGTGGGAAGCCATAAGCTAGTCTGTTATTTTTTTTAAATACAAGACCATCTTATCAGTCCCTCTCCCTGGGGCAAAGCTGACGTTTCACATTAAAGTCATCTCTGCCATCTCCATAAAGTGACTCTCAGTATAGAAAAGAATAAAAGGATACATAATGCATGGGAAATCTTTCAAAAGACACATACTGTGATCTTTTTTCTAATCCTCAAGAGTGCTTCATGGATTCCTGAGCAGCAAAACAAAATAAGTTGTTTTAACACTTGTGTCTACCATTTTAGCTCTGTGCACAAAAGTGATGCATGGAATTCTATGGCTCGAAAAGGAATTCTTCTACGTGCAAGCTAACCTGCAATTAATACTGTTTATGTATTGCATTTGACATTTTTTCCCCAGTATGACTGCTTTTTGATCTGCTATGGAATCGCATTTAATTGCTTTTAAAGGTGGACATACATTTAATTCGTAAAAAAAAAGCAATCCCCTGATGATTGTTTTTCATTAAAGAGGTCAAGCAATGTAAAACAATGAAGGTTTTGCTTTTCAGTGTGGTACGATTTCTTCATGTTGCCATTTGTGTATTGTACCCCATGTTGTGATGGTTTTTGAGCTGCCATGGACTCTTCTTTGTATCTGGTCCAGTAACTTAGTCGCAATTCTTGCATAAGGAGTTTCATAAAAAGCAGAATAAACCTGTATTTAAAAAAATAGAAGTGTTAATCCAGTAATACAAACCATTATTGGAATCACTTCTATTGTACAACTTTAGGACTACGACTTCACTCTTGCACTTTTTTTCAATATCAGTGTCATACAGTGCTGGAAACCATGTATGTTTGTGTTTGTTTGAGATATTGAACATCTCAGCTTTGCTTACTTGTTAGCTAAATTATCCTTGTAACTCAATGAAAGAAGCATGCTTTGGACATCAAACATATTTTGGCTTATCGGCTACATTTGGTGTAAGAGAAACCTGCATGAATTTAATTTCTAGCCTTAATTTCTTGCTTGTTCCTTTAAAGCAAGTTTTTCATAATTGATTTTCTGTCAGATAGATATACATAGGTCCAGACTCGAAATTAGTATCTTAGGCTTCTTCACTTCATATTCCCTCAAATATCATTGAAAAATGTATTAAAGGCTTACTACTTTGAATGTTAATGCATATTGAGATGTGAAAACAAATAGTACCCCAGTTCCCATTGTGCCACCAAAGGTTAATAAACCTCCTGCATTTTTATTAAAAAGTGGTTTTAGGATGACAGAATGATCAGCATGCTAACTGCTGTGTCAATATCAATTACTTGGACTCTGCTGATTCCGCACTTGATTTCCTTATTGATTTCTTTGCTTGGCTTGACCTTTAGTGTAAGGACGTAATTATGTCTTCTTCATCTCATAACACACTCTGGATAGCACTTAATCCCACCATTACAGAGTCGTGTATGTCTGTCTGGAGAGTACACAAGCTGCCAAAGCTCATGAGAAGAGATATTAAAAAAAAAAAAAAAGTCTATTAATCTACCAGTTATCATCAAACGATGGATAATTTTGGAAAATGTGAAAGCTGCACAAGCATGAATGGTGATGACAGGCATTATTCTGACTAATGATGCTTTAAAGATCATTACAGTTGATTATTTATGATCATGGTGGTCAGAGTAGGACAGGTTCTTGTGCTGAGTCAAGGTTTCTTCTTTATTAGCACCGTTTTAGGATGTTTCTTTCTCACCACTGTCACTGCTCAGCTCAGTTTGATGAGGATGAAAATGATGTAAATTATATGCCAAGACGTGCACACTCACCAGATCTCAACCCAAATGAACACCTATGGCAGATTTTGGAGTGACACTCTCTTTGTACCTTATTGCACCATAAGGCCAAACACCTTATTAACGCATTTTATGCTGTTGTTTTTTTCTTTAAAATGTCACCCATCTGTATATAAATTATACAGATGTACAGGCTCAAATCAAATTATGTGGCTTTGGGGGAATGAATATAAATTGTTTAGGATACTTCTTCACTGGCATAACTTAAGTGTGTGAATGTACCATGACACTGTATGTCATTGTTTAAGTTCATGCATCATGTGATTAAACTTATTTTAAACCTTGAAATTTCTCAAAATAGAAATTTGCATATGCCGCGTTATCATTATTGAATACTCTTTAGAAGTACTCTGATTTTGTATATATGATGCTTTATATCATACAGTATATTAAGTGAAGTGAATACTTGTACTATAAAGAGTCTTCTCTTCAAAAACTCCTCCAGTGTGTGAAGCTTCACTGCCCACTGATGGAGTTCAGTTACATTTGAATTTCTAAGGGTATGAACTGCCTTTTTAATAAAGGAAGGGAGAGTTCATTTCACACAAGATTAGTGTGTTCATTGAGGCTTATAACATCTCTCAAAAAAAAATCAAAATAAAATATATAGTATAATAGCTTTTTTTTGCTGTTTTAAAGAGCTTATAATCCAGTAACTACATGGAAGAAGATTTCTCCTTAAATTAATAAATAAAACGATTGGGCTGATATTATTTTATAAGAATGTGGGAATGTGGAACCATGATTAAAGTCTTAGTTGACACTTTCTAAACTAATTAAGAGTCTAAACTATGAGTTTAGCAGAGTTGAGAAATGTGTCAAATGAATTTATGATAGAAAGAAGGAAGCGTTTATAAGCAGCACTAAATCCCAAGAGTTAAACCTCCTCAGGCTGCATGGTTTTAAATTATCCTAGAGTATTTTATGCCATCATTAAGCTATCCAGTCTGGCTGGACATCTGCACGAAGACCAAATTACTGTGTGTCTCTTTCTAATGGCACACAATGAGTGTTAGAAGCGTTTAAGCCACAGCTTTTAAATTAAGCTTTTTAAATTATAGGCAGACAGAACAAATTTCAGAACAGAATAATTCACGTTACACAGGACATCTACACAGCAGAGTGCATAAGTTTTTTCATACTTTTACATGCTTAGAAAAAGGGATTCCTCAGGGTTTTGTCTGCTTCCCAAAGAGGTTCTTTTTTGAGGACAAACTGAGGAACACTTTAGGGTACTAGATTAACCCATTTTCGAGCATAAAAAAATAGTAAACAGAGGGCTTCCCTTTCAGAGAATGTTTCAGTGAGGGTATTTTTAGGAAGATAAGAACCCTTACCTATCCAAAGAAAGCTTAAGACTACAAGAATACAATGAATACAAGAATACAAGCTTATGCTTTCCCTTTTTCATAAAGAAATCGCAGTGAGTGCAAACATTTGCACTTAACTACAGAAATACATTTTTAGACAGTGTTCCAAGTAGAACCTTTGCCGAAAGATAAGAACCCTTAATTATTCAAATAACCCTTTAGAAAGCATTTTTCTATGAGTATACATTTTACATTTTTCATACAAAAATCACAGGAGATGCAAAGTTTTGCACTGCAGTATAATGTACACTGAAATAAGATTCTGTCTCGGTTCTGTCTACCGGCTTAAATGGTTCTTTGGTTTGTCCCAAAAAAGGGGTTCTAAGCATTAATGTTGGACCTCTTTCTGGGAGTGTACATTTTCCTGTTCTCACCCAGGAATAATGAGGGATGCAAACTTTTGCACTCAGCTATATAGTGTTCGTCCCTTGAAAAAATTATATCAGCCTAAAGGGTTCTGTTGTGGTCCCTCTGGAGAAACCCTTAAACATTCTATGTGGAATCCTAAAGCAGATGGTTTACTTTTTGTAAACTACAAATGTAAAAGGGGCCTTTTTTAGTAAACTAAGAACCCTTAGCTATCCAAAAAACCCTTGAAGAACTTTTTTATTCCTAAGTATAGTGATTTATTATCGTTTACAGAGAGAATGGCATTCTGTCTTACATATTCATAAATTGAAACAAAGTCATTATTTTTACATGAAATGCTCTGCCTCCAGCTACACCTCTGCCAGGTCTGGCATTTGTGAACTATACTGCACATACACAACACAAACAAAGCGTGCTACAGAATAATAATGAGTTTTCATTTCTAACACACACATGCAAACATATATATATACACATGGCCAAATCAGTTGTTTTTTCAATACAGACTTAATTTTTTATTATATTACATGAATTCAGGATTTATCTAAACATCACCTTATCTTGGGGTCACACAGAATAATTAAAGATATTAGGAATAGCAGTAAGATTTATTAAAGGCCAAGTTTTTGTGTCTAGTCATACGTATAGGTAAGGAATAAAACACTTGGGAGTGTGCTGTTATAGGAAAATAATCAGCAGCTGGGGTGGTGTGATGCAGGCTGGCATGAATCACTGTTACAACTGTGAAGCTGATTCTTTTTTTAAATCTGTTGATTACTACTCTTAGATTATGTGGAATGTGCACCATACAAGTCCCTATGATTTAGTTGTTACTATAGAAACAGTGATTTGCCTTGCAGCCAGAACTACTGTCAGAGCTGCTGTTAAAGAAAATTAATCGAAACCTTCTAACTAGCCATATTCAAGAATTCAACAGCACATGGTGCATTTTTAAATACAGACTAATATGGAAGTTTTTTACGCATTATTTCCAACATATTTGTACCAGAGCTTTTTACGATGTTCTCAAGAGATAAAGTCTCATTGGCTCTCGGTAATACATAGTACCGCCCTGATTCATAGCCTTAACAAAGCAGTGAGCACATTCCCACCATTTCTATTATCCACGGCCACACGCAGTGTGATGTAGTCTGCCCATCAGCCTGCTGGCAGGAACTCTCAAACCTTCACTCAGCTCCATTAGTATGATGAAGAGTGTGACTCTGAATAGCTGTGGTCACTTTTCCATCTCATAACACCTTTCTTTCTTCCACGCCATGTGACTTTGTTCCTCCATTTGTATGTGTACAGTGGTGTACAGGTGCTAGGTTATTCCCATTCTTCATAAAAGAACACATCTTGTTCACACCTTGGCTGAAGAATCTATAAGGACATGGTATATTCTGTTATTTGTAATATAGTTCTTAATTAAATGACTTCAAGCAATGTTTTTCCTGTGGTGATGGATGACAGATAGCCTTTTGGCCTTTTATGTTCAGTTTAGGTCAGCATTAAGGGCTTTAGGCCTCCTGCATCCAGTTCATGTGGGTAATATTGGGGTTTATTCATTGTATATTTAGTTCAAGTGGATAATGGAGGGAGCTTTAGACCACATATAGTTGTTTAGGGTGGATGATTGGGGGTCTTTAGACTTCATGTGCAATGGCTGAACACGAAGAACATGAAGCACTGTGCACTGAATTTAAGGTCAGTGTGGAGGGGGTTTAGGCCTCGTACATTCAGTTCAGGTGAGTGATGAAAAGGGAGTTTGGCCTTATATGTTTAATTCTGGTTTGTATCAAGGGTTTAGTTTAGTTAAGCCTTGTATATTTAGGTAAGATTCATGTTTATGGTTCATGCTGGGGGATTTAGGCCTCTTTTTGTGACCAAATAGTATACAGTCTTGTTCCTCTCAATGTTTCTTCCTTATATCGTCTCAAGGAGTTTTTCCTTGCCACCATCACCTCTGGCTTGCTCATTAGAGATAAATTCATAAATTTTAAATTTATATCCTGAATTTATATATTTCTGTAAAGCTGCTTTTTGACAAGGTCCATTGTTAAAAGCACTATACATATAAAATTGTATTGAATTCAATTGAATATTTTTAGTTCCGAGAAATGTTGGTGGAGCTTGAGCTTTAGGCTCGCGAGAGATGTCATTTTTAGGCATTGTACACTATATGGACAAAAGTATGTGTACATCTGACCATCACACCCATATGTGGTTCTTCTTCAAACTGTTGCCACAAAGTTGGAAACACAATTATCTAGAACGTGTTTGTGTGCTGTAGCATTACATTTTCCCTTCATTGGAACTAAGAGGCCCAAACCTGTTCCAGCCTGCCAGTGCCCCTGTGCAAAAATTGAGGTCCATACAGATATGGTTTACCAAGTTTAGAGTGAAAGAACTTGAGCGGCCTGCACAGAGCCCTGGCCTCAAACCCACTGAACAGCTTTAAGATGAACCGGAACACTAACTTCACACCAGGCCCTCTTGCTGGACATCAGTGCCCAACCTCTTGTGCTCTTTTGGCTGAATGGGCAAATCCCCACAGCCAAGCTCCAAAATCTAGTAGAAAACCTTCCTGGAAGAGTGGAGTTGTTATAGCAGCAAAGGGTAACAACTCAATATTAATGCTTATGGTTTTGGAACGGGATGTTCAGTACTCAGGTGTCAACATACTTTTGGCCATACAGTGTTCAGTTAAAGGGTGGCATGGTGGCACAGCACCTCACAGTTACCGTCTGTGCAGTGTTTCTGTGCATGTTCTCCTTTTGTCCATATGGGTTCCAACTGGTTCTTTGGTTTCCTCTCACCTCCCAAAAACATGCCAGCATATGGATCGGCTATGCTAAATTGCCCCAGGGTGTGAATGAGTGTGTGAATGTGTGTGCATGGTGTAGCATTACATTGACCATCCCAGTGACCCTGGGAAAGACTCTGGATGCACCATGACCCTGACCAGGATAAAGTGTTTACTGAAGATGAAGGAATATACAGTTAAAGTGTGCAATAATGGCCTTTACAGGTTTATGCAAAGCTCTAAATACTCTGAAACAGGTTGTAACTGTACAGTTTAATCACTGGCAAACCTATTAAACTTTCATGTTCTGGTTGATAGGACTATTCTTTAAAACAATTCAGATGGATGATTATTTTCTGGGCGTTTACTCTAAGCTAAAGTGCTGTGTCCAGAAAACAAGCAAAGCATCAAATTACTTTATCAGCTGGGCACAAGCAAGGAAAAAAGCTGCTCTTACTGCACTGCTCTTTGCAACGCCATCTGTCATGAATGATAAAGACTCTGCTTCCAGCCAGGACCATTTTGAGTGCTTTTCATTCCATACAGTCTGGATCTGAGACCTTAATTACTGTTCAGAGAACAAGTTACTGTATGAGTGATAGAATGTGAAAACGCAAACTCTCAGGGGCAGAGTTGAGTTTTTCCTTCTTCATTCTTGCTTTTGTTGGTGATGGATTTGAGCAATTCATTTGCACATCAATGTAAGGCTCTCATTTTTTTTTTTTTATATTATATTGTATAAGTAAATTGATCATACCACCATTTGCTGAAATGATCCTTAACTAATATTTTGTTAAAGCACTTTTTGCTTCTAATACAGCAGTGAGTCTTTTTGGTAAGAGTCTACCAACTTAGCATGTCTAGCTCTGGCAATTTTATTACTCTTCCTTGCAAAAATGCTCCAGATCTATCAAATTGTGAAGGCATCTTCTGTGCACAGCCCTCTTCAATTCATTCCACAGGTTTTCGATAGTTTTTAGATCTGGACTTTCACTGGGCCGTTCAAAAATTTTGATCTTCTTTTCATGAAGCTGGATGGATATGTATAGATTTTTGCTTTGGGTCGTTATCGTGCTAGAATTTTTCAGGTGAAGAGAAGCAGCCCCATAGCATGATGCTGCCACCACCATGCTTCACCATGAGTATGGTGTTCTTTGGGTGATAACCTGTCTTAGTTTTGTGAATCATCTCAAAAAATTCTACCTTGGTCTCATCAGAACATAACTCATGGTGATTTAGGCAGGCTTGGATGTTTTTTATGAGAAAGATCTACCATCTAGCCGCCCTATCCCATAGCCCAGACATGTGAAGAATATGAGAGATTGTTGTCATATGCACGGTTTCACCAGTACTTACAGCTTCTTTAATGTTGCCATGGGTCTCTTGGCAGCTTCCCTGATAGGTTTTCTTCTTGTCCTTTTGTCAATTTCGCAGGGACGTCCTGTTCTTAGTAATGTAATTGTCATGCCCCATTTTCTCCATTTGTTGATGATGGCCTTTATGGTGTTCCATGGTACATCTAATGTTTTGGAAATAATTGAATAATTTCAAGAGTGAGATCTTGTACATGCTTTGTTAGCTTTGTTACAGACCATGGCTACAGCAGTAGGAGGAAACCAAGAAGATCTCAAGAAAATGTTACAGAAACAGCTAATCTTTATTTGGGATTAATCAGAATCACTTCATTGATGACAGGTGTATGACAGTTACTCTTGAGTACAGTCACCACTATAAAAGGATGTGCACACTTGTGCAACCAGGTTATTGTCCATTTTATTTTATTTGAATTATAATTATTTTCTTTTACCTTTTCCCACTCTAAAACATTTCTATGTGTTTTTCACTTGGATGTTGCTGGTTGCTATGTCACATTAAAGGTGGAAAAAGATCTGACATGAAAAGCCTGCCCTTTTAACAGGGGTGTGTAGACTTTATATCCACTGTAATCAAAATTAGAATTCATAAAAGTTTGGTTAGATGTATTTTAAGGACCTGATTGAATATACAGTACTGTGTAATAGTCAGAGACATTATTCATGCAGGTCAATATTAAAGTTCAATATGACAAATTAAATATTTACGGAGATCATACTGGGTTTACTGTAGAAAATCACACAAAGGTCAGTAAAAACAGCATGAAATCTGTAAATATTTAATTCGTAATACTGAACTTTATTATGGACCTCCATAAATATTTACTACATGGCTGTTTGACTGAACATGGATTTAATGTATTGTACGTTTCTTATCATCGTTTGTCACCAAAGGACAATAAGTACTGAATGGCCATTTGACTGAAAACAAAAGGGGGGTCTCTGACTGTGACACAGTAACACAGTAACAAACATCATCCAAATCGTGAAATCCCCCATATGAACTGTCAAGGCATATTTATTGAGTATAAGCAGTTGCATCAAGGAGATACCAGAGGAAATGTGAAGCAGTCTGCAGGAATAGTGTGTCAGCATTAGCATTGATTATTAAACGCATTACGATCATGTCGATGATTATCTTTGCACTACAGAGTCAGGCTGGATTTGGGAAACTGGATTTTTTTTTTTTTTAGGTATGGTATACTAGCATTTTAGATTGTGTATAAACCATTCATTCCTATTAGCCTGCTTTAATCCTTGACACAGCTGCACCTTCACGAAGCATTTTTTTAATGCCGTTTTGTGCTCCAGTGATCCGAGCACCGTGCAAACAGCATTTTCACCTGCAGCTAAAGTGTTGTCAGGCTCCAGCAGCACTGTAAATATGATCTTGATTCCATTAGCTCCAATGAAAGGTAGGAAAGAAGCTTAGAGGAAATATTTTCAGAGAGTTTGAGAGTCGAACATGCCATTGGTGGGATGAAGGGATGGAGTTCACACACCAACAGGTGCCAAGATGGAGGAATTGGTTTAGTAACTATTGTTCCGTTCCACCTATTTTGTAACTGCATATGAATTCCAAGCTCCACAAGATACTTTGTGCAAAAGCTCTGATGTCCAGATTTTTTTTTTTTTTTTAATCTTTGTTATTCATCATAAAGGATATGAATCAGTAACTACTATAAATTATTCAGTAACTATAATGAACATAAATTGGAAATATATGTAGATACAAAGGTGAGGAATGTAAGATGTAAGTCTGGACCTGCTCAGTTAATGGCATACCAAAGTGTTAAACATTTAGCAGATGCTGTGTGTTGACATTGGTAGATTATTTTTTTTTTTTTTTAAAAAAAAGGTGTGGCCATAAATTAACATATTGAAGCCATGAGATAATACAATAGAAATAAAGGTACCAAACTGTACTTTTCCGTTCACCAGGGCTCCATTGCTTGCTGATATGTCTGTCTTTGAAAAGGATTGTTTAATTTAAATTTTTGCATTTTGTTCATATTTCGTAGTCTTGTTGCCACCTATTGAAATCAAAAGGAAATGCATTATAAATTTAATGATGTGGCATTTTAATTATTGAGATGTTTGACAGACAAAATTAATAAATAAATGAAAGAAAAGCAAGTGTGAGCGTGTAAGACGGGCACATTAAATACCCATCTGACATTCTGTATGGTAAAATGACATTTCAGTGACATTCTAATGTTGCTTGTCTTCTCCACAATCTCTGTTGGTATCATGTGGAAGAAAAGAGTCCTGACACTGAGCATTCACGTCCTGTTCGGTTCAGCTGTTTGATTAATAACATATTAAATACATATTAAATAAGCCTGATGCAATTATTTCACACTCATTGTGATTTTTTTACATATTTCTCTGGCATGCACAGAAGAATATAAAGTTATGTAATGCTTATTGTAACTTTATATTCTTCTACACATATATACATATATATATATATATATATATATATATATATATATATATATATATATATATATATATATATATATATATATATATACACACACACACATAGTGTAGCAAAATGTTTAAACACACTTGAAATTATTCAGTTTCTGGCCTAAGACTAAACATAACTTCTAGACTTAGGCACTGGCAGCACTAGTATTATTTCATACGAGGTGTACTGGAGTGGCTGAACTTTTAAGAACAGAGGCTAAAGCACAGACTGCATTTATGTGAAATGGATTTATGGGAGAAAAAAGGGACATAGTCAACCTAACCTCTAACACACAGTAAACCTGAGTAGAATAACAATGCTCTCAAGAATTTTAATTTTAGATTAATAGATTAATTTCTTTTCTAATGCCTGAAGAATTTCTTTTCATGGTCAGACTGGCACTGTTTATTTGACTGAATATGAGGTACTTCTTGTCTCTTTTCTGCTTAAATGTTGAGCTATTAAAAAAAATTCTAATGAAATACAACATGTTAAATATGTTTTAACACCCAAGAAATGATTAAAAACATGGTCTAATATCATCTCTCATAAAGAATGCAAGGGTTTATAAGAATATAAATTGAAAATGTCTTGCAAATTTGTCATATTCTCAGTGATATACAGTAGCCAAAATACAATTTTCACTTCAATTTTCACTTCAGGCCACACGTCACATCACTTCACTTCACTTCACTTCACTTACAGAGACTGCAAATGGAAGTTATACCTATTACACCACAGCTCTGCTGTATTCTCAATTCTCATTGGTCAGAAGGTGTTGTTTTTCTACAATGGAGGCTCTGAAAATAGTTCTGAAAATATGTTATAATATAATGTTATTATTTCTGTAGTGACAACTAATGCACAGGTATTTTTGGAAGGAGTTTCCAGTGTCAGCACTTTGTAGCTGTATGTACATTGTACGTTTTCTGACACAGCAAAGTCTTGAGGATGAACGATGTTGCGGTTTCTCAGTAACGTGACACGCTGCATTTTTTGTTTGTTTGTTTTATTATTAGGTAACACTTTAACAAGGGTTGCGTAACACTTTTTATTATTGGGTAACACTGTTCAACAACTCATAGGTAACTATGCAGGAACAAATGAATAGTTCTTCGTTAACACTTATTCCTCTAACTACTAAGTATTACTAGTTAATTACTCAGTATGTTAGTAGGAGTTTACTATTAACTATGCATTAATTACTGAGTCTTAAGCAGTAATTAGAGTCTTACATTTCTCCTGCAGAAATACTAGCTAACTATGCTCTTTTATAATAACTACTGATTAATT
The DNA here is from genome assembly GCA_022985145.1 of Pangasius djambal. Taxonomy (NCBI): domain Eukaryota; kingdom Metazoa; phylum Chordata; class Actinopteri; order Siluriformes; family Pangasiidae; genus Pangasius; species Pangasius djambal. Next base: position 15,338,053 of record CM040993.1, read on the forward strand.
ACTGATCACGCCAACATTAATTCCCAATAGCTAAGCCTTATCTTCCTTCTGGAGATTTATTACATTAATATACCTTAACCTATTCCAACACCTTAGTGTCTAAACTGTAAATGTTTATATGAGTTATTATAGATCTCCTCAGAGGAGCACAGGGTTTGGAATGTTGTTTTTATTTAGCCAGTCAAGGTCTGAAGAAAGAAATGAATAACAATAACCTACAAAAAAGTACAAACTGTAATGTAGCAATGAGTAACAAATATTTTCCATTAACATAGTTTAATTTTCTTTTAAATAATAAAAGCTAGTAATGAAGTACCATGTGTAATACTTTTCCACATCATCATTAACTACTGAAGAACAACACAGTAGCATTTCAGTTATTAGTAATGAGTCTCCATGTGTTTCTCTTTACAATACTGTTCCACATCATCACCTACTGAAGAGCAACACAGTAATACTTCAGTCATTTAGTTGATTTTCCATGTGTTATGTTTCACAACTTTATATATGCAACCACAAACTGATAAAACATACTATGTCTAAATAAATACGTAATTGTTGGCAAGTTGGCAAGGAATAAAACACTTTGTGACATGTTGTTATTGAAAATAATCAACTTCATTACCTCCACTTTGGGTCAGAATGCATCACACAGACCTATTATTGATTATTTTTCCAACAACAGCGCACATATCATGTTTTATTCCTTATATAGTAATACAATAATAATAAGTAACATTACAAACAGAGTTCATACATAACACTTTCCATTTTTTGTGGAAGATGCAGTTTTATATGAGAAAATGCAATCTAAGCAGTGTGGTAATTGGCAGCTGGACCCAATGGAATGACAACACCATTAATGACTACATCTAGTCACTGTAACATTCACTAACACCTGGGAAAAAACACAATTCATCACCTGGGTTAGAAAAACAGGCCTATATTTTTGTATACTTTTAATTCACTCACAATTCACAGAATGCAGTAATACACCTCTGGTAAGTAAATGCTTGTTGTGTTTAATAATGTAGCTATTCACTGATCAGCCATAACATTAAAACCACATGCCTAATATTGTGTAGGTCCCCATTGTGCCACCAAAACAGCTCTGACCCATCGAGGCACAGACTTCACAAGATCTCTGAAGGTGTGCTGTGGTTTCTGGCACCAAGCTGTTAGCAGCAGATTCTTCGAGTCCTGCAAGTTGCAAGGTGAGGCCTCCATGGATCGGACTTGCTTGTCCAGCACATCCCACAGATGCTCGATCGGACTGAGATCTGGGGAATTTGAAGGCCAAGTGAGCACCTTGAAGTCTTTGTCATGTTCCTCAAATCATTCCTGAACAATTTTTCAGTGTGGCAGGGCACATTATCCTGCTGAAAGAGGCCACTGCCATTAGGGAATACCGTTGCCATGAAGAGGTGCACTTGATCTGCAACAATGTTTAAGTAGGTGGTACGTGTCAATGTAACATCCATATGAATGCCAGGACTGAAGGTTTCCCAGCAGAACATTGCCCAAAGTATCACACTGCCTCTGCTGGTTTACCTTCTTCCCATAGTGCATCCTGGTGCCATATCTTCCCCAGGTAAGCAACACACACGCACCCGGCCATCCACATTATGTAAAAGAAAACTTGATTCATCAGACCAGGCCAACTTCTTCCACTGCTCCATGGTCCAGTTCTGATGCTCACATGCCCATTGTAGCGGTGGATGGGGGTCAGCATGGGCACTCTGACTGGTCAGACAAAAGTCTGATTAAGAAACACTTCACTTAGGCTATTCATTTATTTTTGACCACTGTTCATAGCCCAGAAGTTAGACAGGTTTATTATTATATATTACTGTATGAGATCAGCAAGCCATAACGACGTCAGTAAAATCTGTAAAATCAACACCAGGGAAAAGTGCAGTCTAATATCGGGTTCATTTTCACTCTGAGTCTGTGGTTAGTGTGTCCTACAGAGTGATTAAAATGAAAAACGGGTGACAGGCCTTCATTCATTCTGAATAATTGCTTGAAATATTTTTTTTTTTTACCCTCAGCAGAACAGCCATCACCTTGAAGTTAAATTAATATTTGATGAACTCTCAGCGACAGAGAGAATGTTTTCATACAATTCGCTGCAGTCGGGAAAATGGCTTTAGGTCTGAGATGAAGGTGATACAGTGTTAACCACAGGGTTGCGATGAGCCGGTCTCAATTTCATTTAGGAGCAGATCAAAAGGAGATGTTGCTCTGAATTTTATCATACTGCTATCCAAAATGTTCCAGCTGCATACACACACTCATGTGTTATACATAACCCTATTCCCTATCTTAAATGTGTCCTTTACAGTGTCAGCCTAACAGTAGTAGTAGTAGTTAAGCTCTGATTAACCAAGCAACCTTCTGTCAAGGTAACCATCCATATATTTTAATCCATGATCCCTCAGCAAACTCTGAAGTATAAATAATGTGATCACATCACTCAAGAATAAGATGAGCATTTTCAGGGGTCAACAAATGATAAATTAATTAGCTAGCCCAGACCCACATGTTTTGCTTGCCTGGAAACTTAACTAACGAGGGTAAAAGTGGTAGTTAATAATGCAATAACATGATGGGCTAGTTAACAAGTTAAATGCATTAATACAGTATAAGGCAGGAGTGTCCAGTCATATCCAGAAATAGCCACACCTGATAGTCTAGCCAGGATTAACTCATTAAACAGGTGGAATGAAATGTGGCTCCTGCTTGATTGGAATGAAAACCTGCATGCACGCAGGTCTGGAAGTATTTGGACAATGACAGAGTTTTTGTGATTTTGCCTTTATACACCACCACAATGGATTTGAAATAAAACAATCAAGATGTGTAGACTTTCAGCTTTATTTAAAGGGGTTCCACAAAATATGGCGTTTACTATTTAAGAATTACAGCCATTTTTAACAAAGTACCTCCATTTTCAGGGGCTCAAAGGTATTTGGACAAAGTGACATAATTGTAAATATAACCATAATTTTAATACTTGGATGAAAATCCTTTGCAGTCAATGACTGCCTGAAGTCTGAAGCCCATGGACATCACCAAATTCTGAGTTTCCTCCCTGGAGATGCTTTGCCAGGCCTTCACTGCAGCCACCTTCAGTTGCTGCTTGTTTGTGGGTCTTTCTGCCTTCAGTCTTGTAAGTGAAAAAGTTTTCAGTAAGTGAAAAGCAGCTCTATTAGATTGAGGTCAGGCGACTGACTTGGCCATTGAAGAATATTCCATTTCTTTGCTTTCAGAAAGTCTTGGAAAGTCTTTGCAGTATGTTTAGGGTCATTATCCAGCTGCACTGTGAAGCGGCGTCCTATCAGTTTTGTAGCATTTGGCTGAATGTGAGCAGAGAGTAGAGCCCTATACACCTCAGAATTCATCTTGCTACTTCTGTCAGCAGTCACATCATCAACATCTGATGATGGTCATGGAAAGAACGTGCAGGAAGAACATGGGAGCCTCTGAGTTAGAGATTCGATGGACTATACTAATAATAAAAAAAATGACTGCCACGGCTAATAAGATGAGTTCTTTGTCACAAATGGGCTATTTAAATTGTGTGATACTATAAAAACGGATTCAGAAATTTGGATTTGCGTCCACAGCTGGATTACTCAGAGATTTTGCCTTCATCTGTCTTTGATATAAGACAACAATAGCCATGAGAATAGGGAGTCTGTCAGGCAGCTATGAATAAATAATAGATTAGCCTGGACATGAAACTTGCTTGTCTCAGACACCTGGGCTACTAATTTGTCCATCCTTGTATTTATTAGTAAGCCCAAGTGAAAGTGCTACCCAGTCGCATATTTTGGTTGCCCATAAATCTATTTGACAAAGCTAAAATGTGGTAGCTAACTGTAGCTAGTGTAATAATGTACAGCAAACTAATTAGCAATTAGGATCAACGTATATCACACCATGTTTAAAGAGTTACATGCTAAATGAAATCATTTGTTTTGTGAAAGTCAACAATGAGTATTTTTTTTTTTTTCTTTTCTGGTTATTCAGCCTACTTATCTATTATTCCGATGTGCCTACCCTGACTTTATGTATGTATGTGCAGCAGGATTCTCTGTAACTAAAGTGTCTAAAATATCTTTTGAGTGTTATTGTTAGTGACAAGAATGCTACAGTTGTCTGCTTAAGCCCTTCACCTTTTCCCTCCAAACACATGCACAGGAGAGATGGAGCGAGATAGGACACATTACTCATCAGTGATCTGACCCCCATGTCTCCCTCTTTCACCTGCCCCCGGTCCAGTTTCTCCAACACATCGCAGAGGGACGATCAGTTTGACTTTCAGAAAGTGTTCAAAGTGACAGCCCCTGAAGCCATACAGTGGAAGCAACGTTGGTTTAAATTGCATTTCTGTCCAGGTTGAGACCTCATCTATTCTTTCTACAGGCTGATGATGCTTCACCACCTACTTGTCTCAAATAAATAAAATTTTGCCTGGGCAAATCTCGAGCGTTTGGATATTGTCTGAATTTTAAAGCAATAAGGAATGCATTAGGGAAAAGGAAAAGGTCACATTGCTGTGGTTACTTTATTGTTTGATGACACTGAATGGGTTGCATTTGAAATGTTCCTCTTTTCCAAATTTGAGAGTAGAATCATGGTCATGACCAGCTCTTAGGCATGCAGCATTACAGATGCCAATGTCACAGGCAAAACTGGGGTTATTAAAATTATGAAATTTATACACTTTCCCCCTTATTCCAAATGTTGTCAATCAGCAAGGGTTAAATAAGGATTTATATTGTATTGTACCTCTATTTCCTTTATTGGTGCCTACAATTGTTGTCCTCTTTTGGCTGCTCCTGTTAGGGGGTCACCGAGTCAGATCATTGGTCTAAATAATTGGTTTGACACAGTTTTTAAACCGGACGCAACCTTCCCCATTCTAATGAGGCTTTGGGTCGGCACTGAGTGGCTGGGGTTGGTTACCTGGCCAGGAGTTGAACCTGGGTGGCAGTGGTGAGAGCACTGTGGCCTAACCACTAGACCTCCAGGGACCCCATGTTGGTGTCTACAATTACTCCATGTTATACCACAGTGCTATTAATTTCTCTAATCTGATTGGTCAGATGATGTTGATTAATTTTCTTTAACAGTAATTCTGACAGTAGTTATGACTGAGAGGCAAATCACAGGTTTATATGAATACACTCTTTCTAATATTTTATCATTTCTGTAGTAACAGCTCATACACAGGGACTTGTATGGTCGGATGCTCCATGTAATCTATATAAATATATAGATTAAAAACATGTTATTTAACAAAAGTAGAATGCATAATAGTAGATATGGTGACGTTTCTGTTAGTTTCTGATATATTTATTTAACACTCATGGAAGGAGTCTCCACTGTTACTGCTCTGTGACATGACAATCTTCATATTTTTGTCTTATTAACTTTAAGACAGATAAAAAAAAACAGAAACTGGTACTGTTTATAGCAGCTATAGTTGCCTATATATACATATATATATATAATAAGAACTTGTCTCCCAGACATTCAATAACATTTAGTGTAACTATAAACAGACAAAAAGGATGACATGTTGTTCATTAATAAATTAAAACAATTGTAATAGTAGGTAAATTGCTGTGGTAGAAGAGGAATAAAATCATTGAAATGTGGTTAGAACAAGTTTTCTAAATCCCTTGACATCCCACAGAAATGGTTTTTCTCAGACCGCCACACAAACACCATAGTGGAAGCATCTTATCACTGTATGACAGTAAGGTAATAGCACCATGGCATAAGCGCCTTTCTCCATCCATAGAGACTGATGGGTACTACAGGATAAGAGAGGAATCCACATCACTCAAACAGCCCAGCAATGTCTGATGTCGCTTTAGAGTTCTGCATAATGTGCTTCAGTCTTTGCACGGCCGATTGATTTAAAGCAGCGCCGATTGGATTTGTCGAGTCTCCACAAAGCCGCGTGCAAATCACACTGAGAGAACGGGATTTACTCAAATCTCTCGCATAATCCAATAGGAAAGCGTCAGAAAAGCAGCTCACAAAATGTTCCCTGAGTACTCGGTGCAAAACGGTAAGAGTGTGTGAGTGGGTAACATTGAGGGCAGCTTTAACCGGTCAGAATTCAATAGGAGTCGAGGAGGCTGGATGGATGAAGTGAAAGAGAGAAAGACAGCAAAACCTTCAAACATGGCTGCTAAAAGGTGCTGATGATGGAAGGGTTTTTTTTTTTTTTGAATTCAGAAGATTTCTGAGTCAGATATTTGAGAAGTGGAACAAGCTGGCTCAGTATTTAAGGATTTCAGCTACTGATTGGAAGGTTGTAAATTCAGGTCCCAGCACTGCCAAGCTGCCTCGGTTGGGACTGTGAGCAAGACCCTTAACCATCAAATGCTATTATATCCTGTTTCAATTGTAAACTGCTTTAGATAAAAGCAACAGCTATATGAGTAAAATGTAAATTCTCTCAGTGCCTCCTGTTGAGCCAGATATCACACTGTAGTGTTTAAAGCAGTGACTGTCACACAAATTGATATACTGTATAGTATGTACTTGTCCTTGGTACATCAACACAAATTCAGCTGTTAACCCATCAACCTTTAGAGCTACATTCCCACACTGGCACTCAGCCTCATCTCGAGGGTTAAATAGCGGTTAACTGTTTGTGTGTGTGTGTGTTTGTGGACACCAGGGATAGAAATTAGAAAATCAAATGCTCGTGCCCTAACACAGCAGATTATTACAGTCACAATCAAATTAACACAGGAGGTATTGCGGTCAGTCAGACGAGTTATAGCACCTGATCACACTGATAAATGTCTATAATAAAGCCTCAATGCCTCTGACTACATAAACTTGGTTCTGTGCATCAGAGGAATAGCCAAGTCATCATATAAGCTATAAAGAATATTTCGTACACAATCTAATAAAAGCACTCATGTAGCCATGTAAGATGAATGGTTGGTAGGATCAGTAAATATGGATGATGATGATGATGATGATGATGATGATGATGATGATGATGATGAAGCACAGAACAAGAGCTGTGACTGATCTCTGATTTCAAGACACTGTACTGTGTACAAGTTTGGATATTAATGTGAATATGAATTTACTAAGCTTTTTTTTTTTAGTTTTATTTTTTATAGACCTGTAATAATCCTATGTCACTAAATCCCCCTTTCAGCACACGGTACGTTTCCAAATGCAACAAGCGCTGCTTACATGTCATTCTGTTTTTAGTTCATATGATGTGCTTTTGTTTCTGTTCTATTCTTGTCTCCGCCCCTGTGTTGTCATTGATGCATTACCCTATGTATCCACCTGTTCTGAGTTAGCTCATATGTAGATTAGTTTGTCCATCTTGCTGTTTCCTTGACAAAGGAAAGTCTCATTGATTGTGCTTTTTTTCCTCCTCCTCAGTATCTTCTCACAAATTCCCATCCACTAGCTAACTCTCCTCTATCACACAAGAGCTACCAGGGGCAAACGCAGGGCAGCATAACACACATTTGGAGGAAAGCACTATCTATATATACCCTCTTCTGCATCCATGAGCTCACAGATGCCCATGATTTGCTAATGATGCTGAGATTGACAGAGGAGAGAGAGTATGACATGCCTCCTACCCAGAGAGTATGGACAATTCTGCTTTCTTGACTCCTGACCACAAATAGCTACGGCATCATTGGGATTCAAGCTTGAGTCTCCCGAGGTTAGGGTGAAGTTCCCATGAATAAGCTGTTACTATAGAAATGATAAAGTATTACAGTAGTATGTGCACATTAATATAAACCTCACATTGGAATTACTGTCAGAACTGCTGTTAGAGAAGATTAATAAACACCTCCTGACCTTCAGAATTGAGAATTCAAAAGCTCAGTGATATATATAAAATGTTCACCTTCAAATTGTTCTAAGCCAAGGGCCACAAAATTGCTTACACAGGCCCTGAAGGTTGTGCCTGTGTACGTGAGCTACCTGCAGCTTTTTTAATATCAATAATACATGATGGTTCAGCATATTAGATTTCTTTATTTTGTAGCAGAAAGGTACAGGATTAATATTGACCACAAACTGTAATTTATTTAATTTTCATATGGCCATTATTTAGAAATGAGCAAGAAAGAAAAAAATTCTGGAACTTGTCGGACCTTTCCATTAGAACATCACTAAAGTTAATCACAGGGAATCAAGATGCAGTTAATGATACGTTTGTGTGTGTGTGTGTGTGTGTGTGTGTGTGTGTGCTGTCCTTTGGGTCTTCCCTTGCTGCGTACTGCCCTAAATAAGACGAATTGCTATGCCAATGCAAGCTGACCACAAAACCTTGTGAACCTTAACCAAATTACAGGCAGAATCTACAGAGATGTGATCAGACAGCATTGCCGGGCCAGCAGACATCCATCAGAGACCCACCGGACCCCTAGCAAGTCCGCTACTGTGACACAGGGAGAAGCCTGGCCTTGGGGACAAAACATGAAGGCACTGGGGTCTGTGAGAGTCATCATTTACTGAGAGAAGGCTCGAGAAAGATTCATCCACAGGCCAGTGAGTAAATATAGAACTGATCTTTCTTGTTTACTTTTATCTTGTTATTTTAACGATACTCAATTCAGGACAAGAAAAACAAGAGAAAACCTATAGAGACCAACATAGGACACATATTTACTTTCTTCTATAGCAGCTTTTATTTGCCAGTGAAATGTTGATGCCATTGCTTTTCTGTAGGTTCAAATTTAGCCTACTAACTAATTAACCTGTGGTGGTTGTACTGGTTCAAACACCAGTGTTGTGGTTACTGGCTATTTTATTTATAACATTGCGTATTTCACCCTGGTCCTTTTGTCGTGCCTCTTCTTGCATTTAATAAATAAGTATGTATCAATGCCATAGCCAGGAATTGATTTCAGATGGGTGGATGAGAAAATATGATTTTAAAAAAAATCACTGCATGATTTTACAATTAAATTGAGATGTGACTGTGTGATGTGACTCTTTTTTTGTGGATCTCAGACACCAGTAGAAGCAGTGATGGCATTCAGAATTTGTCATTTAATTATTTAAGGGACGAAATGCCATCAACCAATCTTGCCATATTAATAACATTAATACTGATAAAGAATAATAAAACCTTATGACAGTTCCACTGAAAATGATTAAAAATTCATGCTAGTGATGAGGGGGAAATGGTAAGGAATCTTACCTTCTAAAATTAGAACTACCCTTCTCTTTGTCCTCCAGTACTTTATCAGCTGTTACTTTGATATCCGTGAGCTCAGAGTGCAGCTAGCTTCCTAGTAGCTTTAAAACAGAAATGGGAAAAATGCCTGATCCTGATTGGTTGATCCTGTTTTTCACCATAGCAGCTCGTAGCCAATACAATGTGGTTAAAGAACTCTGTTTATGAACACGAGTGTAGAGCAATTGCTGCACAAAACATGTTATTTGAAATCAGTTGTAATCTGCTGTACATAAGCATTCGGAACTGTCATATCTCCAATCCATGGTTTTCTCTGATTTTCCAAAAACATGCCAGGAGATGTATTTGCTACACTGAAGTTGCCACTAGGTGTGAATGAATGTATGTAGGTGTGTATGTGATGTCCTGTAATGGACTGGTGTCCCATTGGCCTCATTCCAAGTGATAAAGCAGTAACTGAATATGAATGAATTAAAATCATGTAATTATTATCACTAAACGAATTAGCTCAATATTTAAATCCCCCCACAGTGTCTTTTGTATTCTTGCTCTTTGAGGTTTTGAAGTTTTATTCTAGGTCAGACCTGACAAAAAAATGTGTTTTCCTTGGCACCTTGGCAGACACTGTTAGTGCAAATGTGAATGGACCAGAAAGACCGCTGGTCTCATTTCTCAAAGTCAAGGAAATGCTATGACAGTATAGCACCAGCAAAACACCTATGTCTCCTTCTGTAACTGTGCTGGGCTGCAATACAGAATATTAAGTATGTGTTCTGACAGGTTTCCCACAGAGATTTGTAGCAGATCTTATTACTTAGAGTTTGTTTCTACAGTGCACTCCAGTGAGGTATGAAATTACCAGTTAAGATTGTAGTTTAATGAATAATTAAACTGAGCCACAAAACATGATTGCTTTAAACTTTTGCATCACGCGTTGATCTTGAACCCCTGACTGTTTCCACCTCACTTTCAGCAGTAAGCATTGTTTGTTATCCTTTAATGGCATTGAGTCACTCTGAATGTAAAGAGCTGGCACAGTAGATCACACCCTGGAACTAGTTTTGAAAAGGGCACTTAAAAGCAATTGCTGCATTTATCTGTGACGGTTTACCTTGAGTCAGCATCCTGAGACTACAGCTGCTGAAAGAAGACAAAGCATTTCTTTTATGTTCAGGCTGTTGGAACGAGAGAGAGAGAGAGAGAGAAAGAGAGAGAGAGAGAGAGAGAGAGACAGAGACAGAGAGACAGAGAGAGAGAGAAAAATGCTGAGCTAAAGTATAAGAGCACTGGAATAAGACCTTCATCTTTATTTCTGAACTACAGAGACAAATTATTTTGTAGCTGACTCATGAAATTGTGGAAAAACACTGAGTAAAGCAGGCCTAGGTTCTATTAAACATAATGAAACGTGTCATGTAACCTTGCAACTACGAATGCCCTCAGCTCACAAACCATCAGGTTGTCAAAAAGATAGAGACAAACTATAAAAATATACCCTTTTCTGAATACCTCCACAACGACATTTTAAATTCAATTCACATTAGCCCTATTTGGATGGATGGGATTAAAATTACATGGGTTCCTAGGTGCTACTCTGTGATTTTGTTTCCATCCGGACCAACCATGTCAGTGTTTTTCTCCGTCCTCCTCTGAGAAAATAACAGGCTGAATTATCTATTCTTTTACACCAAACTCAGCAATTGTCTGATCATTTTAGGCCCGTCTGGATACACACATCTGTGATTTTCTTTGCAGATGTTGCCCCACATTGAAAAAAAGATATTATCAGTGACACAGAGTATCAGATATCAGACTATTTTTCTTTGTTAAAGCTGCAGTCCCCTGCTTTAACTAAAACAGTCTTCTTTAAATATTTTATAGCAAATTAGATTGTGGTTAGCTTGAAGTGTTTGTTGGAAGGGCAGCCATGTAACTAACAGATGTTCCAGATTCAATGTTGACCTGGAAAGAATCTTGATGTTGGTGATGCATCCTTTCAATTCGAAAGGAAGAAGCTCCAGAAATCTTGTCTTGAGTCCCCAGTAGCCAGGGTCCCCGGGTTGATCCTGAGCTCAGGTTTTCAATCTTTTGTGAAGTTTTACAAGTTCTCTCCATGCCCATGTGTTTCCTACAGGTTCTCCAATTTCCTCCCACCTCCCAAAAGCATGCTGGAAAGTGTATTGGCTGTGCAAAATTGCCTTAGCTGTGAATGAGTGTATGAAATATGACCTACAATGGACACGGTGTATTCCTGAATCATGCTCACGTATAGGCACTGGACCCACCACCACCCTGACTAAGATAAATTGCTTATCAAAGATGAAAGAATAAACTAGTTTGTAGCTAAGGCTGCTCTTATACTTCTAATATAAAATACTGTACACTGCTATTCAGTGTATTTAATTAATTCTGCAGTAATTCTAAGGACATTTCAGCAAAGACGAAGTGTAAAATGATATATGCCTGTCGGATAACTGAAAAAGAAGTCCTGACATCTGTATTATGAGCATAACAAAGCAGTAAGGAGCCACTATGTTCTTGACAGGTGAATAAGCAAGGACGTGGAATATTAAGCAGGTTTATCATGAGCAAATCCTCCTCTCATTGTATGACCAGTCATATGAGCAAGAGGAATTATACTGAACAATATTGTTCAAGTCTGTTTGTTATGGCCACTGTTCAAGTCCAGTCAAATCTCCTTGCTATCCAATATATCAAAATGTTCTAGTAAATACAATTGCTATAAATATTCCTCTCATGGCAATAATGACTGTCCAGATTTGTCTCCAAACAGAAATATTAGACAGTAACTGAGGTATAAATGTACTACAAGTGTGATTTTCACGTTCTTCCAGTTTTCACTTGGATTTCCTCCGGGTTACATGGATTCCTCCCACTCCTACTTGTCCAAAGACATATTTGAAGTCAGATTGACTGTGCTAAATTGCACCTAGGTGTGAATATGTGTGTGTATGGTGCAAGGCTGTATTCATACCTATGGCAGTGTTCTTTGGACAGGCTTCGGATCCACCTGACCCTGACCCATAAAATGTGTACATAAGATGAATGAATGAAACAATAGCAATAGCAATAGCATAACTGAGTGTAACTCTTTCTCTTTCTGAGTGTAAGTCTTTCTAAATTTCCTTGATTTGCAATTAACACCACTCTCACAAGTACAATTTATTAATTGATTACTTAACTAAAAGTAATGGAACTGTTGTGCATTCTTGCCCACCTCTGGATATTACCATATTCATCCAAAGCGACCATACATAACTGGCCAATACAAGCAAGGTAACTGTGTCCACCTCTATATGAGAAGAAAGCTAATCAGATTTCTTCAACCTCTCTCTTCTTTTGAGCCAGCAACAAGTGAGGAAGCTCTACAGATTCAACAGCACATACTGTAGCACATGCGGTTAACGGAGGGTTATTCTGTACTGAGAGAGATCACATAAATATAACAGGAGCTGACATAATTTGAAGGCATGTACCCCTTGAACGCAGGAGTAAACAGTTTCAATCTGCTCATCCATACTGATGAGCCTTGTGAGTTGATGCTAAGCTCAGAGAACATCTTGGCCAAATGCTACTTCTATATTTGAGGAAGGCAAACAAGTCAACTGGCAAAGCCAATTCCCACAAATCATAGTTCCATTTTAGTTTTTAAGACTGTTTCGACTGAACAAACTCTAGGCCATTCAGTGCAGAGAAAACAAACTTTCAGCAAGAGTTTCATAGTTTCTGCTAGGTATTTTTGGGGCTAGTCACGGTGTCCAGGAACGATGAGTATAATTCCAGTCATATGTTAATTAATACTGCTGTGAAAAAACACTGCAATTTTGGGCTATACAGGAATGACACCATCAAGTAAAATTAACTTTTGATTATCTGGTCCCATCTTAATTTGCCAGTCATGCAGAGTTTTTACCGGTCAAACACGGGTATTTATCCGCTATTATAACAGCAAAGAGGGGACCAAATGGGATGTTTAACAAGCGCATATGGGTATGATGGTCAGGTGTTCACATACTTTATTTTTGGTCATATAGTGTATGTGCCAGTTATCTTTTTTTATGAGAACATGAATTAACTGACTGATATTGAAAGACAAGGAGCAGTAGAACCCCTTTTTCAATGAGTGCTCAAATGCTACCTAAACATGCTGTCTACATCCCCTTCTGACTGGAATGCACTCTCAACATCTAATTGTTTGATTTTGTGTATGATTGACTACATTTACATTACTACTACATCAATATTCCGATATTAATCAGAATTTGGCAATATTCTAATTGAGTCATATGAATGCCGCAATCCGATTGCCCGATTCAGATTAAGACAATATTCTGATTCCCCAAATTCTGATTCCCACCCCTGGAATATGCCTGTTTTAATCGGACATTTGTTGCATTTAAACACCTTATTCAGAAAAAACACTGGAAGGAGACATATGCTCATGCTCAGTCCACAAGGAATTGTGGGTGCTAACAGATGCTTACCCGACCCTTTCCATTTTGAGGCAGTGTTGTTGGGCATTTTTGATGGTGAGAAGTGTTAGAGTCCTAGTTAAATTAGTGTGGAAAAGTAGTAATAAAACTAATAACTGAGCATACTCTATAACCAACAGCAACATCTTGAATCTCCCATGAAATAACAACGGGAAAGGAAACGTGTATGTGTAGATTGGCATACTTACAGCAACCATGTGTACTAGGACTATTCTGATGCCTGTATGCATATAAACATCGTATTCGGAATATGGCTACAACTCGAATACAGACCTTAAACTGAATTTGATGTGCATGTAAACGTAGTCAATGTAGACTGTCTAACTAGTGCGAAACAGTGCAAAAGGAATGTTAACAAATATTTTAGATGTCATTATTTTTTAGATAAATCATTCAACATAACATTTCAACATAGTATGTGAAAAAGACTTTAAGTCATAATTTTGCTATTTTGATTTCAACAGAGTTGAGGAGATTATTAAAGAGATTATTTTGAGATAAAAAGTCAAATCTGTAAATAAATCTAAATTTAAAAAAAAAAGTCAAAATTTCAACATACTGTTGCTAAAATTGGGGAAAAATACTAAATTTCTTTCTCTGCCACTAGGCAAAAATAAGTTTCAATACTTAACTGTGTAATCTGTTTTTCAGGTCTCTGTCCATGTCCATTTAAACTGAAAACTTCACTTCCCATGATCATCTACCTAACAGTGAACTACAAGCCTTGCCACATGACCCAACACATGAACTTTAGCCCTGTTCAAGAGCCACACTTCTGATTACTCACACCTGTTCGCAATCACCTACACCCTTTAAAAGTCTCACTCTGTGCATTGTTTATTTGGTTTTGACTCTGCTGTCTGCCTCGATCTGTAATAAAACTCTACATTTGCAGTCAAACCCATGAGTGATGGAAGAGTCTGAATGCTACATCAGGTGGTAGAGTTTTTGTGAAACAACAACAGCTAGATACCATCCACACCAGATTAAATGAACTATATAGCCATCTTCAGTAGCTAGACTCCATCTCTTTTATAGTTGGACATCAAAACAGGACAGAGATATCCTGTTCAAGAAATACCACAGAGATCCAGCAGAATCCTGCAGTGCTTGTCTTATCTCTCGTCACAATGCCACATCATGGATGAGAAGATTGTTCAGTTGATATCCCTCCTCATCGGCAAACCTGGGCTACAGTGGTGTGGTTGATTAGAGGGGAGGTCACCCACACAACCATCTTGGCACTCTCTTTCTCAACATATTGCATCAGATGATGCCAGAGAACAGCTTCTGATCCTGAAATCATGGCTTAAGGACTACAGCAGACAGTGGATGGAATGAGCCAGCTCTTAATCCTGCTCTCTGCCAAGGACTCCAACAAAATGCCTTCACAGAGCCAGCCATGATGGTCACTCATCACTGGATTCTCTAATTGACCTAGCCATTCTCTTGGACAAATTCCACTTACAGACAAGTGCTCTCTCCTAAAGGAGAACCAGTGACCTGAAGCCATGCATATTGGGCATGCCCAGCAGAACATCTGTAGCACAGAGGCAAGGGATTGGGTTTCTACTGTGGAGAAGCCACACACACCATTGCAAAGTTTCCAACACAGATTCAAGAGTATCTGCAAAACTAAGCCGGGTAGATCAGCCACATGCTAATGCAGTGAGTAAAATGCGGTGTTACATCAGTCAGACGGGTTTGTTGTTGGAGCCGCAGGGAACTTCATGCCAGAACTTTCCCCAGGAGCTCCTGACATTGAATAAACCCCAGAAATATTCTTAAGTACCATGAAGTATTTGGTGGAGTCAAGACTTGTGCTACCATGCCTCAATCTCAAGTTTACGGCTTACTCCTGGTTTACACAAGGATGGTACTGAGCCTTATTCTCTAGTGCATTGTTTGTCCTTTGTATCTGCTTAATCTAGTCTGTTTGTTGATCTTCTGGCTGTTTGCTTGCATTATGTCTTGGACTGTTGGCTTGACCTTTTGGTTTGCCTGCCTCTATCTGTTTAAATAAAAGATCTACAATTAGAGACTAATATGAATGCTGAAGGGGCTGAGAGCTTAGATTCTTTGGTTGTCTTTTTTGGTGTATAGGAATTAACAGAGAACTTTTTCTTGCCTGTTTTTTGCAGTTGTTCTGAAGCTTTTACTTCCATTTAAGAAAAAAAAACATTAAAAATAATTGTTAAAAACCTGATTCTTGTTGGAGTAAGCTATGCTTTTGAGGGTCCATGTGCAAGAGGGTTTATTAGAACCAAAACACAATCCAAACTCAAAGTTGTAACCATGGGATAAAGTGAGCTGAAAGTAAAAATCCAAGTTTTCTGCTTGTACCTACAGTTTGATGGACAGCAGGAACCAAACTCATGGTCATAGAAATAATAAGGTCCGATCATGTTTCACCAGACAAAAGTAAGAACCAATTATGTTTCATCTTTAATAGTCGTCCAGTTTATAATCCATAGTGTTTTCAGACATGGGATGGGCAAACACTGAGACACTGGAATGCAAATACTCAAAATCACTTCCAATCAAGTAAATTTTTTTACATTGTTGGCAATATAATTGTCCATGTTCATCAAACCAAACTTGTAATGATGCATGTGATAATCCTACCTTCAACTAAATCCAAATCTGTTTGTCAGATTGCGTGTAAATTGGCTTGGTGATTAGGATAGCTAGCTAGTTAGTCTATAGTGTAATTTAATCTCACAAACACAGATTCAATTCTAGACGTGCAAAAAAAAAAAAGTTAAGTATTGGAAATCTGCCAAATGAACACAAACAGTATTTTGCTACAATGTTTCTTTTGCCTTCCATGTTATCCCTGTCAATATGTCCCAAATGAGTCACTTAATTTTACCTTGTGGGTGGAGAGCCAAAATGTGTCCTATGTAAGTTAACTTTACATTAATATTAATGTATTCAGCTCAGGGATAATTCATCTTGCTCTATTGTACAGAGAGAGATGGAAGAGGGACAAAATGGAATCTGACTTTTTTTTTTTTTTTTAATTATTGTTTATTTTGAGCTTCCAAAACACTTTTCCAAAACACCTTTCTAAAACAAATTGTACTTAAATTGTGTGAGATCTCAAATATACAGTCCACTACTACAAATATGCACACACAAAATGTTGTATTTACTTTTTGCCCAAAATCACAAACTAGAAAGGGGCAGAGCAGTGCCATGGCCCAGGGTAGCAGCAGCAACAATTCTGTAATATATTTTTTCTATAGTTTGGCATGAAATCTAACTGAAACTCACTAAGACCTGGATTAACAAGGCTAGAGAACCTGACATCAACCCGATGTTTGAAGTGTGTGCGGAGTTGGCAGGAGTTTCCTCATCTTTTTGACCTCTCCCTGAGGCTGAAGAAGGTGCCTAAGATCTGGAAGACATCCTGCATAGTCCCTGTGCCCAAGAATGGACATTCCAACACGCTCAAGACCTGTGGCCTTAATGTCACATGTAATGAAGACCCTTGAGGGGCTGGTCCTGCAGGACCTCAGGCCCGTGTTACACAACTGCCTGGACCAGGCTGACATCGGTGTGGAAGATGCCATCATCGACCTGGTTCACAGAGCCTGGAGAGGCCACAAAGCACTGTGAGGATCATGTTCTTTGACTTCTCAAGTGCTTTTAACATGGTCCAGCAACTCCAGCTGGGTGAGAAGCTCTCTGTAATGCGGGTGGACCAGGACCATGTGACCTGGATTACAGACTACATCACCAACAGGCCACAGTATGTCAGGCTGCAAGGCTGCTTCTCTGACACCACTGGTCAGACAACAGAGGCCCTCTATAGGAAAGGACAGAGCAGCATGTTCTTTCTGAGGAGACTCAGGTCTTTTAATGTGTGCACTAGGCTTCTACGGATGTTTTATCAGTCTGTGGTGGCCAGTGTTATCTTTGATTTGGTATTCTGGGGAGATGGCATTGGGCCTTGCGGTGCCAAGAAACTGAGCAAGCTGGTGAAGGCCAGCTCTGTGGTGGAGATGGAACTGGATAGTGTGGAGGCAGTGACTGAGAAGAGGATGAGAGGGAAGCTGAAAGCTATTATAGACGATCCTTCTCATCCTGTCTATGCTGAGCTGAGGAGGCTCAGGAGCAGGTTCAGCCACAGATACATCCAGCCACATGTTTAAAATGTCTGGGGCCTCTTTTGTGCCATCAGACTCTACAATGCCACAATACCCAGTACCTCCTACCCCACTGACTGAGTCCCTCTCACACACACACACACGACAGTTAATCGTCATTGCACAGATATTGCACATGTATATAAATGCCAAGTATATTGCACATGTACATATACAAATAGAACTACAGTATTTGTACATACACGCAGATCTATTTTATTTCTACTGTTTCTACTATTTCTATTGAATAGGTATTAGGGAAATTCTTTTTTTTTCTTTGTTACTCCTAACACTTGTGCTGCTGTGTCAACTGCATTTCCCCTACAGGAGATCAATAAAGGTACATCTTATTGACCAATCTGAGCAAATGCTTGGATTGGCAAGACTTCGTAAAGAGGCAATGCATGCATTGGTTTTATATTCTTTACAAAGTAGAAAGTAAACTGGAAGCAATAAATCTGATCTTAGGGGGAAGTGTAATGTCCAAAGCTGGCATAACAGTTGGATTTTATTTAAATTTGTATGATTTTACTATATACACTTTATTTTATAAAAATGCATAATTATAAATTCTAACCATGCCCTTTACTATAAGATTTGTGACATTTCATACACTGTAGATTGGAGTTGAGTGCAAATTGGTATGAAGCGTGAGACCATGTTGCTTATTGCTTTCTTTGTTATTGCTCTGGGATTTGTTGCTAGGCTTATAGCCATAATAACTGCCTTTGTCAATATGCATTTTGATAAATTGGGAATTGCAATTATATTAGTCATAGTTAGGGAAACATGAGTATATTGCTCCAACAGTTGCTCTGTTAACTTTTAATAACACTCACTTAAGACAAGCCTAAGCCAGCCCTCGAGTAGCTGCTTATGAGCAAGCCCCCACCACGGAGTTCTGTTTAGCACTGTTTTCATTGATTGATGGAAAAATATATAGCACATTAGCAGGCAATGATTGCAACAGCTGAAAAGCTGAGATGAGAAGACATTTTAAAGTAGCTAAATTGAGTTTGTGGAGTCAAGCGACACGCTCGCAGCTGTCTCTGTTCAACTCCATCCAGCAGCACTGAAGAGCTGAAATGAGTTCGTCTCATCTGTTTCCTCTCAACTGGGTCTGACCCTACAACTGAAAGATGCAAGGAACACAGCTGAAACGCGATAACGATACAGCATGTCTAACACTATAGAGAAACCCAATTTACCACAGCTGGAACAAGATTGTGCAAGGTGAAGAAAATGTTACTCCTTTGAGGTCTGGGTTCAGATATACTGTAATGGGATCGTTTATTGGTCTAAAGCTTATATCAGTGTCATAGCATTTCCTACTGAATTTTCTCTTATAGCAATGTACTCAAAGGGTACTGAACTTGATTGACAAGGGTACTAGAGACTTGGCAAAGATCTAAAAATTTTGTCAGGTATTTAGGACATTTCAGGCCCGGTTTATTTCCTAGGCACAAAAAAATGTTGAAACTAAGTTTGATTAAAATAAATTATAGGCTCTGTTTTTGTGTAATGCCAGTAAATGCAGAATGCCATACTTAGGTGGCCACCAGGTAATTATTTGGTGATATTGTTCCTAGCACCATCATTAGATTTTGAGGGATGAACAGAGAAGTCATTTTCAAAGGTGGTGGATGGTGATCGAAGGTTTTATAGATGAGCAATAGTTTCCTCAATGTCAGTTAACTGATGGTTATTTGCTTTGAGAATTTGCTTTGTAACACAGGCTATATACTCCTGTTGCAACACCAGTGACTTTAGTGTCTCTATGCATCATTTCAAGATAGCATTGTAATATTAGGGTATCAGTCATCGCTATGCTTAGGCTCCTGTAGCCACAATTCAATTCTAATTCAATTCATTTCTCTGTCACCTCTTTTAAAAACATTTGCCAAAAGTTAAGTATTCCATGGCCACAAAGATCTCGAGAAATATAACTGGTGGACTTGACTATTATTCCATGGCCACACCTTATACAAAATATCCACCATGTCACCTAAGCAGCTTTGTACTCCGAGGTCCATGTGACACATTTCTGCCACTTGGTCATATAATGTTTAAACTGTAGGTATGCCCTGCAACCTGTAGCATGACTTTTTTGCATGAGCATTGAGCAGCTCATGTCATTCTGTCTATATTCATCATTGACCTTCTTCATATTTCTTCTTTAGTGTTTTCGGATCCCTGTATAGAGCGACTATTGGTAAATTTAACCCCTAGAATGGTTTATATCAGCGAATATGTGCCAGAATGTGTCTGACAAACGTTATTAAAGTAATGTACTTGTACTTGTGGTTGATCCATGCACACAACAAATTCCCAGAACTGTTTCATTGCAGCATTTCTAAAATGAGCAATGAGAATGGTTTAGCTAGGTAAGTATTTCCTTGTTTGGATCTAGTTAGGTTGCTAATGTGACTATTTTTTACACACTATATTTCTAAAAAAGCTAGTTTATGTACTTCTATACAGTTATTGATAAGCTTTAAGAATGTATGCTTGCAAAACCGTGCATCACACCTGCTCAAAACAAACAACAGACTAAACTATTTTTTCATTTCTTTTGTTTGAAAGAAAGCTCGCAAAAACTGTAGACTGTTAGATGGCAGATGCAGATGCAGCTATAGAGCAGCTTTATCATGAATTAATAGCAAACAAATCCAAGACGTAAAACAAGAGCGTAGGCAATAAATGGGCAGTGGTCAGGCAATGAGCAAACAGCATAAACTAGACAGGACTAAAGCAAGAATGTGAAAACCAAACAAGATCTGTAAACCAGGTAGACAATCGCAGTAATAAGGCTTGGTAATGACTGGTGAGAAACACAGAGCGTATACTTTGCAAAGTGTGTGTATTGAAAGTCCATATATACTGTGAAGCTGTAATTGTGAACAGCTATGAGTCATCAGTAAGATGCGAACTTGAACGTGACAGTCTCTGTTGTTGCTGGGTGTTGTAGTCTGTGGCGGCTATGTTTGTAGGCAGCATTGTACTCTGGGTAGTGTAGTTGGATGCTGTTTCCACCATTGGCATCACATAGATTGCAAGAAAATAATCTAATATTCAATCCTTGCTGTATGACAACACCAAAGAGGCATGTTGCCAATTTATCCATTTAGACCTAAATGCAATACTCCTATGATTTGCTGAGGTCTGCTGCTTTGTGCCTAATTTTCTGCTAATAGCAGTAATTTTAAACATAATTTTACAGTAGTACTGTCTTCTCGACTCAGGGAACACAAATGTGTCCTGCACAATGAAGTTAAACTTTTCTTTCAACCTTGTATTTGTTTTATTGTTGATGCTGCTGTAGTTAACACGAGCATTACTGCTTACCGTATTCATGCTGGTTTGAATGTAAATATAGTCTAGGACTTTGTTTAGGTTTTAATAAATCTAATTTGGCTCTACTTATTACTTTGTGCTTTGAATTGATGAGTTGGATGTAAAAGAGTTGACACTTGGGCTGTTTTTTTTTTTTTTTTTTTTTAGGTGAAAGTAGGATAAACACAGGATTCTTCTTCAAAATCACGTACACAAATTAATCTTCAGAACCCTAATCTGTTTGTTGATAGGTTATCAGAGCAGTCTTAAACAAATATTAAGTAGGTTTTCTCTTACTTTGTGCAGTTTATCATCTTAAAATCATACGATTGAATTTCTATTATAAAAAGTACAATTATTGGAAACAGTAATGAATTATTTATCACTTGCATCACTCACAAGATGCAATTACAGTTCAATACTTTAACTTCATTGGAACGTTTTTATATACATAGGCTCCTAAAGCTATATAAGAATCATAGCATTTTCATTCATGTACAATCCGGTTTCCCTATTAAATGAGAAATGGTGTAGGAAGAAAAAGAAATGCCTCAAGCACTTCTCAAGTTCCTTGTTTTGAAGGATTTTTCCAGTCTCTTACATAACAATAAAACACAACAGAGACCCACCGCACAGATTTATTCGTGTTTCTGTTCATTTCGGTATTTTTCCCTGTAGTGAAATTAATCCAGTTATCAGGAAATTCAAACAGATTAAGAAGTAATATAAATTTAAGTACAGTTTTGAAAAAGGAAAGCTGTGGTTTTTCCAAACTTGTATAACAGGCTGGCATAACATCTGAATACCACCACCAACACTCCGTAAGAACAAACTGTGTGCTTTCCTTCATCTCTGTGAGTGAGCTAAGACCAGCTGAGGTCCAGGCTTGGAAATAAAACAAAAAAAAAAAAAAAAAAGAAGAAGAAAAACAAAAAGGCAAAAGCAGAAAGAATAGTGAGGGGGAAACAAACATGAAAGAATACCGAAGCATGCATTTTGCCTGGATTCCAGATATGAGCTTTATACTGTACAATCTTAAATGATGAAAATGTGAGAGAACTCTGATATAATACGATTTTTTTCTCTTGGATTGTCCTTCAGATATCAAACCTATGTGAAAAGGCAGAAATGACATTTCACTGAAGGAGAAAGGACAATTACTAGTACAAATAACCTGGAAAAATATGTAGAACGTTATTTTTTTATATAATGTTATAAGCCAATGGACTCAGCAGAAGTGAATTACAGAAAACTGAGTTATGGTCCGTAGTGCTTGTTTGTGTTTTGATGGGACTCTTGTCAGTCATTTTATAGACACACTCTAATTTCAGACTAATTTCTGTGAGCGAGCCAAAAAAAAAAAAAAATTCTATGCTTCAAAAAATAAATAAATAACAAGAAAACCAATAAAACTGGAATAAACCCTGGCTCAATTTTGACACAGCTATCCTAATGCACCTTTAAGTGGCATACATGTGTTGTATTATAGCATTTGCAAGGAATCTTGACCCCACTTCCTGTGTCCTTCTCTGCCTTACTATTTTCTTATTGTTTGGCTTCAAAAAAAAAAAAAAAGCTGTCTTGTCTACTGAGGTGCTAAAATTCTGTTTACTTTCTCTGCCTGCTAGGATATTCTTGTTAGAAATATTATCACTTCTGTAACACCTGACTGCACCTAGAGCCTCGCACAATTCTTCATGCCCAAACGTGACTTTGGTTCAAAACAAACATGGTGGACGACGGTTCATCTTGGCTCCCGGCTCGGTTATCAGTCATTCATGATTGCATTTTCACACGACTCAGTTGGTGTTCCCCTGACGCTACAGCATGGTGAGTAGTACATATTGAAAATCTTTAATATTTACAATTTTAAATCAGGACCGCTATGACTGCAGAGGTTAAAATTGAATTTTAAACACCACACACTGCAGGATAATCTTTTAAGATCAGCCTAAAATCTGGATGCGTTTTGCAATCAATAGGAGGGACAAATCAACCCCAAGAATACACCTGGTTATCCTCTTGTGTGTGCAAAATATCCAGCAAAACTTACTTACAGTTGGATTATGTACTTTATATTCCATATAGTCCAAAACTCACTTCATTAAAATTTAGCTGGGCTGTGTTATAACAGAAGAAAGATGTAAATAGCCAAAAGTCATGATTTGCACTGAGAACAAGTGTGATATATACTGAAATATACAGCAGCACAACATTGCCATTACATTTCCCAATGCAGGCTATAACACCTCCACTACAGAGGCGGTGGAATTGCTTTTTTCTGTGCTAGAGGGAAAAGATTCTCCATTATCGTGTCTGTAGCAGCTGCTGCATTTATTAGTGAAACACAAAGTAAACAGCAAAAAATTTGAGATCACATACCAAGTATTTGGACTTTCTCACAGGCCGCTGATTTTCTACAGCAATTTATCCACTAGAAAAAAACATTTTATGAATGAAGTGTGGCCTGATTTACTAAAATCCCTAGTAAAAAGTGTAAATTTGTGCATGTACTGAAATAAATTGCGTATACAGACGGTCAGCTTGTGGCAGGATTTTTTACAAAGAATAATTGTATTGATGTCAGGATGAAAACAACATGTAAATGTGGTGTTTGTGTGCACCACATGCTTTTGATGGCTATGATGAGAGAGAATCTTAAAAAAAGAACCAAGGGAGAGTAAATCTGATCCGTGCCACATATGTGCAATTGCACATCAAATATTTCACAGATTGAGTTTGAATCCCAATGATGCTACAGCAAATCCTTGGTGAGAGCCAAGGGAGCAAAACTGACCCTGCTCTCTGGGTCAGAGGGATGGATTATGCTCTCCCCTGTCAATCATAGTGACATTAGCGCATGTAATCATGTATGCAGAAGAGGGTAGATAGCACTGTGGGTGGAGTGTGCTATGCTGCCCAGTGACACAGCATGAGCAGCAGTTTGAAAAGATGCAGTTGATCTTTATATATGTATATATGTATATATGTGT
>CM040993.1:15365471-15377712 GCA_022985145.1 Pangasius djambal
CATCTTTGGGCAATCCTCCAGGAGGCTTGGAGTAATATATCAAGTCAATGTTTGAATAAACTGACTGCTCGGATGCCTAGTGTTGTCCCTTATTATCAATGCAAAATGGTCACTAACTAAAGAGGATTTATGCTGATATTGCCCAAAAACCCTATTTTGTTCAGGCGTTTCCAAACTTTTGGAGGGCAGTGTACATCAATAGATAAACTTTTACTTTACAATTTAATTTTTAAAAGAATGTGTGAAAATATGCAATTGAATGGTTTAATTTATAAACACATTATATAAACACACATACACCTAAACAAATTTATAAAGCAATAATTAAATATTTAATAATAATAATAATAACAATAATAATAATAATAAAAATACTAAATATTATTTTTCAGCAAAATACTTTAGATAGTTTTAATGGTAAAATGTGCCTTGAAAGTGAAAACTACTGATAATATTAAGATATTAAATGATATATGAACCAGTTTCTCCTTTCAAGACTGAGAATAATGACTTTGCTTATGAAGAAAAAGGTAATTTTGTAAAACTGAGTGATAAACTTCATGTAATATAATATCTATACATGAACTACATATCTTTTTGGAAATAAAGATAAATGTTACAACACGGAGGGAATTAAAAAAAAAATGTGTTTAGCTTCTATCAGAAATGTATGCTGATAATTGACTGTCTTTTATGTTGTGTACGCACTATATGGGCATTACTGACAGAAATTATTCAAAAATCTCCTTTGGCGCATGGAGTTTTTCCTCTGACTCCAAATCATTGATGATTAAAGTCATTCAGAAGCATCCTTGCCTGTAAATCAGTCAGTGTAGAAATGCCGTTCCTCCGCCTTTGTTGTTTCTCATGATGCATCTTTTAAGCCTTGTACAATAGTCAGAGCTATAAGAGGATTATGTTGATTCTCCTCATATGAGAAGGATAAAATTTGAAAATGTCATTTCACTCATGCACCCTCTTTCAGCACTGCTGCTGTTTTTCTTCAGCATCGCTTCAAACGTCATGAGTTGTGAATTACTTACATACGCAGAGGTAGATGTAGATGAAGAAGAAGTGGCAGTGAATGGAGCATGCATGGCTTAGTGCTCGCTTTGTGTCTGCATGCTGAACAGAAAACAATACAGAGCGACTGAGAGTCACAGACACTGGGATTTCAAAGTATTTAAAACACCCATCTGCCTTTCTACTGACAGAGAGTCCTGTGTGAGTTAAAAAAGAAATGTTTTCCAAGCATAAGAACACAGAAGATGCCAGAGATCCAAGGTGACTGTAATACCAGCATTGCTCGCACCACCAAACTGGTGTTAAGACACTTGCAAAGAGAAATACAATCTGCCATTTCACTCGAGTAGATCACTGAAGAAGGACTGTACAATTTGTTTCCAGTTTTCAGGCCCATTTAATTGACTGTCCGATTATCATCACAGGCAAATTTGTCTAGTTGGGTGGCATGTTAGTGTTAAGTGTAGGGGTTTCACATGTACATGTCCTCAGGGGTTTCATCAGGGTTCTCCAGTTTCCTCCCACCTCTCCAAAACATCGCGGTTAGTGGATTGGTGAGTCTAAATTGCCAATGTGTGTATGCATGTTCCCATGTGATGCACTAGCATCCCATCCATGGTATATTCCTGTCTCATGCCCAGTGTTCCCAAGATAGGCTCTGGATCCACCACGACCATTAAAGCAATAAAGCACTTACAGGTGAATTAACGAATTAATGAAATTGTGTCTAGTTTTTTTCCTCTCTCTTACAGTTGTGTCTATGTACATCTGTATTGTGCTCCAAATAACCAGTATATCTGCGTTTTTAACAAAGAGGGTGTGGCCTCTTTCTTTCATTGAGTTAAATTTGAACCCCACTATGCTCCCAGAAACCCTGCAACACTCTAAACAAACCCCCAGAGGTACAAAATGTAAGCACTGTCAACATGGTGTATGAATTCTGGCTCTGAAAGCTCCTCAACTTCAGCTTCATCACTCCAGTTTATGCTTGGTCTAAACTAGAGATGTGTGACGGAATGTCTTTTAAAATCCTGCTTGAGCAGTTATTATTTGTTGTACATTATCTGGTCAAAAGTTTATACATTCTGATCATCATTCCATATGTATCCATTGAACATCCCATTCTAGATTTATTCCCACTTTGCTGTTATAAGAGTCTCCATTCTTCTGGGAAGGCTTTCCACTTGATTCTGGAGCGTGGCTGTGGGGATTTGTGTTCATTCAGCTGCAAGAGCATTAGTCAGATCAGGCACTGATGTCGAGTGAGGAGCTCTGGGGGTGCAATTCGGTGTTCCAATTCATCCCGAAGCTGTTCAGTGGGGTTGAGGTCATGTCTCTGTGCAATACACTCAAGTTCTTTCACTCCAATCTTGACACACCATGTCTTCATGGAGCTCGCTTTGTGCACGGGGCATTGTCAAACATTGCTGAAACAGGTTTGGGCCTCTTGGTTCCAGTGAAGGAAAATTGTAATGCTACAGCATACAAACACATTATATACAGCTGTGTGCTTCAAACTTTGTGGCAGCAGTTTGAGGAAGTACCACATATGGGTGTGATGGTCAGGTGTCCACATACTTTTGCCCATATCGTGTATTTTCTAACAAATGTAGTTGGTTCTAGTTCTCAAAATATAAACAAACTAGAAGGCAATTACAAAGGGGGAAGGATTGAACACTACATCACACAGTTCTGTACAGTGAACGTGGTCTCAGGTCATCTGTCCTGTGACCTTCATATCTGCTCATGGGTTCCCAGTCCTTAGTGCAGCTCTCGTTTCAACCTGATCACCTGTGAACCATTCTGGCAAGCTTTCTTAAAAAAAGAATCTGTTTGTTCCGAATAATGACTGTACACCCATGTTACCCTGCAATAGTCTGGGATGTATTCTTACCTCATCTCCAGTGTTCCTGGGATTGGTTATTGATCCTGTGACCACCTTGATCCTGAATAAGATAAAGGAGTTGCTGAAGTTGAATGAATTAATGATCTTGTGTCTTGTCAGCCTCCCCTGTTTACATGCTACCTTTCCCCAGGACGGTGCAGCACAGCTCGGCTAGGCTCCGCAAATCATGCATAATCCTCCACTTTGACGCTGTTTCCACCACCAAGCGAGCTGTGCCATACTTCAATATCCATTACACTTCTTGTCCAGGTACCTTGTGAGCCGATCGAGACATTTGAATAGTGCAGACCATCAACTGGTCAACTGGTCAAGCAGTCAGCTTCGTATTCACTTTATATGTGCACTAAAAGGATATAATACCTAGTGGCCTTACACATAGTGTAGAAAGACATTTAGATTCAGCCATAGATATATGGCTTGTAGTGGTTTAAGAAAAATCATTTGGTTGGATTAATGTTTTGGCACCTTTGGCTATGTTTTGGTGTGTGGGCAGCCATAAGTGAAAGATTAATGTCATGCTTGTGTTTGGGTGTGTGAGCTTCACAGAGATGCCTGGTTTTATTTCTTTAGATTGTGAGTAGTATTTCAGTACTTGTCGCTATCAAGTCACCTCCAGAGAAATGCTGCATTAACTCACGGTTAAGTGACTGTGGAAAGTGACAGATAGTCAGGATATGAACAGTCCTGTGTGTGGATTTGTTACAGAGTCATGGCAAACTGTATTGTTTGGTTCGGAAACACTGTTTGTTTGCCTGTAAACTGATTGTGGATTATTTAGGTCTGCCTGTGTTCTGATCTTATTGTGTGACTATGATTATGATTTTCAGATTTGTGCTAGTAAACAACATGCCTAGCTTACACAACTGCATTCTGTGAATTAGCACAGGATACAAATTAGCTCCTGGGCCTGATCTAGAGTAGGCACCTTTCTTTAAATCAGGAACCATTGAGTCTAAATTCACCACACTGAGCATCACTGATCGGTCAAGAACAAACATATCTAAAAAGTTCTTTAGGCGAATAACTACACAAGCTATTTATTGTCACAAATAAAATCTTAATTCAAAAATTAACTTAAGAAATAACTTGTCGGCAAAGTGCTCTCTCTAAACATTTTCTGCTTGAACTGACACATAAGATAATGGCATATCTAGGACAGCTGCCTTCAAAAACTGGTCAGCTGAAGGCATCTCAGAAGGCCGCACTGTATGAGTATGTATCAGTTTGGACATGACTCGATGGCTGCTCTCCTCCAATTACAGCCTGAGTAGGCAGCAATTCATTGCATCGTGTTTCTATTACACCCCAAGTGAGCTGCAGCTTCTATCCAATGTTTCCACTGCTCTCAAATGGGACTCGTGTATAGAGATTGGGTTATATTTGTGATAAAATAGACTAATAATACATCTCTGTTAGATGGATTTGACTCATAAGTTTGCTTCTTGGGTTCTCAATGCGGCTTAATGAAGAATAGACACAGCTTTCAAATCAAAATGAAGACATGAGTAGCACAAGCCTCAGGGAAATTAACTTCAATGATCCGTGTGTGTGCGTGTGTGCAGTGCATCTTTTCAGGGAGCACGCAATGCCTCATAATCAGGGAGCATGTAATGACTCAAAGTAATAATTGTGTGGCAGGCTGGGAAAACTTCACCTTCACATGATGAAATTTTGACATTTTCTGAAAGCTGTAAAGGAAAAAAGAAATAGTCTTTAAAGTCTGCAGCGTAAGAACATGATCGACATTTTTAGGCGTACGGAATTGATTAGGTTTAGGTTTTGCTAACCAGCAACTTGCTCAAATTGTGACATTCACTGTATGAGGAAATCACATTTAGCTAGCAAGATATTACACCTTTAGACAGACTGACTGTTGTTACTTCCATGTCCCTTGTTACTACCCCCCTGCTCTCCCCCTTCTCACCATCATGGACAGCACTGTGGCCGCAGTGGAGTCATTCAAGTTCCTGGGCACCACCATCTCTCAGGACCTGAAGTGGGACATTCACATTGACTCCATTGTGAAAAAGGCCCAGCAGAGGCTGTTCTTCCTTCGCCAACTGAAAAAGTTCAACCTGCCACAGGCGCAGATGACACAGTTTTACTCAGCTGTTATTGAGTCGGTTCTGTGCTCCTCTATAACTGTCTGGTTTGGGTCAGCCAGTAAATCAGACATAAGAAGACTGCAACGGACTGTTAGGACAGCAGAAAGGATCATTGGTGTGCACCTGCCCAACCTTCAGGACTTGTACAACTCCAGAGTGAAGAAACAGCTAACATCATTACAGACCCCTCTCACCCCGGCCACAACCTGTTTGCACTCCTCCCTTCAGGCAGACGTTACAGATCTCTGTGCACTAGAACATCTAGGCATAAAAACAGTTTTTTTCCCCCATGCCATCTCCAGCTTAAACAGCTAACACAGGAATCATTACCTGTGTTCTGTAATTCATTTCTGTCTGTCTGTTCTATCCTCCATCTCTAATTACTGCCTCTTTCTCAAGTATTATGTAAATACATATGCATGTCTCCTTATTTATACAACTGTATATAGAGTAAATAATGCATAAATCTGTACATAAATCTTCTGTTCCAGATTCATACACATTACTATTTTTTTTATTGTTAAGCCTCACTATTTAAATGTTTTTCTGTTCTCATGCCAGATATGTATGTATGTATGTATGCATGTATGTACCAAGAGCACCTTAAAAAAAACCACAACAAATTCTTTGTGTGTCTGTGCGCACAATTCTGATTCTGATTCTGAACTGGATCCTTACACAACATGATCTGGATTATGTGGAGCATCCACCGTACAAATCCCTGTGTATGAGTTTCTACTATAGAAACAATGGCGTATTAGAACAAGTACAATAGTAAAACCCTATTGTTCATGTTACAGCTGGAACTGCTGTCCAAGCTGTGCTGTTACAAAAATAATGCAGACCTTCTAAGGTTTCTTAAAGTTGAGGTGTTGAAGTATGTTATAGTCAGAAAAACGTAGTTTTAGCCAAAACCATATTTTTGTGTTTTTGGCTATTTGCAAGAATACAGCCACAGCGATATCCGATGGGTTTTCTCAGACCACCACCGCATATTTATTCTGTGCAGTATGTGATTTATTGTTTGTGTGTGTGTGTGTGTGTGTTTGTGTGTATACACCAAGAACAAATCTGTAGAGTCAGAAGGTTTGGGAGAAATTTATTTTAGCCCATCTTCAACTAATTTTCTGTTAAGTACCTCCTGTGCTCTGTGATGTCTCAGAAGGGTTTCTCTTTCAGGTTGTAAAATTGGAAAATTAAAACAAGTTACAACTCTATTTACTATCAGACAGACACAGTTTATAAGGCAGTGAGTGAAGGCAGAAGTATAAGACTTATTTTTGACTCCGCAATTCCATTTCAGTTTATCTGTATAGAGCTTTTAACAATAGACATTCTCACAAAGCAGCTTTAGAGACTATATAAATAGCAATGGCGAGGAAGTATATTGGAAGTATAGTGGAAAGAAAAAGAGCAATATATTCTCCATATGAGATTTAATATTCAGAAACGGCATTAATTTAATATCCTAAATGAAAAAAAAAAAAAATTAAATGAGAATTAAATGCAATTTAAACTTAATGAATCTTTCATAATACCCAGCAAACGTGTTTTTCATTTCAAAAGAAGTTCCTTGTGGTGCCTCATTATTATGAGCCTATACTTTAAAAATTACATTTTGAAATTTTACTTTTTTTTGTGGTGGTGGCTGCTGGTAAACACTAATTTCACTTACTATTTAGTACACTAATATGCAATTTAGGACTCAATCACAAGACAAATATGCCCAGGATTTACAATCCAATATGAGCAATATGCAGACAGATGAACAAATAACTGTACAAATAAAAATGCTACTTCAGTTGTTCATAGCACAAAAATATCCATGAACAGTATTATCATCATAAATAAATAATGAGTTTATATATTTTATATCCTTGAGGAAACATACAGACATGTCTTAATTGAAGGTTTGCGTTTATTGCATGGTGGAGAAGAGATGTTTCCAATTCTCTCCGTTTCGTTTTTTTTTTCTTTCTTCCATCACAAGCTTCAGTCTCATGTTCAGCTGTAAAGTTTAAAGAGGTTGACCCTTTAATGCATAGTGTCCACACTTACGTTTATAGCGAAATATAAGACGTAAATCACATCCAAATCACTAATTTTACTTAAATCAGTATCCCGATTTCTGACACACTCTAGACTATTCGCCATTCTCAAACTTTCTACACAAAACCCCAAACGAATTAAATAATGAAATTATTATTTTTTAAATTATGCCAGACTCTAATGAACTTTGCATTTTTAAAAACCGAAGATTTTTTTAAAGCTCAGAAATCAGCTGAACAACTGTCCTAAATTATGTACATTATGTACTTCACAAATCTTGTATAGAGAAAAGTATTTTCTATCATTTCAGTCATCAACATTAAACATTATTGTTTTAGACATGAAATCTAATGTTTTGTCCTTTTTACTCATGGTGTTCCTAGACATGGGTAATCTATTTACTTCCATTTGAGTAAAGTCATGA
Organism: Pangasius djambal; assembly: GCA_022985145.1. NCBI lineage: Eukaryota > Metazoa > Chordata > Actinopteri > Siluriformes > Pangasiidae > Pangasius > Pangasius djambal. The sequence continues at coordinate 15,372,979 of CM040993.1, forward strand.
ATGTGTGAGTTGAGTGCATAAGTTTGTGTACCCCTAGGGTAAAATAAAGGCACATTTATTTTACCCAACATGGTATTTACTGTGTTAGGTTTCATAGATGAAACATATTTAGAGTAATATGTTACACTCCTTAAAGTAAATATGTTACACCGAAAAAGATGGACGCTAAACATTTCCCTGTTTCTCATGGATGTAGCACTTCCTGTTTGTCAGATCCTGTTTTTGATTGGCTGGTGATGGTGAAACATGTCACTTGGCGCAACAAATTTTGATCTACGAGCATGTTACGCGTTACAAGTTAGGATGCGCCTACGAGGAGTCTGTGGTGCAACCAAAAATCTAAGCAAAATTCTAGCTAGTTTTAAATTAATTTCTCTCAACATATTGTTTATGATGGACTTCACACCATCAAACTCTCAACTGGTCCGTACGACTGCTGGTCTTCAGATAACTCGGGCAAAAATAGCACTTCATTTGGTTATCCACTTGCAAATGCATTGCTAACAAGGTCAAGGTATTACTTTCAATTTTTCCACCTTTCATCTAGTAGACATAGACAATCAGCATAAGTGAATTAAGACTATAGACTTCCTCTAAATCACTGTGATTATCCAGACGTCACACTGGGAAAGTGTGGGAGAGGTCACCGAGTTTGTGCCAAATCTATAGGAGGTTAATGTAGCACGTCTGAACTCCAGCTGAAGCTGTAATTACTTAAAAACCCTGAACAGCTGGGCCACCACGCTAACTGAATAGCAATCCAAAAACTAATCATAGATCTGGAGAAATGGAGAGCGGAGAACACACACTCCCATTCAGACGCAGTGGATGGCTGGCGTGGCCTTTCACTGCTGGACTGAAGGCAGCTGCAGCCCCGAGATTACAAAATGAGACTTAGGAACTGCAATCAGGACAGCGTGGTCTCATGATTGCAAAGTTTTCATGAGCCAACTTGTTTGAAAATGTAAGTGGTTAAGGTTAAGGCTGATTCATTCATCAAAGAAAATCAAATGAAATGGCTGTCTCTGGCTTCCAAAATGGTAGAATTGGTGGCTTCACACATCTCAGAGAGAGAGCACTTGTTATAGTGATTTTTACTCTTCATTAGTGGACTCAGGGGAGTGTCCGCTGTTTGTGAAAAAAACGTTGTGAATGTGTCCTCTAGCCCTTCAAATGGAAAATAAAGTGATGAAATGCCCTCTGTGCAAGTAAGCATGATAAAGGGCCCTAAAGGGGGCCCTTCTAGTAGAGAAAATGAGATGCTGTGCCCTATAGGCATTGCCACATGCAAGAAAACATGATGAAATGCCCTCTAGGGTTTCCCTAAGTGCATGGAAACATGATCAATGGCCCTAAAGGGGGCCCTTCTAGTAGAGAAAATGAGATGCTGTGCCTTATAGGCTCCACTACGTACAAGAAAACATGATGATGTGCCCTCTAGGGTGCCTTTATAGTGGGAAAAAATGTGATGAAATGCCCTCTAGGGATCCCCTATGTGCGAGGAAACATTATCAATGGCCCTAATGGGTGCCCTTCCAGAGGAAAAAATGAGATGCAGTGCTTTATAGGATCCACTACATGCAAGAAAACATGTTATAATGCTCTCTAGGCTTCCCCAATGTGAGGAAACATGATGAAGTGCCTTCTAGGGTGCCCTTACAGTGGAGATGTGAGAAATGTGAAATGTGAAAGTGCCCTAATACCTGCCTTTAAATGGAAAAAAAAAATTACAATGAAATGCCCTATAGTCTCCCCTACATGCAAAAAAAATAGTAGTTACTATAGAATTAATGCCCTCCAAGTGTCCGTTTTTTCCACCCACTGCGTGTAGGCCGTGCCCTTTTCAATTTTTTTTTGCACCTGCCCCTCAGACAGCCTGTATCCTCCCCTGGCCATACCATTCTTGTATAGGTATTATATAAGAAATGTGTGTATGACGTGTATTATAAGTGTTCTTGGGTTATAAAAGACAAATACTACAATCCCACCTGGGAATATGTTGACAGTACGTCTTAGCCACTAACACCTGATTAATGACAGTCAGCCAATGAATACATTTTCCTCTATGTCTAAAGCTATAAACAGAGGAATCTTAAGAACATCCATTAACAGTGAGGAAAAACAACATGCTGACATTTTCCTGATTAGCAGACGAGCTGCATGTGATGGTATGTGTGTATGTGTCTGTCTGTCTGTGTGCTATCTGGGTTGAATACATCACATGAATTCATATCAAAAAGGACTTTTGCTATAAAAGTGCTACTCAAGCAAATGATTCACAGAACATGACTCAGAATCTGCTGAAACACACTAGCCATGTTTGCTGATCATTATAATTAATGTCGAGCAGTATGATATATGTTGAATGGTCTAGATAAATTTGCCTGTTCAGATAACTGAACTAAATCAGATTTGTGAAGTACTGAAATGTTTAATCGCTCGTGCTTAACATTCAGAGCCAGATTGTTATTGCTGTCATTAATTGTTATATCTGATTTCTCTGTGTTTAATACAAATGTCTAACCAAGCAAAACAGCACCACAAATGGACAATATAAAAAATCAGTTGGGTCCAAATTTACTGCAGTAATATTTTATAATTCCAAGAAGCTTTGACATCATTTTCAGAGACCTAATTTTTGAGGAATGAATCTTTTTTTTTTCCATAAAATGGCAGAAACAGGTTTATGCAAATTGATGATCTGCCCTTCAGTTGTATTTATTTGCTCCATCACCATTCCTAAGGTGACTTTCAGGTTTAATAAATCACACTCTGGGTGTTAATCAAGTTGCATAAACGCTGACCTGTATTTAGCACTTTCAGACTAAAATAATTTATTTATTTTTTTAATTGCATATTTATTTATTTTTTGTTAGTAAATCAGCTTGCGTGTCTTTCTCATTTTAAGGTCTGTTGGTTGCCATAGTTCCTCATGATCACTAGGTTTTTGGTGAAGAGAGGAACTAGAATTGCTCCCTTAAGGCTTTACAGAGAATTACTAATGAATGTGGTGACAATAAGCAGAGGATCTGAGCTAACATCAAAGGAAAAGTGGGAATGCACTTCTTTCGGTTCTCCTTTAAAATTATCCCTTTTTTATCTATTCTTCCTCTTTTATTTGAACCTGCTTCGGATGGTCATTTAACAAACAAATTACCATAGCTCCATGGGTTTTGTTTGATTTTAGACTTTCCTGCACGTATGATTGCAAGAAAAAGTTTGTGCACCCTTTGGAATTAGTAGGAGTACTACATTCATTACTTACATAACATGTGGTCTAATCTAACCAAGCTATAACAATAGACAAACATATTCTGCCTAAAAGGTTAACACGACAGTTGAATTTTTCACGAATTTTTCACGAATTTTCATTTTTTCAAAAATTCCCATGTGAAGCAAACATTTGAGGTTATTGCTGTTAAAGGAATTTTAGACCATAATACCCTCCAAAACTGATTCAGTTACCTAATATTTCTGGGACTCCTTGTATGAAAAGCTCTCTGCAGATCATTTTACATTATCTAAATTAGGTTCTGTACGCTTATTTGGTCATTCTATAACATTCATTTTCTATCTAAACAGTTATGTTGTTGATTTAATTATGGATTTTGGGTCCAAGCAATCCCAAAAAAAAGAGACGTCACTCCACCATACTTCACATGGGTTTTTGTGTGTTGATGGTGTTTTTTTTTCTCCAATCACACCTTTTGTCTCATCTGTCCCAGAACTTTCAGCAATTTTTCAGAGAGCAGTGGTACCCCTCCATTACCAACACTAAAACATCATGTGAACTGTGAAGCATGGTGGTGGGAGCATCATGGTTTGGCGTTGCTTAGGGTTAGGTACAGGTTAGCATTTGTATTTTTTTAAAACTAAATCACATTCATTTGTTAACATTCATGAAAAATTTCCATGATAATTAAAGTAACTTTAGGTTAATAACCTCTAGTTGTAGTTTCAATCCCAAATTATATTGTATTTTAGAAAACATTCAATTTAATTGTATTTTTGTAAAGACAGTAAATACATTTTACTGCTTAGGTGTATGATTGAAAGATATATATATATATATAATATAGTAGAAACAAAGTAAAGTGCATAAATGCCACTGAACATATGTGAGATGTTTCACACCAAAGTACTACTTAAAAAATCATATTTGCTCACATTGAGGGTTAAAACTTTATGGCTAAATGTCTTAAAATCACATAACTCGTCAGCCACTATAACATTATAATTGCAAAATCTCGACATATTAACCATCTCGTTCAACAAACACTTCCTGCACTGTTTGCAGTTCAGTTCATCGAGATGTGTTCAAGCAGAAAATTCACCAAGTTGTGTAGTACTTTGGACACGCAAGACTAAAGTTGTCAGTGTAGGTACATGTTATTTTGGCAGCACTTCCTTATTTCAAGTTCAAGCAGAACTGCTTTGAGTTACCTTATTACCCTAAAATCTCCTGCCAAATACCCCCTGTTTGTCACATCATTAGAGTCGACTGATGTGATAAATGACATGAGATTTCATAGCTGTTGTGTAAATGAGCAGCAGGGGGGAGTAATTAAATTTTTAAAAACTCAACCGTTTTAACCAAGCACCAACTGCTTGAAAAAACAGACTGGATTACAAAACAAATTCCTTATTTCACACTTTAGTGGGAAAAACATAAGCTTTCAGTTGTCAGACCAAATGCCCTGTGGCTGTAGTGTGTGCGTGTGTGTGTTACATTTT
>CM040993.1:15377812-15545312 GCA_022985145.1 Pangasius djambal
TATATATAAAATGTAACACACACACGCACACACTACAGCTACAGTACGCATATACTACATATATATATAAGGTACATCCAGTTTCATTTGGGTTTTCACACTAGGTTTAGCCAGCATCTAGCAGCTTTATTAGCTCAAGGTTAAGGAGACAGACCCTGAGTTGACTGATTTTTTTTCACACTTGCATAAAAGAATACCAGGCAAGAGCTCTGCTTTCAGAAACCATTTTGAGTAATTCCTAAAGTATGTGTAACCATTCAAGAAGTGTGTTAAGACATCTCAGGCAACAATATCTCAGTTGTATTTATCAGTGGTATTTTTTTACAAGGTTTCTTTGCTGGGATCAGTATTTCCCTTCCATTACCAGCATCAAATCCTCATGCCAACTGTGAAGCACGGTGCTGGGAGCATCATTGTTTCATATTGTATTTGTATCATTTTATTTTAAACTAGCTCTGTTTCTTTTGTTCACGTACATGCAAATTGATGAGTAACAGTGTTGATGTTTTTTTTTTTTTTTTTTTTCATAGAAATAGCAAATACATAAAATGCCATTAACTAGCATCCGTACAAATGCAAAGTTCTAGTGATTTCATTATTATTATTTTTTTTTAATTAATTTGCTTTCAGGCTATAATTTGTTTTGTGCATTCAAAGTGACCTCATCAGCCATTATCACGATGTGATTAAAAGTAAAGAAAAAAGAATGAGTTAAAAGTTACTTTTCTTCTTTGCATGATCGTCATGAAATTTGAATGATGCAACATCCTGGTGAACATGATATGTGATGATACTTGATATGTGACAGCAAATAGTTTGATATGATTATCAAACAAAGATTTTATGTACTTTATGTTAAATATTTATCAGTCATTGTTCAGTATAAATCTTATTTTCTTTATATTATGTAACCTACTTACCCCTAGAGAATTTTATGCCCTTTGAGTTCAGGTATTTTTAAATGAATCCATTTAGTCATGACCAAAATTCACTCTTTTCACCTACAGAAGATGTTGGATGTTGCTGTCGCAGAATTCAGGCAAACAGACAAAAAAAAAAAAAAAAATTGTGTTTTGGCCCAAATTGGGTTTTTCTACTTATACTTTTACACCTCAGTTTAAGAAACCATGAGTATTGTTCACCAAAACAATGTGAAAATGTCTTTATTTGGAAGCTGTAACCAGATACTGGCTTGGAAAATGTCCACAATGTGACTGTGTCTTCTGAACACCTGTGTCAATGGAAGGGATAAGACACAAAGAAAATCTGATGTTTTATACAAAGGAGTTGATCAATATCACAAATTTGCTTCAGTTTAAAAGTCACCTAGGAATATTGATTAGAATATTACCATGCTCTACCATCACCTAGAATATTTCCATGCTTTGTTTAAATTTTTTCATAATTCTAAAACATGTTTTAGAATACTGAAATATGTTTCTTTTTTGCATGTTTTTAATGAGACCACATTAAAAGATTTTTAATATGGTCTCATTAAAAACATGCAAAAAAGAAACTTATTTCAGTTCAGGGAAGGCTACAGTTTTCAGAACTACATATAGGGTTTATGTATGTACAGTACTTTTACATATAGGTACATGAAGGGTTTTCCCAGGCCATCACACACATATTAGCAGTAATGAAGGGCAGAATGAACCCTGCACTTAAAGAAAATGCCACACAAAATATATAATTCCTCATTCACCTAAACAGAATCCAGGAAATCCTCTTAGAGCCTGCTCTACATATCAATCTGTTTGCATTTCTCATGATATGGTTGCATTTGTAAAACCTCGGGGTTTTGTAGTATTTGTGTACCAGCGCAATATTCAAAGCTGATGTAAATGGTCTGAATGCTGTTCTCCAGTTTTGGATAAAGGTACACAGAGAACTTTTGATACCTGTGAGACCGGAGGCTCAGGTGAGCACAACAGTGCAGGATATAAATCATTCAGAGCGAGGCTTAGATACAGCGCTTGGTTAGCCAACCATGTCTCAAATCGTCCTTCATCATGCTGCAGATTTTCACTTCAGCTCCAGAGAAGTGCCGCATTTTTCTTTTGCCGTAAAGGGGTATGGACACACTCAACTTTTATGAGAGCTTTTTAATTGCCTGGATGTTTGGTTTAGTTGCAGTTGAATACATTATGAATTTCAGGACAACATTTAAGTGTACTGTATTATTGTGTTATGCATAAATATTTTGTTATTTGGTTTCACATTTTTACTTTTACACACTGTTTTTTTCTCAAAGATCTGGATCACTTTTTTTCATTTTCAGAGCTGTAGAGGATGTCAGCAGAAGATTTTCCAACTCTCTTCCTTCACAGAATGCAGCGTTAAGACTTGAGATGTGAAAACTTTGACCAACATTCATTTTGACAGGAATGACTTGCTTCATCAATATTTTTATTATTTATACATTATAGCGTTCTGTGCTGAGAAGAGAAGTTGTTACGGCTGAAAAAAAAAAGTTTCCTGCTACATAATAAATAGCGCGACACATTAATTTTACATTTTGGGGAGAGGAAACAATAATATTCAGTGCATATTGGCCATTTGGAATCGGGCCCATTAAATATACAAGGGTTTGAAAAGTATATAATAATTTTTACCAATTTAAATACAAAAGTTTGCTTATTTTCTGGGCTACTGTATATTAAATAACACGGCACCATACAAATTATTCATAAGAATGTTAAGAATGTTAAATGTTTCTAAAGTCAGATAAACTAATCCTAAAAGCACATGTAAAGACCTGTATTTTTTTCCCAAAATTTCTCATCTATTCAAAGATTTGCAATAATTAAAAATTATTTCGTTCATTTATATAGCACCATTCACTTTTTAATAGCGCAAACAAATATTTTTAATCCAATAGCAGAAGACATTTATCTCAACATTATAGTAATTTTAGCTAGTGCAAAATAAATAAATAAATAAATAAATAATTTAATTTACCTCTTCATAGCCTGCTCTCAATCACTTAAAATTCCCAATTTGGCTTCGGAGCTGCGATCTGATTCTATATCTTGATGTATTTCCTTCTAAAACATGAAATCTGAGTGTGTAGAAATGTTTGACTGATTTACACAACAGCCAGTAGCATTCAAGATGCACCACACTGCTGAATCTAAGCAAACCTGACAGCCGCTTGGTGAATCAGCTAAATATGGAGAATAGTGATGAGTTTTAATGAGAGCTAACTAACTACTAGAGCTAACAAACTTGGAATGTTACTGCTGTGAACAAGCTAACAAACTGCTCCTGTTCCTAACAAGCTAATAAACCGCTGTAGAGCAAGACCCTTGCAGAGGGTGGGACATATGAGTTTCTAGACATCACTTAATTGGATGAAAATGAAAATTACCACACACAGTTTTTTAGTATTTTCCCCAGAATGATGAACTATAAAATTAAATCCAAAACTTTAAATTCAACATATATTTAGTGTCCATAACACAAAGATACAGGTACAAAAAGCTCTGAAACACCAAATTTGGTTTCGGGACACTTTAAAACCTCCAAACGACAAATCACCAACCAATATAAAGCCAGAGTTATACTGAAATGTGCAAAAGTGGGATGATCGTGGCTATAGAGCTCGAAAATTGGGCACAAAATTGCTTAGTACATTGGATATTTATATTGAGGAGTATATAACTGCTTCCGAGGATACTGTGAAAGAAGCCCGATTATTTACTGATGATTGCAATAACATTGTTTAATTGTTTGTGTAACAACGAAGTGAAAATTAGGAAGCAAATTCTGAACTGCACTGAAAGTTACTGTGACGGCTGTGAGGAGCTTCCTTTTGTAAAGCAAGGGACATCGTTGGCTATAAAAAGATTAGATTTAAGTGTTTAATTAAAAATGACTCCAGCCAAACAATAATTCTCTGTCTCTCTTGTTAGCGCTGATTAATTAGCACATGCATTTATGCAATGAACCACAATGTAATCAGACAACTCTTGGGAAGATCTATATCCGAGTCCTTGTTTCAGTTGCTTTTTCTTTTGGGTGGAAGCACAGTTTCCTCCAAAAAATAATAAGGTTGGCAATTTCAACATAAACAAGAAGTCTCGGCTCACTCAGCCAGAAGCTGCTTGTCAGCACACACCTCAACACAGGCAGTCAGAGGAACACACACACACACACACACATATCCAAGGACACTTCATGTAATTGCAAGTAGTTTTGAGGGCAAGAGCTGAACCCAGTGAAGTGGAAGAATGCCTTGGGCAGAAAAATGTATGTAATACAACGCAAATCGCAAGCTGTACCACTGTTGCCAACTCTTTGCAGGAGAAAGTAGCTAGTGCATGCTCCAAAAGTTGCTAGAAGTTGCCAGATGATGTCATAGACTAATGGCATGTTTATTTGTCTTGATGATCATTTGCATATTGAAATGTGTTACTCGAAGAACACTTGGAACTGAAAAGTTTGTGAAGAAAGAAGAAAAAAATTGCAAGGGTGGACAAACAATGGTGATCATTGATTGGTCTTTGGGAACAATGCTGATCAGTGATTCGTCATTGGGAACAAGGGTGATCAGTGATTAAAACAATGGATGCACTGACCAAACTCTTGTGCTTCTCGTTTTTATGGTAATGTTGGCACTAAACCTTGCTCCACACAGGCACAGGCATAACTTTGGATCAGATTAACGCATGTAAGTTTGGATCAAATGCATTGTGAATATAAAGGAAGATAGTGAATAGTGTCAAGTTTAGGATGCATGTAAACTGTAAAAGTAAATCAGAATCTGGAATGAATTCATGAAATGAAAATTCAATTTTAAGTTAAATCCTTTAGCATCTAAAGCAAAACAAGTCATAAACTGTACCTTCACATGTCCCAGGGTGAGACCCTGAAGGGTACATCTTTGTAGTGTATTTTATCTTTAAACTCATTTTCAGTACGTAATTAAACCCTTAATGTGGTCTATACTGAGAAGGAAGGGATTAGGGATGATCCAAAGGAGTAATGTTCGATGTGTCCCACCTGAGACTTTGTTCCTGATTTCTGTTTTGTCCCTTTCCACTGAGCGGAGTGTATGTGGGCAGAGTGTGTGCAGATGACACAAAGCAGCCAATTTAGAGAGGTTGACGGGTTTACAGACTAACAGCTGTAGGATAATGCACACCACAGTTGCACATTCCCTCAAATGTCCAACTGTTAAAAGTGGGCTATTAGCCGATGTAGTGTTTTATCCACCCTTAGGTGACCTGGGGTTTTAATGAGCTGTGTGGTGAAAGTAGCTTTTTGGAACTATGCTATCTGTTTGATTGGCCAAACTCACTATATAAAGTCCATCCTGGATAATCGCAAAATAAGGCTGGAGGAAACCCTACGCCATATGCGCCAACCCTGGCCATCGGTTTCCTGATTGAAAGGGTTCTTTAAAGTGTCATTGTATTCCAGGAGAACATCAGAGCTGTGCTTCCACAATTCTGGAGTCCTGTTGTTGGTTCTCCATGTTGATCAGTGAGTGGAGAATGAAAACAAGAGGACTCTACTCCATTATTCCATGGCCTTTATTCTCCTGGGTTTCGGCACCAGTGTGAAACATTCGGCAGTGCTTTATCCCAAGAACACGGCAGACTGAGGCTCCTGGGAACACTGGCTGTGAGGTGGGAATACACACTGGATAGGACACCACTCAATCACAGGGCATCGTGCACACACAAATGCACACACTTATTTACACTTCAGCAATTTGGAATAACCAATCTACCTACTAGCGGAGGAACCTCACCTGGATACAGGTTGCGAAACTCCACACAGACAGTAAACTGAGAGTGTTCTACAGCAGTGTCTGAGAGGATTTTCCAAACTGATGATGACCCAGGAGTTGAACCACCATGTCAACTCTGGTTTCAGGAGCATCCAGAAAAAAAAACTCTGTAAGCTGGTATTTGCTGCTCTAAACTAGCTGAGTGGGATTGGACAGAGGTGTGCAACCTATGGCATCAGATGCACTCTTTCACACAGCAATGGTGATCATGGAATTTGCTCCATTAAAGCAAAAGAAGTTTTTGAATTACCAGACTACCAAAGTACATTTTAGTCTGCATTCTTTACTATTGGCCTTGCTTTCTTTTCCATTGTCCGGACTAGTCAGCATCCCTACAGCGGCGACTAGCAAATTTATTAGTTGACTAGCCTACAGACTTCAGACTGAGGTCCACTCACATCTCCTCTTGAAGCTGCTCTGAACTTTGTATGGTTTTGTAGGATCATTTCACATTATTACAGACATTCTGACACCACACTTCAACAGTCAGATAAATGACTCATGCACTCACAAGAACTTAGAGCTGAAGTCAGTACGGCACCGTCTCTCTTTTTCACTCCTTCCAGTTCTTTCTGTGTTCCTCTCTTTCTCTACTGTGCTCCCTCTCTGTGGATCTCTTGCTCTGTGAGTTCAATGTCATTCTTTCCATATTGCTAGACAAAGATAAAACAGCGAGATTCTCAGAAAGATTGGGTACTTTGAAGCCAAACTCAGAACAACAGACTTGAGAGAAAAAACTATTCCCCATTGTGCATCAGGAGACTTGAAAGAATGAGGGACGTTCAGTAGTGTACAAGTGACCGCACATGCCACAGCTTTGTATGTTCATTATCAGAGTGTGTATCTTAATCCCAGTTGGTTTATTGCATCTATCCTTTGTACGTCTTCAACAGAGGGTAGGAAAATGCTGCTAGTAAATTATTCATGCACTTCTTGCTTGGATTGTCAACAGTTTCAACAGTTCAAATGGAACTTTTCATCCATATATTAAATGCTGCTCTAAAATGTGACTGCACAATGGTTCTCTTAACAGAAAGGATGTGATAAAGTTATAATGCAATGCAAGGTGCTGAAAGATTGATTTCAATTTCTAAAATTCTTGCACATGCAGGTTGTTGGCAGATGAAATCATTTATGGTCCTGACAACAGATTGATTTCATTCTGTGTTGGCAGTACCTTGACTCAACCTTTATTTTTAATATTGCACATATGAATGAATGATGAATAATATTCAATGACATGAATATTATTACCACCTTGCATCACTTAAAAAAGCTGGAAAGAGCCATAGCTGAGATGATGGGAGAACTTGCTCACAGCCATAGCCTGGACACTTCACACAGCTGGGCTTTATGGAATAGTTATGTGAAATTTTAATGCTGGATTTCTCTGGTCTGAACACCATCCCTACAGTGATGCCTGGTGGTGGTAGCATCATATTGAGCGTTACCGCTGACCTCTCTGAAAAATCCCTTCCTTTCCCAGTCGCTAACTTTTGGTGGATGGCTTCCTCTAGTCAGAATCATAGTTGTGCCATATTTCCATTTTTTAATAATGTATTTATTGGCGGTCCTCAATATTGATTCTGATTGATACTTTTCCAGAACTTTGTTATGAGTTATTTTTTAATAGCTCCTTCGTCTTCATGATCCTGTTTTCTTGGTATGTTTACTAACAAAATCTGGGCCTTCTAGGAACAGGTGTGTACTTATATTGAGATCAAATGCACATATGGGAACTCCATTATCTAATTATATGATTTCTGTTTGAGACTAGTTGCAGCAGAACTAATTTAGGGGTTTCACAGCAATAGGAGTGAACACTTATGCAACATTTACGTTTTATATTTGCAAATAATTTTGTGAACCATGTTGATTTTCCACCCACCTTAATATTATGGGCTGTTTTATGCACATGTTGGTTTTGCACCATGTGTAGATGTCACGTTCATTTTTTTGGGTGTGCAAAATGGACACGCCAAATGGAGGCAGAAGATCAGGTGATCACAGCAGCCATCACGGTTAAAAACATGACGACATACGAAATAACTTGCTATATCAATATATCTCATTATTTTAACTTAATATCTCATAATTCTTTTTTACTCAATGTTTAACACCAAACTTCAGCATTTTTTTCCCACTTGCAGTTCATGGCTTCCTTATGTTTTTCTTCAAAGAGTGTGTATGACACAAATGAACGTTACTGGCCCCACTCCCAGGCTAAATGAATTGCGGTAATCAAATTGGAGCTGTAAATCCCTGGCTTGTCTCATGCCTGAGCACTGATTGGCTGCTGGTGAGTGATGAAAAAGTCCCAGAGCTTTTATCACACACAGGAAAGCTCAGGCAGCCTGATAAATGTTTCATAAAGTCCATTTTCTATCTCCAGCTCTAAGCCAAAGCCTTTTCCACCACTGCGACGAGATGAGCTGATGGCAAAAGTGATTCAGCAAAGATTGTAAACGTGCTTTTATTAGTGAATATAACAAGAGCTGAAAACCTCTCCATTGTGTAGAGTTCTTAAAAAGACAAACAAAGCAATTTCTGACAAAATGTAACTTTACTGAGTGTTTTTTTTTCCACCCAGAGCTCTAAATAACTGGGGATTTAGTACCATCCACATTATCTCAATAAATGCTCATTTGGCTCGAGTCTCGTGAGTGTTTTGGACAGCCTGGTGAATCCGGGTAAATGATGTTTTGAATGAGCTTCAGCTTTGGAAACAGATATTCATGCCCTCCTGGCTCTGAAATCTGAGACAACACCAGTTCATGTTGTTTAGATTTGAATTCTCCTTATTTGCATATCATTATATTAGCCTAATCTGCATTTGTATTGTCTCTTGCTTTCATGTGCCATCCTATTGCAAGTGACAGCAAAAAAAAAAAAAAAAGTGATCTGCTTTATTAGTTATTTTTTCTATACACCAATTATTTTTGCAGGCTTAGACAGGAGACAAGAGGTGCATGACCACTCAAAGGAGCTCCCACAATTTAACCTGGAAAGCATGAACAGCTCCAGGCATCCATTCCTCACGTTTATAATAGCAGCTTTGCTCTTTTTTGTACTCCATTGTATGCTTTCAGAAAAACAGATTATATGTAGCACCCTAACCCTAGGTATGAATTTCTCTTAACTTTAGATTGTAGCCAACAGATGCCCACACTTTTGAAGTGCATCATTACAGTACCAATGTATTTACATCCTAGTGAATGTTTGTGCCTTCATTTTTAATTAGTTTATTTTACTCTATCTGAGTGTCTTTGAGTATTAAGTAAATTAAAGTAAAAGAGTTTGCAGTCTTTCAGGGATTATGTGTATGGTTAAAAGCTCTAGCTTTCTAAAAATACTACCTTTTCTGAAATAGTTGTTAAGAGTTCCCCCATGAGAACAAACCAAAGAGTCTTTTGTTTTAAGTTTTTTTTTTTCCTGGGGAAAGAAGAGATTACTATAAAAAGTGTTCTTACATGCTGAAATCATTAATCAGCTTCGGGAAGCAGTTGCCAGATTGCCAGCACACTATTGTGTGTCTTCCATATTGTACTGCTGATTTGAGCGTGAGGCTTGACTGTGACTGTGACACATAATGAGAACCATTGCAGTGTCACGCTGAATAATTTGACTGACTGCCACCCAAAGATATGTGCTTCTTTTTAACATAAAATATATGCTCTCATAATAACACTCTTAGATCTACAATCCTTTGCACTGGATTTTTATCTGTGTACATGTAGATGGACTGGATAAAAATAAAAAATGCATGAATTTGTATAGAGTTGCCTAAGATTTTATGATCTGGCCTGATTGATTGCAATTTTCTTATGTGAATATATAAGAAATATAAACACAGCAATTATAACTGACCAAACTGGGCTTAATGCACTTCATATACATTAAAGATGGCTTTCTCATGCTCCTGAGTGAGGCAACAGAAAATCTTTCACTCTATCGTCTGGAGATTGCAAGTTCGACAGTGCCACAGCCATCTGTTGCTGGGAGTCCAAGAGAGCAAAACTGACTGTGCCCTCTGGGTGTGAGGCATATATTCTCTCTCCCCTCTCAATCACAGAGACACTATCCAACGTTGGAAGTCTGTGAGCTCATGTATGAAGAAGAGGACAGATAGCTGTTTCCTCTGAGTGTGTTACATGGCCCCGTGACACATGAGCAGGAGTGAACAGCAGTTTGGCTGGCTGCACTATTTCAGAGGAAGCACATGAAGGCAAGCTCTGGTAGTTGTTGATTGATGGGGAGAGTTGGGTGGTGGGTGTGAATTGACCAAGACCACATTAGTGGAAAAAATGGAGGGAAAAACAACAACAACCAAAAAAAAAATTCAGTTTCAGGCGGAAATTGGTATGAGAATATGTTTCTTTAAAGTTTCACTTTCAGCCCCATTTGTCCCTTTTGGCCTTCCACTCTACCTGTTCTTGTTATGTGTTCTGTTTGGAGTGAGTTAACACCTGATCCTTGTTTCCCCTTGTTAATTAGCTTGCATATTTATACCACCTGTCATCTTGTTGTGAACCTTGTTGGTTCTTGTTCCATTGTGTTTTCTGATTTTGACCTTTAGCTGGTTTTTTTAATTTATTTATGAGTATGGATTACACTAGTTTTTTAACCTGGATATGTATTATGACTAGGATTTCTGGAAAAAATATCTTGGATTGTACTCCAACCATCTGTCTCTCTCACACAAACATACACACACATGCATATAGAGGTAAGAGATCACAGTGTCACTTGTTTAATGCAAACAACCGTTTGTGTTAGTGATTAGTGGCAAAATCGGGTAGTACCAGCACCTTAGCAACAGAGACACAGTTACATCAATACTATATGCACAGGCTCTGTGCACACACGAAACCCTCCATCTGCATTTAATAGCTCTTAAGACGTAGATGGATATCTCACCGATCTGAGAACCTGCCATCACTCCACTCCTGAACATCACGAGCTACAAGAGAGGAGATGTTTTATCTGCAAAGTGCACACACACAGAGGAGACATCCTATTAGAGCTGAACAAATATCCCCATTGTTTGAGTTTAATTAGGCTGCACAAAAAGGATGAGAGAACCGGAAAGAAAAAGACAGACAGAGACTGTCGCCTAATGTTGGACTGCAAAGTTAAACAATTAAAATCCCTTCTATTAAGAAAATACACTTAGTGTCAATTTTAATATGCTTAAGGATAAGGCTTATGGGTGCTTCTTAAAGCTGTGACTACCTGCATTATGAATTAATAATGAAAGATATTTCAAGCGAACATTTTCCAGTCTGCAGTTCTTTTTTTTTTTTTCTTTTTTTTTCCTTTTTTTTTTTAAGCATGGATACAGATGATGCCTGTAGAATCGAAATTCATAGACTGCAATTTGAAGTTTTGGGTTCCATAAATATTTCACAAAAACTGTGTTTTGTTTGGACAGTTTGGCAGAAAGTTTCACATGGACTAGAGGTGAGCATCAGGATTGGGATCCCTCAGGCTGCAACAAACAGTCAGGTAAGTGGACGTTTTTACTTTAATGTGGGCGTGCTGTTGGAGTTGAAGTTTTACCCAAATCAATATGATCAGGATGACTTGCATATTGTAACTGTGATGCGTAAACATGTTAATCTGAGAATATGATTATGATGTCGTTGTGTGAGGAAGTGCTAAGAAGGCGTCCTCCTGTGTTGTTTGGTCTATCTTATTGTAGACTTGTCCCCAAAGATGTCTGTATTTAAGCTGTGTGTGTTTAGAGACATGTCAGACCAGGCCTGACTAAATCAGACCAGATACCAAACATACTCCAGAGACATAGAAACCATAGATGATCAGACCATCATTGGCTATCACCTTCTTTTGTTTATTCCATCTTTTGTGTGCACTTAATAAATTTCATATACTTCTACAACCTGGTGCTTGGCTGGTCTCCTGATTCTGACTTCTGAAGGATTTACAACAAATGTGAAAGATTTATTCACAGGGTTCATTCATTCATCCTTAGTAACTGCCTGGTCATGGTTACAATGGTTTAAATTAGGCTACTAGTTTGTTTATTTTGGGGACTAGAACCAAGTAAATTTGTTACAAAATGTCAGGCAAATTCATTAGAAATTCACGGGAAAATTCATGGGAAAATAATAATAAACAAAATAGAAAATCTCTATTTAAAAAAAAAAAAAAGAGAGAAAAACATTCTGCTGTAGGCCACACCCACTTCAGGTTTAAATCTAAATGCAGATAGTGCCATTGTATTAAACCCCTAATGTGTAAATGAACCATTTTTCCTCGCTGTAAAACAGGATTAAAACACAGGATAAAAACTTAATACCCCTGTTAGATGAACAAATCGACACCACAGATCGTGTCCTAAAAATCACAGATGGCATCAGTGACCTTTGGTGTCTTTTGAGTTGCTGCCACTTGTCTGTGTTCTCCCCACTGATTGCATTACTTTCCCTTCATCTGTATTTTCTAATCTCTGTTTATAGGCCAATTAGCTAGCTAATGCAGTGTGGATTTCTCACAGAAGACCGCTGTCTACAGAATGCTATATATACACACCAGTGGAAACAAGACTCTGCAGGGATTTCTCATATCTGTGAACCTTTTCAGTCATCTAGAACATTTTAAAATAAGTCTTGCCATAATAAATAGAAGTGATTGGACTTGGATTGTAATATTAAAGATATCTTTGTCACATATCATTGGAGTTTCTGCAGGTTCACTAGATGGCATAAACTGCTTGATTCTCACCTGTGATGTCATGAAATGTGAAATCTTCATGTTAAATTGAGCACTGAAGGTGCGAAGGTGTGAATTGGTGCGAAAACACTGCAGTATGGACGTCAGTATATAAGAGATGGTATTTCCTCTGTTCACTTTGATAGAGAACCAGTTGTCATCAGGGAGCAACAACAGTACCACCAGGTTTCTTACCGTTATAATAATCCAGCATTGTTTGTTTAAAGGTCTAGTCAGACCACATTGTTCATTTTCAGTTGGCACTTAATCCCACACAGGGTCACAGAGGATTCATTGTGTATACCAAAAACTTTGAGCACAAAGCAAAAATACTTTCTGGCAAAGACTCCCATCCATTAAATAGCACCAAACACACACACACACATTTAGAGCCTTCAGTCCACATCCCATCATGATTTTGGTGGACTGTTATTTTTTGGTGGATCGGTACCCCTTTTTTAGTGCAAATACACTGGCCAAAAGTTTGTGGACACCTGACCATCACACCAAATGTGATTTTTGGAACATCCCCTTCCAGATTTATCCCTCCTTTGCTGTTACAATAACCTCCACTCTTCAGGGAAGGTTTTACACTAGATTTTGGAGTGTGGCTGTAGGGATTTATGTTCATTCCGTACCAAGAGCATTAGTGATGTCAGGTACTGATGATGTGTGAGGAGGTCTGGGGTGCAGTCGGTGTTCCAGTTCATCCCGAAGATGTTGAGTGGGGTTGAGGTCAGGGCTCTGTGCAGGACACTCAAGTTCTTCCACAACAACCTTGGCAAACTATGTCTTCATGGAGCTCGATTTGTGCACAGGACCATTGTCATGCTGGAACAGGTTTGGGCCTCTTAGTTCCAGCGAAGGGAAATTGTAATGCTACAGCACACAAACACATTCTATACAATGTGTGCTTCCAACTTTGTGGCAACAGCTTGGGGAAGAACCAAATACAGGTGGGATGGCCACATAGTGTGTGCTCAAAATGCATCATGTGTAAGCATATTTGACGTTTGGTCCCAAGTTTTACCTAAAGTTAGCTTTAGCCAGAGCTTTCTATCACCCCAAGCCTCAAACGTAAATGAAACTCATAGCTATCCCTAAACAATCAACTTTCTTCAAATCAAGAGATGTACCTTGACCTGTAGCTACTCTGCAATTCCATCACTGATTGTTTTCCTATAACAGCACACCCGAACCTATCCCATATTTCACAGTGACACTGATGTAAAACAGTACCAGCTAGTTTTGAAAGTCACCCTCAACACACCCACTAACTATATTTATCCTGCATTTATCCAATGACATGCAAATTGGGATTTTAGGAAATCAGGGCCTATGTAAAAAATTCAAGAACGCAAAAAAATCCCAGAAAATGCATTATTAATGCAGCAGACCTTTCAAAAACATTTTTTTACCAACATCTCAGCAAAATATGTCTGGTCTTAAGAGGATTACACAACATGTCAGAAATCTACAAGGTCTCAGTCAGATATTCAGCGAGCTGCAGCTTATCTCAGGCAGCGCTGCTTCAGTAAATTATTGTTGAGAGTTCTGGGGTGGATGCATCTGGGAAAACATGTCACGTGAATGATCTAAGCCTTCTGATAGTCATTTATTTTAGAACTCTAAAGGCAAACAAGTGACTAATCCGACAGATTTAAAACCAGGAGACTTCTAGTAGAGTATTTCTGATCAGAGATTAGAGAATAAACCCTCTTCCGTGGTGCACTCTTAAAAGTTCTCCAGGCGTTCAACGTGCACCGTGTAATACACACATGAAATTATCACTTCAACATGACTTAAATAAGAACCACACCAGAATATTAATTCAGTTTGTTATACAAGTATAAAAACTTACCTCATTAAAGGCAGTGATAAAGTTCAATAATAGTCACAGTTATTCACACAAGTCATATGAAAAGATACAAAGGTTACCGCTTTAAAGTTGTAGATACTGCCGCTAACGACATACATATTCTACTTTTATACATAATTATTTTTTCAGAAAATTGAAAGTGTGCAACTTTTAATTGATCTTATTTATCACATTTGTGTTTTAAACTAATGATCTCTTGCTTGTAGCTCACAGAAACAAGAAAAGTGGAAAAGCATAAGCTTTCATTTTGATACCTTTGTGATTGGAAGTAGATGAGTTTTGTGAGTAAAATTTAAAATGTGTAAAGATGGCGAACAGGTAGTATCGTTGACATTATTGTATGGTTTTAGTCATTTTTTAACATTATACATTAAAACCATCAATACACTATATGGCTGGAAATATTTGGACACCTGACCATCACAACCAGATTTGCTTGTTGAACATCCCATTCCAAAACTATGAGCATTAATATGCTTTTTGCTGCTATAGTGAGGTGAGGCATTGATGATGTACAAGTAGGCCTGGTGCAAAGACAGTGTTCCAGTTCATCCCAAAGCTGTTTAGTGGGGTTGAGGTCAGGGTTGAGGTCAGGGTTCTGTGCAGGCCATTCAAGCTCTTCCACTCTAACCTTGGCAAGCCATGTCTTCATGGAGGTCACTTTGTGCACAGGGGCATTGTCATGCTGGAACAGATTTGGGCCTCTTAGTTCCAGTGAAGAGAAATTGTAATGCTGCACAAAGACATTCTATACTATTGTGTGCTTCCAACTTTGTGGCAAAAGTTTGGGGAAGGAGCACATATGGGTGTGATGGCCAGGTGTCCACATACATTGGCCATATATTGTACATCCCATCCAGAACATCTGGCATTTTGTGAGAAAGTAAGGCTGTGTCCCAAATACCGTAGTAACAAGTACCATAGGAAATAGTGTGGTGGCCTGGGAAAACCCTTCACAATTTACTATTCTGACATTTTCTATTATATGTAGTTCTGAAAGATACAGACTTTGTTAAAATAAACAGTTTCTTTCTTGCATGTATAAGTCCCAGTCATTGAACAGTTAATAACTTCAGTTTGATACAGTGAGACTTAATGAAATCTCTAATGATGCTCATTCTCAAGTCACTGCATGACTCTGTAGTATATAATAATAAAGATTAATTATTTATAATCTCCCTATGCGGTGTCACCTAGGTAAAGATTTCTTTTTCTTGTCACCTCAGGGAGTGTTTTCCTTGCCACCATTGCAACTCATTAGAGATAGATTTTTTTTTTTTTTTTTGGGGGGGGGGGTTGCAAGGTAAGTAAATAGGTTTTTAAAATTAAGGTGTCAAAATATATTCCAGTCACAATTTTGGCAAAATTGGATTTTTGGGCTGTTTTTGCATAATCAGCAACATTCAACATCCAGGCTTTCCCCAAGTGTTAGAAACAATCTAAAGGACGAGTACAATGTGTCATCAGTTCCAGAAACTATTGACACACATGAATAAATATGCTATGTTCCTATTGTTATTGTTAATAAGTCCAAGAATAAGTTTGATGTCTTATGTTTTTCATTCTCAACTTGCTCATTTATTTTGTTAGTTAGATAGTTAGTAGATGATAGTGTTTAAAATATTCCTTAGTACATATATTTACATTGCTAGACATCTTTTTGTGTTCTTGGCTGCTGACTGATACAAAGACAAAAAGATTAGTAGGATTTAAATCCGAGTTTGTGCTGAACAAATGACACCACATACAGTATTTGGTGTAAAAGTGTTTAGGGTGTTACTCAAGGAAAATATGTACCAAAACAACAAAAATCAACGTTAAGGGTCAAGAGTTAAATTAGGGTTAAGGTTCTTCATTCATATGAAATCAAACAAAATCCAATCACTTGATCCTCCTTTTCTCAAATTTGTACAAATTTCTCATAAGATCCAGCTGCACTGAAGAATAAGGCTTCTAATTTGAAGTGGCACACATGAAGTCGATTCTCTAAAACACTGATGCTGAATCTCCATCCCTCCCAGCTCCTTCACGCTTCCTCTGAAGCCAGATGTTGTTTTAAAAAAAAAAAAAAAAGGTTTCTGTAATTATTTTAATGAATGGGAGCCAGAATGGGGTTGGAGATCCTCTTGGGGACTGACTGAAAGGACTTCACATATTTTAAAACCCTTTGCATGAAATATTACAAGGCCAAGCTGAGAAAATGTTTGTAGAAGACATGTTTAAACATCCTACTTCAAATGGGGATAATAAGGAATGGGTTTTTTTTATTGAGGCCATATGTTCTTGTAGAGTAGAAAGAAAAAGAGCGATTATCTTCCTCCATTAGTCTTCAGACTAATGCAGTAGAGATGACTGCATACCAGAAAGCAGTATTTGAGCAGATGGGAATGAATGGTAAAATTATGTTGTGTTCAGTCAATATTTTGTGCTGTAATGCTTTATATTAAAGTTCTCGTAACTTCTATGTTTTCATTAATTAACCAAATATGTCAAATAGTGAATGCCTGAACTAATTAATGTTTACTCTAGCTCTACTCTAACCATGTCTGTAATGATCAATATACTGTATCTAATGCCATAATGAATTTTTATGGCTAACTGGCAAAATTAATCAGTGAAGCTTAATGGTGGATGCTAATATTTAGTAGCTCAGTGTAAATTAGTTTATGCTAATTGAGGCTGGTGAGCAAACCAGCCTCTATATGAATGAACAGGCAAACTGACAGACTTACTGACTGACTTATTTATTTACTGACTTACTTACTGACATTTACTTAGTGACTTACTGATTGGCATATTAATTTACTATCTTACTTATTGAAGTATTTACTTAGTGACACTGACTTATTTACTGACTGACTGACTGACTGACTGACTTATTTACTGACTGACTGACTGACTGACTGACTTATTTACTGACTTACTGACTGATTGGCATATTAATTTACTGATTTTTTAATGTATTTATGTACTGACTTGCTTGTTTATTTACTGACTTACTGACTTACTTACTGACATATTTACTACCTGGTTTACTCGCTGACCTATTTATTTACTGACTTACTTAACATACTGACTTACTTATTGACTTAGATTTACTTACTGACTCACTAAGTTATTTACTTACTTCTTTACTGACTTCCTTCCTTCCTTACATACTGCCTTCGTTCTATACATCGATCCAGTTATCCAATTTTTCTTTTTCCAATACTGTAAAAGTCAAGTGATGGTGAATAGCTGGGTTGAGTTTTGCAGGGTATGACACCCTCATGATGTGACTGAGATTCTCACATCTGCTTTGTGGATCATACTGAACAAACCTGCTGAGATGTGATAACATCATCACAAAGAACAGATATTCACACATCTCGCCATGATGCTTCCCCGGTGTCTGTGTCTATGTGAAATCATTTACAGCACAGCATGTGCTTCAAATTTCAGTGCTTTATAACCGTTATAAGCCTTATTTGAAGGCTGATTATCTTATCACTCAAAAAAAAAAGGAGTAAAGAGAAGATGAGACATTACATTACACAGGCATTACATTGTGTGTTAACTGTTCCATCAGTACTCTGCGCTTGACTCTCTGCATCTTTTTTCATCAGTACTATAGAGAAAAGATCTCTCTATGATTTAATAACATGGTCCCAATAATGTAATAACTCTTACAAATGTAATAACATTTACACTTAAATTGGCCACAAGTGTAAAAATTGTAACTGAATAATAACATCATTTTATTGTAAAATATAATTGAATTATTGGGAATTTGTTCCATTTCCAGGTTAATTAAAAGTAATTATTTATTAATTATTATACAACAGCACTGTTCAATTCTCAGTCATGATTGGTCAGAAGGTGTTGATTAATTTTCTATAACAGCTCTGACCATAGTGCCAGCTGTAAGTCGCAGGTTTATACTAATTCACAAGGACTCTGCACACACTGAAAGATACGACTGTTAAATCTTTTTCTGTGAGGAGACGTATATTTAACATTTATGGACAGAGTCTCCAGTGTCAGCGCTTTTTGTACAAGTCAGAAGTAAAACTGTAAATTTAAGTTTTTTGTAACGTGACAAGCTGCTTTTTTTTTTTGTATTATTAACTTAGATAGCCTGGTGAAGGAATGACTGTTACACAGATGGTCTACAACATTATAAGTAACTGTAAAAGGATAAAACATGTGACTTGTCATACAGTAATGCATTTTTAAAATCTAATCATTGGCAAATTGCTGTGGTATAAGAGGAACAATACACGTCAGGATGTGCTGAAAATAATCAGCTTTGTGGTGGTAACAGTGACTTTGCTTTGCATCAGCTGACATTACACCATGCTGTCATTAGTTATTTTCCTGTAACTACACACGTATATTACTTATTACAGTATTACAGTATTGACAATTTATTATATTTACTCTCTTTGCTTGGTCTGCCATTACCTTACTCTTTAATTGCAGAGCCACAGACTTTAAATTAAACAATAATTTGAGACACATCAAGTCATCATGAGCACATTTTGTGTTTTGCACTGCGCCTCCTGATGTACATATATCCAGGGGCGGACAAAGTACAGAGAAAGTATAGATAATGTATTTAAATCTTACCCAATTTAAAGTGGAAGTATCCAGCCAAAAAAGTTACTTAAGTGAAAGTTAAAAAAAAAAAAAAAAAAGTAATAGTTGTTACTACTAAAAATACACAAGTATTAAAAGGTGAATGTCATATTTCCGGTGTGAAAAGTAACTTTTATTACCTATATATAACTGTTAGATTAAAGTAACTACACCATTTTGCCTGAAAACATCATTCAAGCTCTGAAAGTTTGGAATATTTACCATTACTTACTGCCTAGCCAATTTATGCTAGCTACTGGAATCAATGCTAGTCTAACCTGGTGTTAGCAATGAAAACTTAAAGGTTAAAGGTGCAATAGTCTTTATTTCTTACTCGTGCAAGCTTGTTTGTGTTTGGGGATGCATCTAATGTCAGACACTCTATGGGCCTCTGTAGATCCTGGGGGCGGAGCTTCATGAACAAGGGCAGGAATCACTCAAATGTTGAGCCCACCTAACTGTTAGAGACCTAATCTTAATTTAAAAACGCTAATCTTATATCATGTACCTTTTAAATATAGCAAATTAAGGTTAGCAAATTATCAATCTTTTTCAAATTAGATGGAGTTCATGCCTTCTAGGGATGCAAAGAAGATGCATCATTTTATACTCTTTGTTTACTCCAGTATATTGAAATATTTTACTGAGGTAGAGCCAGGGGCTCTCATCCTCAAGTTCAACACTGCAGTCCAGTGGCTTGTCTATATTCAAAGCCGTATCTTTCTAGGAGACATTTATTTCCTATAAGCTCTTTCATCATCATTGTTGGGTGAGAAAATTTCTTACTTACTTACAATTGTCCTATAACAAAAGATATTCTGGCTGTCATAGTTCAGGAAAAAAGTGATTCCTGTTCATTCAAACACAGACCAAACAATTGTGCTTAACTTCTTGTTGTCCTTGCAACAGCTGATGACAGATTTCCTCATCCATCAGCTCTTGAGCATGTTTTACAGTGATTTACATCAATTTTATATACTATAAGCATAAATTTATTTTACTTTTTTTCTAGCTCAGTTGCTCAGTTATTTTCAAAAAGCTTCACTGTAAAGAAGATTCAAGATTCAAAGAACTTTATTAATCCCAGGGGGAAATTGCTTTGCCATGTTACAATTGCTCTCAAGAAAGAAAGAAAAAATAAAATAAAATAAATATATACCTATACAGTATGTGTGTGTGTGTGTGTGTGTGTGTGTGTGTGTATATATATATATATATATATATACATACACTTCAGCTGGTCGAAAACAACTAAACTGAGGAAGAATAAAGCAGGCTCAAGGAGATCCTTTATTTCTGCCAGGCACCACTCTGGATGTTTCATTCTTTTCAGCCCTTCATCCCCATTGTTGGGTGAGAACCTTGCAGGACATCTGCAGGACAAGAGGTTGGAAGAGGTGAACACATGCTGTATTCTCATTCAGCTCAAATAAGTGCTTGTGTAAGCGTGTCGCACTGCTGAAGCATTGGATTCCTGCATTCCCGCTGATCTACACTCATCCTCCATTACCCAAACACTAGGACATTTTGACCTGCAGCTAGATAAAGGTGGCTGCTTTAGATAAAGGACAGCTACTCGAAAGAGACAAGGCCGCTAGACAAGGTAGCAGAAAGCAGTATAGAATGTATCGTAGTCCATTCTATATATCACTTGTATTAAAAGCTAACTGGTTTGTCTGTGTCGGAATACCATGAGTAAAAAAAATACAATTTACACAGTTTAGGACTGTTGCATGATACCGCTCATTTTAAAGGTAAAAAAAAAAAGTTTTTTTTTTTTTTTAATGAAGCCAAGAAACAACAATTCTTGAGGAACCTTTTTTGTAAGCATTTATTTATAAAAATATTTCTTTATGTACAATATATATAAAATACATGCAGCTTAACATCAATATAATAGCAGTGTTTTTGGTAATGCAAAAAATTACAGTGCACTACTTCCAGTGTGTGAATCACTGTGATGTACCAAAATATGTAGCTAATAGTATTGTATATGGTAACACAGATAAATAGGTACAGTATAATTATATAGGCAAAAAAAAATTTTAAAAATGAGTTCTGCATTCTCTGTAGTTCCTGAACTCACAGTTTGAATAACCTCAGCCTTTAGCCTGATAACTTCCACCCAAACATACTGCAAACACGATTAAGACCTACTCGCAGTGGAAGTCTGATAGAGCACTTAAAGTATTAAATCATCCATCTCAGAAGTACTGAGAAGTGGTGTGGGATCAGCTGCACACCGAGAAGATGCCTGGAAGGATTAGCTATAGCATTACATCTGATATTCCAACCTGATTTCACCCACAATTTGTACAAATTTAAATGTGGTTGCATTTGCTTTTATTTCATACCGATAAAGTTGTAAGAAAAGGTACAAATCTTATGCTAACCCTTAAACCGTTATATATATAAAACTTGATATTCTTTTATACAATTTTAGTCATGAATCTTGTGTTGCATTTGTAATTATCAATGTATTAATGTTTATTTTCATTTATTCTATGAAATATAGAGCTATTTCAAGCAGGCATTATTGCTAAAAGGAGTAACTGATTAAAATTTCATTTTTATGGACATTCGTTTCATAATTTCAGTTTAGCATCCAGTCATTTCAGGTTAGCATCCAATCAAATTCATCAATGTAGGAAAACAAGCTATTAAGCATCATGCCAACTCGTCATGCTCTGACCTTCTCATGCTACACAATGTAATTAGCGCTATAGCTAGCCATATGCTTGAGTAAGCAAAGACTAGTCTAAAATGAGGCGTCTCCTTTACCACCCTGAAAGGCATGGACACCATCTAATTTGAAAAAGCATGTTGAGTGTTAAGTTTCAATAATTTGCTAACATTAAGTGGTTTAACTAATTTAGCCTTTATTCTTTGCTAATGCCAGGTTAGATTAGCATCAATTCCAGCAACTAACATAAATTGGCTAGGCAGAAAGTCAAATTCTAGCTAATGGTAAATACTGGTTATTTACAGGGTATTTTATTTCTGATTAGCTAACTGTGTAGCATTATTATCAGTTTCATTATCAGTTTCATTCATTATTATTCATATGACTAGCACACTTAGAGATTAATGTTTTCAGGCAAACTGACGTAGTTGATTCAAAATGAAAATGGTGTATAATTGTAATGTCGTTTAGTTTTCTGTTTGTTTAAGATTTATGGAAGGAGTCTCCAGTGTCAGTGCTTTGTAACAGTCAGAGGTAAAGCTGTAACTTTTTGTTGTTTTTTTTGTCTTACAAGAAAAGAGAGGTTGGCAAGGGAACAACTGCTAGAACATAAGAGATAACAAAACTAAATTGTTTCATGGACAATCTATAACAACTAGCTAATACATTTAAGATTTGTCCACTTCTGTACGTTTACGTTATATTAACATATATTAAATTGGTCAATAACAGAAAGATACATGATCGTTGTACAAAATAAACTGTCAGCTTGGTGTATTTCTAGGTCATTTTTTCAGACATTATTTTATAACTATAACATCATATTACACTGACTCATCTGCTATTGTGGACCTCAGCATATACATTATGCAAATTATACAAATTATACTAATCAAATGATCCTCAAAGTCAACTGCAGCTAGTGCTTGGCTACATCCATCATCGCAGGTTGTGTGTAACAGCACAGCCACATGCTATGCTTGCTTGATTTGCATGGTGAGTCAGTTGACATTTTACATCAAGCTCTGTGTGTATTCTGGTATGTGATGGAGGTGCTGGAGATTCTGAATTAGGACTTCTACCTGATTCAAACTCTCTATTTTACTCTGGCATGTTCACTATTGGGTGTTTTATGCAACTTCTATATCACTTCAGGCTTACTTCAAACCCAAACGTCTGGGGAAATATGTACAATGCACTATTTGAATTTATTCATTAGGGAAAAAAAAGATACAACAGCATTCTTATTGCTGCGTTCGGCTTTAAGTCTTGTTCAAGATCAAGAGATTTAAGTCAGGCGGCCTATATTATAGAACAGAGTTGTAAAGTATCTGAGTTCAGCTTGAGGGAAAATTGGGGATTAGAAGCTTGTCCGTCTCCAATTGTCTCTGCTTCAGATAGGTTGTATGCAAAATGCAACCAAATTTTCAGCAGCACAGGATGCAGTAATCTCTTCATCCCACTCAGGATGTTAGAATTGGGGAAAATGTTCATAAGCATGTTTTATCCCATACCATCACATTGGACAGAAGACCATTATGGTTACAAGGAACTGGGAGGAATCATTGGTCCGAAGACCGCCGTCTTTGCATCACCCATTTAATCTCAGCTAATTAGTTAACTGTCATATCAATGAAGCTTAACTGTTTTAACTTCCTATTCTGCTAATATAACTAATTTAGATTGCTTTAACAAACCTACATAGCTTACCTAAAATCTACATCAAGAAACTAGCTAGCTAATGCTAGATAGCTAGGTCATATTGTTACTGAGGATTTGCCTGTAATGGACATGTTTCACTAGCTAACTTTGTTCTTGATTCAGCACCTCGGCTTTCACTTCAGCTTCCATGGCGTCCTCGAGGCTGTAAACATCTTGAACGTGCCCACAAACAACAATGTTGTAAGCATCAAGAGATCGTATGTCTTCAATTTCTGTCTAGTATTGCTTGGAGATATGCAATCATTGGAGATATGTATAAGTGTCCAGCCACTGCAGGCTAGGCCACAGGGTTACACCAGTTTAGCGGAATAGCACTCCCTGACTTTTAGTGGTAATCCATATGCAAAGAAAAGAATTTCATGGTACTGTAAGGTATGTGAGACAAATAAAGTGTTATTTTAGTTAGTTTATAAAAATAGCATTTTAGCTAATCTCAATATGATTCTTAAATAAAACTCTCAATAGATTTTTCAGTCAGATTAATACGTTAATAATAGCTAGCTAACCAAGTAGCGTCAAGATGGTAAGTTACTAGGTCATCTTTTGCAATCAGGTTGTGCGCACATCTCTTTTTGGTTACAAACACAGTCGTTTAAATTTCATTTTACAAGGTCTGTACGATGCATGAATACATTTTTATATATATATATATATATATATAATGACAGTGCCAACATCAGGATGGTCCATGTGGGAGGAAAAATGGCAATTTCTTGCACAGACAAAGCTGAAACTGAGGTTTTAAAAGTTTAAAGCAGAAGCTCTGTCGTATGTTTGACACACACCAGTAGGTATTACCTTTTTAAAGGTGTTTATTTAAGATGTAAATGAACATCCCAGCTCTTACTGAATGTCTAATTTTAGAAGGGTTTGGCAAGCCTCTGTGCAAACACAATGGAAAATGTGATAATTAATCTGATAGATTCTGATAGAGAGAGGCAGAGGGAAGACCTTACAGAATATTTTAAAGCTTTGTGGAATACAATACAATTATCTTCTGGAAAGCTGTCTAAAAATGCAGAACCCTATTGTTTCCCTTTCAGAGATGTTTCAAAGTAGAACCTCTTTACAGAGTAAAAAAAAAATCATTAAACATCCAATACATCCTGGTGCAGATGAAATGTTTTTAATCATTATGGGAGTGGTCTCTTCCAGGATGACTCCTCCCCATTCAAATGGCGTTGAGGGCTCACTGAATGGTTTGCTGGAGATCACAGAGATCATATAAAAATTATAATCATATACTATGGTCTTAGCTATCAGCAAATATCAACCCAATTGAACACCAATGGGAGATTTCCGTTCCAATACAGTTTCAGAGACTTGCAGAATTGATGTTGAAGGTGGTGTAAAAAGAAAAAACAATAAGATAATAACTCATAATTGGATATTTATTTGGAGTTACCGAGTGCTAGGTAGAAACATAACTCACAATAAATGTCTGTATAATTCCACATTTAAACAGAATTGGAAATACCTTAAAATATTGTTTAAAGTTTTTAAAAAAAAGTTGTTTACCACAGTACTTTTTAATTCTCAATTTTGATTGGTCAGATGGTATTGGTTCATTTTCTGATTGTAGTGCTGGCTGTAATTTAAATCACAGGTTTCTACAGACATTTATATAACACTTATGGAAGGAGTCTCCAGTGTCAGCTCTTTGTAACAGTCAGTAAATTTTCCACCAAAAGTCTTAGAGACATTTTGTACTTTCTGGTTTCTCAGTAACATGAAGATCTGCATTTTTTTTGTCTTGTTAAACATTATTGAATAGCTGTGGTATAAAAGGAATAAAACACTTCGGGATGTGCTTTTACAGGACAATACACCACCACACCGCCATCATGGAATTTTTCTATAACAGCACACTACCAAGTGTTTTATTCCCTACACATCACTGTAGAAATAATGAGTTACCTAATAAATGAGAAGCTAAAAGATGGCCATGTGGTGATTCATGACAATATGGCAAGATTCTCTGTAACAGTGTATTCCCTGTAAATAAGCCTGCTGCGCTTTTCCCCAGGAGGCTGATCTCATGCTTTGTGGCTGACATTAGAAGTACTGTAACCAGTTGTTCTGTAAACACAAGGGTTCATGCTGCCTTTCAGCAATAAGACAATGACTTTTCCGCCTCTGTGGACAGGTGATGTACGAGACACTGCAGCACAAACAGATAAACAGACTCTTTTTCTAGGCAGTGTGAGAATGGACCTGGATCTTCTTGGGTACTTGTAAGCATAAAAAGTGTTGCTGTTTTATATTTTAGACATGATCATCAGATTTTTTATTCTGGTCTCTTGATTGCAAAGAGCTTTCAGCATAGAAATACAAAGACTCACAAAAACATTCATCAGCGTTGAATACTCTGAATAATGTTTAATGTTTGATTGTGATTGGTCAGAAGGTTCTGATTCATTTTCGGGAACAACAGTTCTGACAGAATATGCTGGGTAATGTGCTGGTTCTAGTACATTTTAACTTTAATCTTATTAACTTTAAAATAGATAAAAAAAAAAAAAAAGTACGCCTGTTGAGGGAATGACTGTTTATAGCTGCTATAACATATGTGATTACAGGAATTTTCTTGTTTCGCTGATGTTCCACAACAGAAAATGTAGCTATAAACAAACACAAAATCTGACATGTCATTGTTTAATTGTAAACCATTTTATTTGTGGGAATATTATATAAGAGGTATAAGAGGAATAAAACACTTCAGGGAATAGTGTTACTTTGGGATGGTAAGAGTAACTCCACTTTCTATTCATATTCTCAGCTCGGCTCAGCGACTACACCCCCAACTTGGCGACTACACCCACCAGCTTACTCACTATACTCCCCCAGCTTGGTGACTACACCCCCAGCTTGGCTACAGGATACCTTCTGCGATGAGAGAAAGGGCACAATAATATTGCTTCTGCAAGACATTATTTGTCTTGTCATACCCAAATGGTCATTAGGAACAGCAAATATAAAAACATTCCCTTGCAGCATGCTGTAAAAAAAAATAGCTACTTTTTTTTTGCACTGTACCTCCAGTTCTCTTTGCAGAACAGACAATCCTCACTGCCCACGTCTCCACAACCAGTATTTCCTCCACATTTTCTTGTATTCTGGTCTTTTCTTTGCGTGTTTCTGTACAAAGGTACTTGCTCTGTATTTCTTTCTGTTCTTACAGAGCTCATGTTTGTTTTGAGGAGATAGTGGGATTTGGAGGTCAGGGATGTTTCGTCAGGGATCTCTCCTGGTGAAATACTTTGTAGTGTGTTTGCCCCTACGCCCCTACATTAAAGTCATGTAGTGTGAAAGGGTCAGCGATTCTGAGATGTTGAAAGTCGTGTAGCATGCACTCGGCTTTAATGGGAAATCATGACAAAACCCTTTTAAAGATTTTATATTTATTTTTACACATAGGACTCAACACTCAAACTCTTAGATTAGTCTCTTGGCTTTCAATCAGCAGGACTATCTTTGTGATATAGAACCTTTTTGAGTGAGATGCTATGTGTAAATGGTGTTAACTACCAAAATAACACACACTACACTTCTTTGTAGCACATTAACAGTCTGCCTGTGCCTGGCAAGACCATGTGTTGTGATAACAGTTGTCAAAAGGAATCAAAATAACCATTTAAAAGCAGTGTGAAAATCAGTCTTTCAGTCTGTGTTCCCTTTAACGGCAGATATAGACTTTTATCATTAGAAAGGGATAAATGTATAAAAAGTCTCTGATATTTATTGCATGTCAGACAGAAGTATGGCATACTCACAAATTAGCTCTTATATTTGCTTTAAAGAAAAACCAGCCATGTGTTAGCGGCTTTTGAAATATACTGCTGCCAGTAAATGGGTAGCCTTTTGACCTCATTTTTTAATAGCGAATAATAATAAGACTTATGAGCTTAAGCACGTTCTTTCATTGCCTATCACAGTTAGGTTTTAAGAATTATTGGCTGCCAGATGAGCTTAATTTGTATAGATGACTGATAAATGTTACACATAAAGAGTTTATTTTAATCTATGCTCTGCTTGAGAATAGTCAAGTGAAAGTGAAATGAAAGTCGAGAAATTGACTCCTGAGGGCTTTCAGAACCTCTATTTGTGGCTAATCATGCATATAAATGATGTGTGTATGAATGATGTACTGTACATTTGGACAGGAAAGATTACAGTGATTTCAGTAGATGTGAATTTGAACTTTCAACACAATAATGTAGTAAAATAGCACAGAGTAGTTTTAACATAGTCCTCCAAGTGAGTCATACAGTAATTAGTTAAAAATGGTAGACTTCACATGAATCAGTGAAGTGCCCAATCTTCTGGCTCAAAATGGAATATTATTCTATGTCATCAAATATCTCTGATTAAAAGAGAAGGAATCAAGAATAAATTATATTATTTATCAGTATGAACAGTATGTACAGGAAGATCAGTGTAGGGTGAATAATGCACTGGTAAATCGGCTGACAGTGAGTTGATGGTTTGTTGAAAGTCTA
The DNA here is from genome assembly GCA_022985145.1 of Pangasius djambal. NCBI lineage: Eukaryota > Metazoa > Chordata > Actinopteri > Siluriformes > Pangasiidae > Pangasius > Pangasius djambal. Next base: position 15,405,742 of record CM040993.1, read on the forward strand.
CAAGCTGTTTGTTTGTACTACAGAGGAACAGTACCTATATACTCTCGATTGTGATTGCTTGGAAAGTGTTGATTCAATTTCTAGAACAGCAGCCAGGGCCATTTCTTGTGGTAGAAATGGTCCCTTGGGTCCCCCAGCAGACCAGAGTTCCCTCATGATTTTTAAAAAAATAGATATGAAGAAAAGTGCACTTCACTATCATTTGGTTAAAAGGTTTATGTATCAGGCAATTGCAGGATGTCCCTGTGTGTTGTGAAAAGAATAGGAACTGCAATTTATGTAACTAAATTAGGTAATTAACATAACTATTGTCATAAGATCATGAACAAGCGGCAGTCATGAAGTATTTGTATCTATCTGTGGTGGAAAACGGATAAACGGACCCAAAACCCTGGTAAGAATTTAATTCTACTTAATTGGATTTAGTCAAATTGTGCACTTTCTTGCTTCCGCTTGCTAGCTAGTATCTAGAATACAAAGTGTTAGGCTAACACACATTAAGTTGCTAGCTTGGTACTACTACCTATGACAGGAGTAGCATTTTGACTTTAAAGATAATCACCGTTCAGGTGGTCGAAATATTAATCACACATATACAGGGGCGGAAACAGTAACTCCACTTCGTGTCGGGCCTCATCACACAACTCTATGACTAATTATTTTCTTATAACAGCACACCCCAAGTGGCTTATTCCTCTTATATCGCAGATAACTGTCACCTCACAGTTCCAGGGTTCCTGGTTCGGTCCTGAGCTCAAGTTACTGTCTGTGTCGGGTTTCTGGGCATGTTCTTTCTGTGTCAGCGTGAGTTTCTTCCCACTTCCATAAAACATGCTGGGTTGGCTATGATCCCAGGGATTGGTTCTAGATCCACTGCAACCCTGACCATAATATATGACATTGAATATATTGGTAAAACTTTATAATAACAGTACATGAATAACCATGCACTAATACCTGAATTAATACTCACTTACATATGAACTAATGATGAGTTAAGGCATGCTTAATTCATATTCTTTCATATAGAGCATGTTTGATTTAGTTTACTCCTACGTGGTAATTAATACATTAACTAACAAACATGTACTAACGTACTTACGGTGGTCTTTATTCACGCATGAATTCATAAGAGTCATGCTGTAGTTAAGGTTAGCTCTTCATTAGTTCATGATTAGTACATGATTTAACTCATCATTAGTTCATATTTAAGTAAGTGTTAATTCAGGTATTAGTGCATAATTATTCATGCACTATTATTGTAGAGTGTTGCCAATATGTTGTATATTGACTGTCATCATTTATTTGGTAAATATGCAGTGTGTACTCTATTTCATTCCATGACACGTTAAATCTGTTGAGAAGCAGCTAATGGGCTGTTTCTGGCAGTGAACTGTCAGCAGGTTTCCTGCCAGTCTCTAAATGGTTTGCTGAGTGATTATAGTGTCTAAAAGCAGACCATCCAAATAAAATGTTGACACAATCCTCTCACAGTAATCGTATGTTGCCAGAGGACTTTATTGCCCTTGTCATATATTTCTATTTTCTTCATTTTATATCACCTTTGCTGCTGTGGTTAATGCAACAAGGACACTTTCCCACCTCAGTGCTCTAGAATGGCCATGTCCTTCTTTTAGCTTGACAAAAATATGGGAAATCTGTCTGAATTATTTATTGTGCATACACCTTTTTTCTCACGCAGTAAATAAATGTGCATCGGGAAAGCAGCCAAACCCAACCTGGGCAAAACACAGGAAAACAGGCAGAACAATAATACACATAGTATATGCATTGGGAAAAAAAATGTAACCTCCTCCTGCTTTCTGCATGTTAAATTATACCCTCCTGTTCAAAAACAACCCACTTCAAGGTATGCCGCCATTTCTGTACTTTCACAATCTGGTGTGAGCTATAAACAGGTAAAACGCACAGCGTGTGTCTTTTCATTGAGTATTGAATCTGCACAAGTGCAGTCTGAGACTTTCACTGCAATTTTCTGCCTTTACCCTGGAGTGAAAGAAGGAGCTGCAGGAGGATGTGGATTGATGTGTTATAGCTTCATAAATGAGCCGAGATTGTTAAATCGGCTTGGTTCTACAAGCAAAGAATTAAATAGATTTCATATAGAGGCAAAGCTTTGCCTAAGGCAGACGCTAATCACCCATCCATTGAGTCTTCATGCAGAGAAGTGTTTAAAGGAGAAATAAAGATTTAAACATAAGGGAGATTGGGGAAAAAATATGACAGCTTATAGCGTAGTGATTTTACTACCATCCTTTTATGAAGCAAAGTTTCTTAATACTTCTTGTTAACTCCCACGCTAAAAAAAACAAATAGACATTTATTGCCATCACAGTTACATAGAAGTACACAGTGGAACACATCAACAAACCAGACAGGATGAGTTTATGCATTGCGCTGCTGCCACATGATTGCTGCTGATTTGGATAATTGGATAAAGAATGAGCAGGGTTAGAGATGTTTCTATTAAAGTGGCCAGTGAGTGGATTTCTTCTTGTTACCCTCCTGCCATAGTCATGACCATAATCCATATGAAATATGAACAAGATTTTTCAAAATGGTCTAAAGTTTCCTCTTGTAATTATCATTTGAATCATTTAGTCAACATTTGAGTCAAATGAGTCATTTTGACCTGAACGGAACAGAGGTTAAAATTGATTGTTAAATTCTGACAGGCGAAATGTTACACTGCTTTTCTCTGTTCCAAAACAATTATGTGAAAAGTTCAGAACCCAGTGTGAGAACAGAGTGAGATCAGAGGCCATGTTTGCTCTTGGAGAGGAAGAGAAGGAAACCCCTGTAGAAGCCAGCTGCGGCTGTTTGTTTCCATACTGTTAGTGATCAATGGCATAAAATTCAGCTCTGCGTGGGTGAATTATCACTCGTGCCAGACCAGGGTGGTGCTGTTGCATCAGTATGGAGACATGCAGGGTTTTTATATAACAGCAGCACCCTCTAGCAGTGTGTGCAACTCGTACATCATGAGGATTCTCTCACTTTTTACAGCTTTTACATGTTACAGTTTGTGTTTTTTCAGGGCATGAGAGCCACTGGTCATCAATTAAACCACAGTGCTGTTGAATGCTTGATTCTGATTGGTCAGAAGGTGTTGATTAATGTTCTATCCACCTTTTTCTTGGGGTCACTGCTGTAAAAACGATTATGGGTACTTCCGCCGGAAGTAGTAGCACAACATTGACTGACTTGCTCTGACGGCAGTAGGTGTTGTTTATGTCGTGATTCGTGTGTGTTAAAAACTAATACTGTTTGTTGCTTCAGACGGGAATTGTTAAACTGTCATTACGAAGCTCAGGAACAACGTGTGCTGTTCGTGGCTGCACTTACAACCAGACGAAACTGAATTTGTGGCTTAAAGAAGAGTGCTACATACACAGACCTAAAGTTAAGGCGGACTCCTCCTAGGGCTCTAGCTATAAAACACTAGTAGAGCTCAGGTAATGCTACTACTACAAGCCTAATACTAATACTAGCAATAATAATATTAATAATCATCATCATCATCTTTTTCTTTATACTTAATTTAGTGACCTTCCACAGTATTGCAGCTGCATGACTACAAGAGCACCCAGGACCTGCGATACATGAGCACCCCGCAGGCTGTGTGACGCCTGACGTTGTCACTAAAACCCAAGCTTTATGGTGTGAAATGTTCAGGCTTTGACTTGGCTCTACATCAGCTTTTAAGTACACAAAATAATTTCCCACATCCTTAAGTAATACACGACTGATGTTATTACTGTGAAGGTACTGGTAAGCCTCCGAACCGTCTCAAGCAACTGAATCAACAAAATAGCTAAATATGCTACTGTAAGTTATCTGCAACCACTTCTTTAAATCGTCCTCCCATTCCTCTATTAAGGAAGGAACGGGTATGCTGAAGTTGTCCTTTATAAGCTCTGTCAGACTGTGATTCCACATCTTGCTACGTGTGATTGTAGCAAGAGTGTGATTCCGCATCTTGAGCCTTATTGAATGAATGACTAGCGAAACCTCTGCGAAAGGTTTGTTTACGTCTTAACGGAAGTTACTCCCATAATTTGCGCAAAGCATCATGAGGCGTAGGAAAAAGGGGGATAACAGCAGCTCAGAAAGTAGTTCTGGCTGTAAGACATATCACAGGTTTATATTAATGTGCTTGTTCTAATATGTTATATGTTACAGTAACAACTTACACTAGGGACTTGTATGGTGAATGCTTCACATAAACAGATAATAAAAGTGTGTATTTGTTGATGTAGTGAAAGTTTCTGTGAACATTTTTGGAAGGAGTCTCCAGTGTTATCGCTTTGTAAAACTCCGATATAAAACCATATTGTTTTCTAAAAGTTTTTAAGTTTATGCTTTGCTGTTTCATGGCCACATGACAATCTGCATTTTTGTCATTCATTTTCTAGAGAGAAAGAGGCTGGTGCATGAACGATTGTTTAAGGCTGCTGTAGCATAAGTGATAACAGGAGGTTACTTCTTTTGTGGATGTTCCACAGCAATAAATGTAACTAAAAGTGGATACAAATTATTCTCATTTAATTAAAAAAATATGTAATTATTGGCAAACTGCTGTTGTAGGAAACGAATAAAACATTTTGGGATGTGTTTAATCAACTTCAGGATGGGAGCAGTAACTTCACTTTGCCACAATGCCATTGTTGATTATTTTCTTCTAACCCTGCATTTTTCATTCCTTTATTATTATTATACCTGTTCCAAATTGTATATTCATAGAAACTGGAATTGCCATGTCAAGCAATGTATTACAAAATCATGGTCCTCACAGCAACCTTTGAATGACTTTACATGTGCGTGGTATAGAAATGGAAAAGAGGAAGACATAATAATACACATTGGCAATGGAAAACACTGAAATATTGCACATATTCAGCTGAATTTTGCGCACGGAATAGAGAGATATTATGATGAAAAAATGATTGTGCAGCAGTCTGTTCTCTTTCCCTGCTGTTTCCTCCAGGTGGAATGGTACTCTGTGTATTTGCAAATAAACAAACCAGGAAAAAAATGATGCCAGTGAATGATGAATATTAAACAAGCAATGTTGCTCAAATATATTGTGGCATTGTCAGGAATTTTGTTCAAGTCAAGTCACATCACATTTAACACAATAGAAGTTGACCCAAAGTGCTTTACATTAAGAAATATAGTATTTAACAAAGACAATAATAACAACAGTACATTTAAATGTCGGAGAAGCCCTGATGTTAAAAGGTAGACTGCTCCAGAGTTTAGGGGCAGCAACAGAAAAAGCCCGATCTCCCTTAGATTTACAATGTGAATGAGGAACAGACAAAAGAAGTTGACTACATGATCTTAGTGACCAAGGGGCCATGTATGGCTGAAGAAGATCAAAGATTTAGTCAGGAGCCATTTTGTGCAGTGTCTTGTATACAAATAGAAGAATCTTAAAATCCCTTTTCTTTGTTCCTATTAACAGTATGACTGCCACATTTTGAACCATCTGCAACCGAGACAGGGTGGACTGAGGCAGACTGACATACAGGGAATTACAGTAATCCAACTGAGATGAAATGAGTTCATGGGTCACAATTTCAAAGTCCTTACAAGAAAGGAAGTGTTTTAATTTTGCAGGAGATCTAAGTTGGAAAAAGCTACTCTTTACAACAGCGTTAATTTGCTTATCAAATTGGAGCAGGGGATAAAAACAAACACCAAGATTTTGCATGACTATGCAAATTGTTACTTAGGGAGCCTAACTGATTTTTAAGTGAATTGTTGGATACATGAGAGCCTAGCAAGAGAACCTCAGTTTTATTTTCATTTAACTGTTGGGACGTTACTTGCCATCCAAGTCTTGATTTCAGCTAGACATGGAAAGGGATGGTCAAATGAACGAGTATCATCTGGTTTAATCAGAAGGTAAAGTTGGAAATCATCAGCATACCAATGATATGTAATGTTATATTTCTGAAATATGGAACTCAGAGGAAGCATATAAAGGGAAAACAAAAGAGGCCCCAGAATAGAACCCTGTGGTACACCACAAGAAATTTGTGCAGGTGATGAGGAAAAGGACCCAGTGACAACAGAAAAAGTCTGACCCTTTAAATAAGAAGCAAACCACTGTAATGCCAGACCCTGTACGCCAACTACACATTCAAGGCATTTTAAGAGAATCTCATGATAGATAGTATCAAATTCTGCACTTAGATCTTACAATAACAAGATAGCAGACGATCCAGTATCAGTAGATAAAATGCGATTTGTGACCTTCAGCTGACTCAGTACTATGCAAAGCTCTAAAACCCAATTGATATTTATCTGCAATGTTATCCAAGTATGAGATAAACTGAGAAGGTGTTATAGGAATTGCATGGCATAAAGCAGGTGGGAATGGATCTCTTTACAAATAGTTCTAATTATGTGGTCTGTGTAAATTGCATTCTTTTGTGTTTCAAATTATGTAAAATTATTTCAAAATGAAAATATATACAATTTTATGCAAAAGTTAAATTAAAATGTAAAATTAAATATTTGGTTCGTTTTTAAAGTGAAAAAAGTAAACACAACCTCTGCAGCAAACTACTTTAAATTTTTTATTTATTTATTTTTTTGGTGCAGATTTTTAATATACATTTACTTGCATTTTCACTTAATCAAAATGTTCTCTCAATCTTCAAACACTCAACAGCCATGGCCTTGTCTAATCAGCTGACTGAGGATCTGAAAATCTGTCTGAAATGTCATTAGGAAATGGCAATTGAGTGGAACTGTGGAAGTCATGGCAAGATCTGGAAGCCCAAGAAAACTCTCAGATATAACTGCTCATATGCTGTACAGAAGAGCAAAGCAAAACCCCCAAATGACACTAAGGAACTGTAGGAAGGATTAGCTGGCACAGGAGTGAAGGTGCACCATTCTACCCTGCAATGTTGCTTGCACAAATATGATCTGCATGGGAGAGTCATCAGAAGAAAATCTTTCCTGTGACATCTATAATATGCAAAACAATATCTGTGGACTGAGGAAGTAAAAATAGAACTCTTTGGCCACAATCACTGAAGGTATGTTTGGAGAAATAAAGGAGCAGCATTTCATAAAAAAAGAACACCTTGCCCACATTGGTGAAGGACGCCAAAAAAATGTCTTGCCTCCGTCCCATAAGTATGAAATTATATCTTCAGAGGAAGTCAAGTCAAGCAGCTGCAGAAACACTCCACCTACTGTGCTGTCAGCTCACTTCAATCATCACAGATTAAATCCCATCACTTCATTTACACTTCACAATTCGCTTGCAGCAAAAAGGAAAAAGAGAATTTGAAGCATCCCAGTGATTCCACTAAACGCTGTGATATATCAACATTGAACAAGATAATGCAATCAAAAGACAAATTAAACACATACGCTTTGATTTGCTAAAAGTATTAGTGTGTAAATATGCATGCAACTTGTTAAAACCTACAAAAAAGTGCAAGCTGGTTAAATTTTCCTTAAAGAATATGTAATTTGGCACAAACACAGGGTAGAATCAATGCAAATAGAATAATTTCATACCCATACACAGTGTAATTTACTGCAGCGTGAAAGTCACTTTGGGAACTGATTGCTTGCTGAAGGGCAAGTATTAAATTTGGTTAAACCTGTTTCCATCAGGTGTAATGTAATCTTGATCAAAATAAAATCTCAAAACAATCAGAATGTTTCACAAAAGAATGGCTTATTTTCTACAGTGAATTTGGTTTTATATGAAAAATTGTTTGTACATCTGATACCAACAGCATTCAAAAAGCCTTTAAATACTTTATAATAATGCGCACTATGCTTACACTCTTTTTTTATATACGTATTATTTTAAGCAGTTTTTCAATGCATCTCAAGGCATTTAATCAGCATTATACTAATCCACAAACCATGGTCATAGTCTAGAGCAAATCCATAATAGCGACAAAAGGAAGGAAAGAATTTGAAAAATCAGAAAGAAGGAATCACAGGCTCAGTTATGCACATATATATGGATGGGATAACATATAAATAGGCAAAATAATCAGGAACTAAATTGAAATCAGATGGCCAGAATCAGGAGACATATTCACATATTCTACACCTGTATACTGTAATGATTTATAATCCCACTATTCAGATTCCCTTTTGAGACTGGTTCCTCCCAAGGTTTCTGCCTCATGTCATCTTAGTTTCTCCTCATCTCATTGGGGATCTAAATCTACATCTGGATTTTTGTAACGTACATCTGCTTTGTGACAATATCTATTGTTAAAAACACCATACAGTCATAAATTTATTGAATTGAATTTAACCAGGACATAGGTTTATTAACAGTCATGTATCAAGTTTCATTTGATCCATAAGACAGCTTTTCCATCTCAGCTGAATATTTTTGCACTAAATTTTTTTCTTTTTACTTCTTTCTTTCTTTTCTTTTTTGCAACATCCAGACACTGCCATTTTCACTGAGTGTTCCCTAAAACACACAAAACCAAGGGAATAGAAACCTCACAATCCTTTTTTTTTTATTGCTAGGAGGCTGACATTGAAAAGGGCACATAATAACAGTTTTGGCTCAGATCTCTTGCCAAAAGGACACAAAACCTCATTCAGGTTCTTCCCTTAGGACATCATGGTGGTGAAAGGAGGAGATGTGAGAAAGGAAGGCTCCTGCACACAGTGTGCTATGAGATAACCTTAACATCCACCCATTTAAATGAGCAATGAACCAGTGTATCACATTACTCAAAAAGGGCCAGGTAAATGGGGCAGGAGAGCCATTTAAAACTTAGTGCCGATGCTCGTATATCTGATATATGCTCTATAAAGTATGAATACACTTGGAGATTTGTTCCCAGATCTCCTTGTCTGTAAACATGTCTCAATAAAAATGAATGAAGGCAAATGACCTTGGAGCATTGGAGTCACGCTTTGCTTGATTTAGTTCCATAATTGGCTGTAATAAAAGGAACATAAGGCAATAAATTAAGTAAATGAGTTAATTCACTGCCATGATGATGGGAAAGTGTTAGTCAGTGAAGTGTTTTTTTTTCCAGACATCACCCTTGTGGAAAGCAATCTGTTTTATTTATTTATTTATTTATTTATTTATTTATTTATTTATCAAACTTAAATATCGATAATGGAGATGAACTATGCATAAAGCTAAATCTGATTCAAACCACTTTTATAACAACAGACATCGTCACAAAGCAGCTTTACAGAAATCTGGATGTAGCTTTATAAGCAAACCAGAAGTGACAGCAGTGAGGAAAAACTCCCTGAGACGATATGAGGAAGAAATCTTGAGAGGATCCAGCCTCAGAAGGGAGCCCATCCTCTTCTGGATGACACCATCATTATAAATCCTTACATTATACAGGTGCGGAAGAGTAAAGAAAAAAAAGAGCTAAGTGTGATTATAGGTTGTCCTGGGATGAGCACAGGAAAGTCTTTATGATTATCGCAGCAGCTCTTAGATACAAATCTACAATATACAGGTGAGATTATACACCAAAGCAAGGGTGAAACTTAGTAACAGTCTGTTTTTGGGAAAAGCAAGTCTTTAGGGTGTCTTTATCTGTGTGAGACCATACACAACAACAGAAAGTGAGTCACGAAAGCAGAAACAGAGCATTGGGATGAATCAAGCAGGTCTGGAGGGACCTCTAACTATGACTGCATAACTAAAAGGGAGAGCCAGAAGGTAACACAGGCACTCATGTGATAGAGACTGGGAGACAGCATCATAACTGTTCATGTACCCTCCAGATCTGTGCACTTATTTAAGAGAAAAGCTCTTTAAAGGCGCAATAGACCATTTTAAAATGTGTTATTACTACAAAGAATATCATAAAAAATAATGGTTTATGTCATGCCCTCAGCACAAGTGTATTATGTGGCATTTGGAAAATTGTGTTGAGGTCCAGAGTGCATATTCGTGTTTGGATGGACATTCCTCGACGCACCCTTACTCCACCCCCATTTTATTCTGAAATCAGCAAGAGCACAGCACAGCCTGATAATTCTCTTGTGAGCAAAAAATTCACTCTGTGTTTCATAAAAAAATCATGACAAGAAACACATTGACACCAGAATAAACACCGACAGTGCTTTTCCAAGATGAAGTCATTTTTAATTGGTGAAGCGGATGAAGCTGGATGAAGAATTACTGTAGCTACTTTCCTCCTGGACAGGTCTGTAATCACAATCTACTGTACATAAAATTATTGTTTGAATGGCCAGCTTTACGTAATGAATCGAGTAGATGTGTCTTTTTCATTACTCTTGACCATCCTCATCAGTTTTTATGAGCCAGAGTTTGCATGTTTATCATTATCGTCAATGCTAACACTAACTCTAGTTAGCATGCTAACTCTCATTGAACCACTGTAGGTTCTGGGTGTGGAGCTTTGTATATAGGTGGTGGGATCAAGGAGCTAAAAAAAAATTTTCAATGACTCCAATCATTCAAATCTTGCTTAGTGTACTTTTAACAAAATCCCTGACTAAACAAATTGGTTTTCAAAATAGACTTAAAGATTGAGACTAGCGTAAAGCATTTTTACGTCCATTTCCGTGGTAGGTAATACAACAACAACAGTGGAGTCATTCAATAAAACGAAGATACAAATCCACTCAGCTCTATATTCCTCCAATATGGCACAGCACGATATTGCAGTCTCAGCAGCGATTATTCAATACACAAGAAACCCTGAGATGTTCTAGTCAGCATTATCACTGCCTATGTATATGTGTGTTTAATAAAATGTTGCCTTGACCCATCTTTCTCCACCGGAGGTAATTTTGCACTTCATTTTTTCGTGCCTGCAGCAGCCACATCTACTTTTTTCTCCCTTATAAATGAGCCTCTTACTTTACATAACGATCTATCATTTTGTGAGAAGAGTTTCTCATCTCCCTTTGTTTCATGAGTAATGTCTTATACAAACAAAAATCTATTAGCATAATCCTCTCTCTGTCAATATATTGCTTTTTATAACTCTTGAAAAGCCTCTCAGCCTACCATACACGATAAAACAGCAATTACACTACACATGTAATCGTTGAGAATTAAACACTTGTGTCGTACAAGTCTCTGAAGTCATTTTGGTTCTGTTTTAGCAGCATTTTCTCCAGTTGCTGTGTAGATAAGCTATAAAATGTGGAAATTTATGCGGCGACTTCCTGTTGGTTTTCTCCCTTATTACAAAGTTGTGTATTGATCTGGGCTGTCGGCTTCTTACAAAGTGCTGCACATTAAAACAAATAAATCAAGGTTTTGCCCATTAGGTTGGAGGTTGACGTGAGATAGAAAGCTGTCACAACAGTCAGTATCCAAAAGAGCAAAAATGAGCATGATGTCCATGAATCTGACGGCTCACTGAACAATCATTCTTTAACTTGTTTATTCTACCAAACTGCCAAAAGTGTGATAAATGAGATGAATTAATTTAGCAGTGAGCAGTCTTTTTATTTCAAAAGTTAATTTCATGCGTCATGGAGAGATGCTGTTAATTTGGCCATGTCTGTGGTGAGGCAGGAAGATGCTTTAACACGTAATACTCATGATGTTATTGTATTCTGTTAGCTAAAGAGCCAGAATTGATGAGAAAATAGCAAACGTCTGTTCACTCTGTGCTCTCTCTCATATAACACTGAGTTTAAGAGATCTTAAGAGATGGACAAACCCGAAATGTTCCTATGACAGTACACCCTGTTCGGTTTTATTACTTACTACGTCATTTATTATTTAATTTTATCCTAGTGGTATGCAAACTTTTGTGCTCAACTCTATAATGTGGTAGGAGGTACTGTCGTCCAAAGCAGAAATACTCTACTTGTTTTGTAAAAAAAAAAAAAAAAGTGATAAAACTGCCATGCATCCTATTAGCACACTGATACATTAGCATACATACTGTATTCCTCCGGAAGCAAAGAAGGTAGTAGCTTGTGACACTGGTACAGACATACTCACTGCCATGTTCTCTCAAGAACTGACAAATTGACAGCTTATTTATGTAAATGCAGCCCATGTGTGTGGCTCAGGGTGGGATGGTGTTAAACTGCAAGCAGTCAAGATGCATTAAAAAGACAAACTCAATGGCTGTGGATGACACTGACAGTCTCTTTCTTTTAATTCCTTTATTAGCTTATGTAGGGGTACAGACTATGCTAGTATGGATGTCAGAAATGTCAGTAACACTATACTTAAGGGTGGTGTTTATAAGGCTACATGATGCTCACTTTATAGCATGTCGACTAGCTGGCGAGCTAGCTCACAGTGATTTGTACATTCCTGTTAAAGGTGCTTCCAGTGAAATTGGCTTCCTTTTCATCTTCATCTAAAGAGCTTTCATATTTTTAAGTCAAAAATTATATTCCTGAAAAGGATCATCTGCCACGTCCGCTGATGACGTCACTAACTCTACTGTAGTAACCGTTTCGAAATAGGAAGTTGAATTTTACGTGGTGAATACAGACTAGTGGAGTGATACACCCAGTGTGGGTACAGGAAACATAAGCACTGCTGTATAATATGGTATAATCTTTGACTTTAGGAGTTTCTTTTTGGTTAACTTGATTTTAGCAATTTCTTATATTGAGAGGTTTATCTTATGTAATTTGTTTATCTTATGTAATTTGTTTATTTATTCTTATATTAACTGAAATGAAATGATTGCCTTAACAAACACAGTTTTACCAGATTACTTCCTATGATTTTTTAAACTTTTATTTATAATGTATCTTTGGCAATAAAATGAATGAAATACACTAAAGGTGCGCTATTTAAAAATACAGAACAATGTGGGATTACTGTAAAAAAAAAAAAATAAATAAATTTGAAGTAGGCATGCTGTAAGTATTCAAGTAACCTACTTCTGACTCTGACTCTGCTGCCAGTACGATACTGTAAATCTACAAGTTTAATTTTTTTACGGTGTTTGTAATACCTGATGCTTGTGGCAATGAGACTTTATAAAGATTATGAATGGCCTATATCATTTCTTTTTACTATTAAATAGTGTCCAAATAAATCAAATCAAATCAAATTAAATGCTGGACTAACACTAGATGGAACATATTTATGTTGTTTATCTTGCAATAATTCAACCGTCTGTCTAATCACTCTGTGGACTCCTTCCAAGAGACGTCTTAAAGCACAGATAAAAGCTTTCTGGTCAGGATGTTCTGTTTGAACCCTTACAGAACAGGACAGAGCTTGAGTGTGCGTTAAGTGGGAAAAGGTTGTCAAGCTCTCTGCAAGTGTTTTAAAAGGTTGTGCTGGAAGACCTCCAGTGGCTTTGTGTGCTGGCTTAAAATAACCTTCACTTACCGCTTAGCAGCGTGCTGTTTTGGTACGTGCAGGTCCTGTGGGTTTTCCAAGAGCTTTTGGGTCATTTTTTCATGAAAAAAAAAAAAATCTCTCCATGTATAGCCGGTGATTTTTTAAGCAACATAATTGCAGCTTTAGCTTTTTTTTCTCTTTTCTTATTCTACATATTCAGAATGCATCAGAACAGCTGATCTAATCGTTTACCCATATCTTTAGATATTCTGAGTAAAGTGGCTGGGATGTACATATTTCATCTTTATCTCCCAAACCCTGGCAGCTGCAGTTACAGATAATTGTAGTGTAATTTCCTGCAGGGTGGAGATTAGAGGCTAGTTAGTTAGCTCGGAGTTCAAAGGTTATCACAGAACATAATGTTTTGAACAAGTTTATTAGGAGTGAAAAAGCCAAGTGAAAAATTACAGTCGTGCCAAGTAGCATAGTTTTAACATACCTTTAAGTTATAATAAATGAATAAAGTATAATATATAAAAGAATAATAGTAGGTGCTATTATTCATCTGCTGTAGCCAAAGCTATTGTGTAATTCTCTTTAATGTGCACTCTATGCAGAGTTAAAAGGGCATGTACCAACTATTATGTATGTGTTTGTTAATTTTTTTCTTTTTATATTGGAAAGGATTTTGTGGGCTATGAGCAGCTCACTGAAATATATAGTCCATAACAGCACATACGGTATAAACATGAGGGATTATAGGATAAACTGGAAATATATTTTTATATATCAGGCAGCATAACAAGCACTTTCACACCTAGTGCAAAATATCATAGCACAAATTGAGACTGAAGTTGTATTATAGTTGTCTGTATAGTTTGTGTCACATGGAACCTTACAGGAAACACAAGATAAATGGTACAGGACTGTGAAGGTGGTGGTGGTGGTGGTGCTGGTGGTGGTGTATTCAGGTCTCTGATCCTTTTTTATTAAGGTTTGATGAGAAACCGTGGGACGTGTGAAGAGAAACTGAATCATTTGTCTAGAGGTATGGCTGGGTCACTCACTGAGGAGCAGTAAATGGAAGAAGATAGAAGCAATAACAGAAACCAGAGCAGCAGTTTACTGACGTCAGTGATGTCTGCCTTTTTTTTTATTGAGTCAAATCTTAGCACTGCACACTCAACTTTCCTCATTAGGAAAGTTATAGTTTCAGGGATTTGTCGTTTCTGCCAGTCCCTGGAAGGACAAGAGAAGATGAACAGGATCCAGCGTTTTTTTGACAGATGTGCTAAGGTCTTTGGGTTAGCCTTAGCATTTGCAATTTTTTAGGTGTTGCTATGGCGATATGGGAGACTTTTCTGTTTCTCTGTAAAGCAGCAGTCAAACCAAATGCAAATAAAATTCTCCTAGTGGAAAAGCAGAAATTAGTCCAAATCACTGGAGGGAAAAGATGCATTTGCTTCTGGTTGCACTCAAACTTAGACCTATGAATTCACAAGCTTATCTCTTTGAGCTAATTTAAAATAAATAAATAAATAAATAAATAAATAATGTAAATGTGGGCGGGCCTGTGGTCTCTTTGGTCAGAGCTTTTTTTTTTGCTTTGCTGTTTTCTTACTGTTTCTTGTCGCACATTTTTAATTTACTGTCTTGTCCACCGACACATTGCTAACAAGAAAATCATAGCAGGCAGAAAGAAAATAATACATTTTACCCCAAAACATATTATTTTCTTTCTGCCTGCTATGATTTTCTTGTTAGCAATGTTGGCACCTCTGTCTTGTTATCCTATGACGTATTCCTTTTTAGCCATGTTTAATTAAACTTTAAAATTAAAACTGCACAAGTCTTAGACTCTTTCCAAAAAATACATCATTGTATAACTCCCACTTTTCTCCATGTGCTTTTGTTTGTTTTGTCATGTGCCTTTGTTTTAGTTTTAGTCCTGTCTCTGCCCTGTTCTCTCATTGGTTTGTTATCTGATTGTATCCACCTGTTTTATGTTTAGCCCATATGCATAAATCATTATAACTGTGATGTGACACACACATAGCACATAGCTTACTGTCTGCCCAAGATTACATAAAGTTAGAATGATTTATCAATGTGGGATTCATAGAAAGTCTTACTGTTTTGTTTATTCAGTTTAGTATTTTTTCAGCTGAGAGTAAAAGCAGGTTAGATCGTTAACGCCGTTTTAGTTGATGAGCTGAAATCATGCTAATTGAATGAAGCCAGAATTCAGTAGGTTGCTTGAGTTTGACTTGTGCATAAGGGATCATAACAGGGTTCATAAAGTTGGTGTTCTGGTGCTTTCCCCCGCTTCTCACACTGTCGAGTCCGCTCCTGGGTCAGAGTGAGCCACGTTGGTGTGAAATGTTGGCAGGAAGCCCTGGCTGAGATCTGTTTGTGCTCAGTCGGCTTTCTGTCCTCCTCCTCATCTTCATCATCTTTCCCTTCCCTTCATCCGGTCCCAGAGATTCTGAGGTTCGGTCTGCTGCTGATGAGTGCTAATGCCATATTAATCTGAATCATTAAGTCCAAAGTTCATCCCTGGTCGAAGGCCAGCACAGGTAATAGGGTTCACATCATCACTGCACATTCATTTGTATGCAGACTCACACATTAATCAACACATAATCATTACAATTATCAGTTACAACAGTTATGTATAATGTGTATCTTTTACAAAATTAAGCTACAGTCTTTTTCATGCGTAACAACAAAAACTTTTTTACAGAATGATTTGCAGACTACAGCATATTTATACCAGGCTAACTGCTGTATATCTGTCATTTCTACAATTAGCAACATAACAGTTAACTGAACTACGGCGAAGCCATGGGAATGTCATGAGCTGCATCATAAATGGTGCACTTCACATACCTTTAGTGCAAGGAGTGTGTTAATACATGGTTGATGTACTAAAATCACTGAAAAAGATGACGTGTGTGGACATTTTATGCAATCAGTGGTCACAGCTTGCTTTATCTAGCAGAAAGGTTAAAATCAGTGGTTGTTCCTGTTTAGACTATTTTGGCATGGCTCAATGATGGTAATTCAAGTACTAAAATTATGGTTATATTTACAATTATGTCACTTTGTCCAAATACCTTTGAGCCCCTGAAAATGGAAGTACTTTGCTTAAAATGGCTGTAATTCCTAAATGGTAAATGCCATATTTTTGTGGAACCTCTTAAAATAAAGCTGAACATCTACACTTCGATCACATCTTGATTGTTTTATTTCAAATCCATTGTGGTGGTGTATAAAGGCAAAATCACAAAAACTCTGTCATTGTCCAAATACTTCCGGACCTGACTGTGTGTGTGTGTGTGTAAAATACGCATTATATATATATATATATATATATATATATATATATATATAAATTTTTTTTTTTTTTTTTTTCTTCACACATTAGTCTGTTATTACTATTGAACCATTTTTATGATCTAAGGAAGTCTGACACATTCTGACAGACACAAGAGGGATTTCAGTATCTGAGTTTCTATTTATTTCGTTAAATTCTCAGAGATTTAGTAACACTAGCAAAACCTGTCATGACCACAATTTTGTTAATTACTCACAGAGGAATCCTGTGTTAATCTGTAATAATGTAACATTATATAATATCACATATGTGTTATATGTAATAATTTCAATAAATAATTTATGTGTTACAGTTTCTCATGAACCTGAGTAGGAGAGAAATCTTTTCGCTCTTCCTTTGTGTTATTTTTTTTATCCCTAATTGTCACCTAATGCACTGCAGATATTACAACAAGACCCAAACCACATGGACCATGTAAGGAATAACACACTTGGAGCCGTGCTGTTATAGGGAAAGACTGTACGCAAGGTATTTCCACACACTGTCATTTTTGCAGTGTAGTTACTTTTATTGTTGTGGAACATCTGGGAATTAAGTAAGTTCCTCTTATCGGCCGGTCATGTTACCAAGAAACCACAAACTCAAATCCTTTCCTGTAGCCAAAAACTTACTGACTCTTACAAAGCACTGACACTGGAGACTCTGACCATTCCCCATCAACTATTATACACCTTTATTTATTAAATAATAACATGATTTTTTAAAAATCTGTTTCTTATTAGTTCTTTGATTGTGTGGAACATCAGCCTTACAAGTCACTGTGTAAGTTGTTATAAAGAGTGCATTAATATAAATCTGAGATTACAGAAATTAAAGTGAATTACAGCTGGCACTCTTGTCAGAGCTGCTCTTATAGAAAATTAATCAACACAATTTCTGACCAGTAAGATTCAAGAATGCTTTGTGAGTCTCTAATCAGGACCTAAATATGACCACTTAACATGTAGTGGCAAAGGAAAAAAAAAAAAACAATCAAACTCCTAACTCTTATCATAAGTGCATGATTAATACAGTATCTCCCAGAGGCTTTCAGATGATACAGTACACTGAGTTGTCCGTTTATTAGGTACTAGAGAAGTGTGTCTAATAAACTGGCAAAGCAGTTTCTAGTAAAACAAAAGGTCATTTACATCTTAAGCTGTTGTGGGGTTTAATTGGATGTCAGGAGAATTCAGGCGCTAATTAGTTGTGAGATCTCCAAGACACAAAGCTAATGGATTACACTGAGGATTCAGGTCCCAGTCGGGCGAAAAATCCCTCCAATTATCAAGCTAAAACTCAAGACTGATTCCCTGTTTGATGCTCTGTGTACAAAATATTTCATCTATGTGAATAAAAATATATATATATATCATATATTATAATTGGATCATATCAGTAAGAAAGATAAATACTGCCAGGATCATTATTAACTTTACTAGCAGAGTCTGTAATAAATCTGCATGCTGCTTCAGTATTGTTGGATCGTTGGGTATCTCAAAGCCTTTTACAGTTTGAGTCTAAGCCGTAAGCGGTAACAGTTGACATAAGAGTAACTTTTTTGATGTGTGGTTACATAACAGCTGAGTGACATGGCATAGATTTGTGTTGATATCAGACTGTCTTATGACAGTTTCCATGCTGACATTTACTAGAACATCATGGAAACTGATGTTGTAACTTTTCTTGTGCGTCACGTGACATAACTTTGTATTTGCACATTCAGAAAGAATGGCCTCACCGAAACCCTCAACATGAAAATCTGCTGTATAACACTCATGCATAGAAAAGACTCTTAAGAAAGTATGAAAGTGCCTTCATGATTTCTGCTTACGAGGTTTGTTTGAACACTTATAACAATGTCACGAGACTGCAGAGATGCTTTTGGAATTGCAATTCTTTGACTGTGCCCACTGTAGTTTCAGATTCCTGTTCTTGGCTGACAGGAACGTAACCCGATGTGGTGTTCTGCTTCAAGGTTCGACTTTTTGTGCATTCTGAGATGCTTTTCTGCTCACCACGGTTGTAAAGAGTGGTTATTTGAGTCACTGTAGCCTTCCTGACAACTGAAACCAATCTTACCATTCTCCTCTGACCTCCTCCCATCAACAACGTGTTTCTTCCTGCAGAACTGCCACTCACAGGATGGTTTTTTCTTTGTCTTTCACACCTCTTTGTGAAAACTCCAGAGACTGTTGTGTGTGAAAATCCCAGGAGATCAGCAGTTTCTCAAATACTCAAACCATCACCAACAGCTATGCCACAGTCAGAGTCACTGAGATCACATTTTTTTCCTCATTCTGATGTTGGATGTGATCAATAACTGATGCTCTTGACCTGTATCTGGATGATTTTTGCATCAGTCCACTGCCACGTGATTGGATGGTTGGATAATTGCAGGAATGAACAGGTGAGTATGATGTCAACTTGTCAAATTGATGCCCTCTTTATGACCACTGATTGAGTACAAGCCTGTATTTATGTGTATGTAGATTTATATCAGTTATCATTAAGGGCTTAGGCAGGTATCTTAAAGCACTATGAACATCATGCAATGTCAATTTAACGCTTTAGTACTTTCACTTTGAGCTTTTACAGCAGCAAGGAGAAAGCAGACTAATCTGAAATATTATTCTGTGATGCCATGTTTGTGAGCTGGTTCTTTTTTTATTTAAATGATACTATGAATATGCACTGATATTGGCTTCATCCCATGTAAATCCCAGGACATTTGGCTAAATTAGCAAGCAGATTTAATCGAGCTCTTTTCCTAGGCAGAGTCTTGGCTGTGAGTGCAGTCAGTCAGACATCATTACGCAGATGATATACTCATTAGGGCACTTCTGAGTCACTGGCTTTCATTCCTGAATGGACGTGCTGATGTATAGTTAGTAATCAGTGCATATCAATGATCCCCGCCTGTGCTGTCTGACTATTTGGGATGGATAAAGGACATAAGGTTTGAAGTAGCATTGTTGACTGCTTCTTCCTTAAAAAACGTTCTCTTTTTTCCCCCTCAAGCTTGTTTCTGGATAAGCTATTTTAGTATTTTTGGCTTGGGTAACCCAGAAAAGGCTGAAAAGTGCAATTTAAGGGCAATTTTCCATCATCATTTTGGTTCACATCACTCATGAACAGCATTTTATATTTTTTCCCAAATGTCATCAAATTGTTCTGGTAATTCCTTAAAGTACATCTTACAGGGAGAAAGCAAATCTTATCCTACTTGCATACAAAAATGCACACGCCTGCCTCCTGTGCCCTCATTGGACTCCTGTACACCCAGGACAAGCAGACTTTGTCTTTAAAAAAAAAAGAAAATATCATATCACCATTATCAAACACATTTCTTTGATCCACAATATGTATCATCATATACAGAGGATTGCTAACAAACTGCCAGCAAATCAGTAGTGTTGCTTAAAAAAACGTAGAAGTCTACAAAAATATGTTTACGTAAAAAATATTTTAAAATGAGGGTCCCGGCACGGGCCATAGCCAGGGAGATCTGCGAGAAGGGCCCGGCGCATGTCCAGAGTCCAAAAAAATATTTAACACTGAAAAGGAGAAAAAAAAAATGTTAATGTAAAATTTTAAAGATTAAAATTTTAAAGTACAAAATTTTAGCATCAAATCAGCTGCTTCCATTAAGATTAAAAATAAATAAAGTTCCATTAAGATAAAAAATTCAATTTAATAAAACGGATATTACCATATCCATGATATAGAAATGTGCATTATGATTTATCATATACAATAATTTATCACTTTATTGATATTATACCATTACTTCTCCCAGCTCTAGGTTCAGCAACCAGAAAAAGTAAAATCTCTACTTCTTTTTGACTTTTGCAAAACAAAAGCTTTCAAGTTTTGGTATGTATGTTTAATCTTAATGCGTTTCTTCTTCTGTCACGCCCCCCTAATGAGGTTCTCATTCCGAATTCCACCACCTGCTGCACTACACACATCAGCCAAGATGTGATCCGGATGATGGTGGAATTTCTTTTTCCTTTTTTTATCGAATGGTTCTTATGTAGGTGCAAGGAAACACTGAAAAAGCTGTAATATAACTCTCTTGCTATAAGTAACAGCTATTGTGATTAAACATATTGAGAGAAAATGAAGACACTAGCCAAACTAGAAAAATCGCTTTTAGATGTGATGCAAGGACAGAACAACACATCTCATAGCCAAAATACTGACCAACAAGTACACAAACACCTTAGACACTTTGTTAGATGACTATATTATAATCATATACTTGTCCATTTCCCTTAGTCTGTGTTATTGCACTTAATGCACATATGTTATTACATTATGTTGAATACCACCAAAACGTTTTAGCCTAGTTAATTAGGTTTCCCGGCAACAGGGCAGCACACTGGAGGATTTACTTTCCTGGTGGTCTAGCTAATGAATTAATAATGTATCTACCCCTGAACATTTGCACCCAATTATTCACTTGCTTTGGTCTTTGCTTTAAAAATTACCGTACTGTTTTTTAAGCGAAGGGAGCATCATGAGTTTTACTCTTATCATTGTTTTAATGAGATTTGCTCAGTTAATTTCATGAATTTTCCATGAATGCAACTTACAAAACATTACTTCGTAAGCATCTAATAGTGAGTCAAATAACAGGTTATGATCGTCTTTGTCACAAAAACCTGGCCTATGGAAGAAAATTACATAAGAATTTAATCATACTTGAAATGAGTGCTTGTGAATCACTCTGAATTTAGCTCTATGACATTATTCATATGGAGTCTCTAACATTTCTTTCATGAGATAAAATTACTGAGCAGAAAAGCGTTTGCCTTACCGTTGGGAGAACGTGAGTTCAAATCCCATAGCTATCTGTGACAAAATTGCCCTTTCTGTCTGGGTGGGAGGGATGGCATATTCTCTCTCTCCTGTCAATCACATTGACACTAGCCAATCATGTGCATCTGTGAGTTCACGTATGTGGAAGAGGGCAGATAATGCTTTCCTCCAATTGTGTTACAAAGCCCTGTGACACAGCAGTTTGAAAAGATGAGGTTGCCTTCATGATTTTTGGAAGAAGCATGTGTTAGCCTTCACATTCCCCAGTTAGTAGCTGTTGTATGATAGGGGAGAGCTAGCTGGTGGGTGGGAATAATCAGTTGACCAGATTGTGGGGAAAAATGAGGACAGATGCTTCAGAGGTTGTTCGGCAATTTATAGTTCCTGCATAGGAGGAAGACAGTTGTTGTGTCTGTTATATGAGTTTGTTATTATGGAATCTAGTGCAGCAAAGAAACCTACAGAATCCTCATATGAAGGACAATGAGAAAAATTTCACTATGTGCTCTTATGCCCCATTGACATTTCATTAGTGCTTTCAAGCGCTCAGCTCTGCTGAACACGAGGCCAGTCTCTCGGCCAGATGTTTGTCCCAGCATGCCTCTTTAACCAGTCAGTCGTAAAGCTCAGCAGGTGTCGGTGTTTATGTGTTAGACAGCGTGGGCGGTGGCACCCTCTTGGCGCGTTCTGAACTTTCATTTCATCCGCCTCTTGAGGCAGCCATAACATTTGCCAGTGTAATTCCTTGTCACTGTTTGGACCTGAGGGATTTATATAGTGTTTGAGGGTTTACTTCTCACCGATGACTAGCTTCTTTTTTCGGTGTAAAACCTTCAAGTCTGCCCCACTGCACACACTACACACAAGAAGTCATTTTCAAATCTTAATGGAATTCATTAATTTCTTCATTTGCCAGCTGTTTGCGAATGCACGGCTCATGGCTGTGTGACAGCTGGCCTCTGCCTTCGCTAAACTGATCCACACACAGTTTGAGCTGGATAACACAAAGCAATAACGCCGACAAAATTCTCGACTCTGCATTTGATTTCCCAAGAAACAGGACCAATAGCAGAAAGAAAACCCACAGGCTCTCTGCGCTTATAAAGACGTCGTCGATGAGGTTTATTGAAATGCTGAGATTTATTTCTGCAGGTTTGCTCATATGATAAGCAAAGTGTACTGCAGAATAGTCATCTGGAGTTAATTTCCATTAATTTACAGACAATGAATCAAATTGCTGATACATTTGCTTTAGCATCTAGCAGAGAATGTGCTATTAACAGCTCCCCGCCTTTTAATTAGACATTAGAACTTATGTATAGCAGACATAATAACTTTTGCACTATTTAAACTGTCATGGCTTTAATTTGCGAATATTGCTACCTATTATTTTATACCTCATTAAAGCTTTCAAAATTAATTGCCCCAGTGTTTAAGAGACTGCAAATATCTGTGATTTACAGTACAATGCACAGTGCAATTTAAGTCTTGAAATACAAGATTATAGGAGCGAGTCTCTGGAGTGTTGTATATAATGGGGTCTTAAAAATTTTAATAAGTGAGTGAACAATACAATACTTTTTTTCTGTAGGGGTCTGTTACGAAAACAGGTTTTTAAAAAGTCTTGAAGATTTTTTTTTTTTCATTTGATGAAAAAATTCAATTTTCCATTTCATTAAAAGTGACGAACACACGTGAAAAGCATATCAGATTCAGAGGCGTCACGCTGAAACCTGATCATGTAAATCATATATACATCTTAAGTAGAATTTAACATCTGTGGGCCATATTTAGTGTTGAGTTGCATGTACATAGTGAGGAGTTTTATACTACACAACAGTATTCAAACCTCAGACATAAGCACTATTCGGACTATTATAGTTTGAAAGAAATTTATGTTTTGCGCTGTAAATACACACAAAAACCTACGAAATGACGTTCACGGCCAATATTAAATACATACATATGACATTAATAATTAATTAATACTATTATCCCTTTAAAATGCACATCACAGGAAACAACATCCAAATTAGAGACATTGTTTGACTCGAGGACTGGATTTTTTATAGATAAAATTATGAACAACACTTAATTAAAGTGAGCTGTAAGCATAGCAGATAAGTGTTTGGTCAGCTTATCCTTCAAACCGTTTTCAAACATAGATTGGCATTATTTTATTTATTTGACAACTCAAAATAGGGAATTTAAAATGTTGTAAAATAATCTACATCCCACGCACACATGATCTAATGAAAATAAAATGCAAAAAAAGTAGGATTTGCTGGATCAAGTGCTGAATAATGAGTGTGGAAGCCATACTGTTAAATTAAACCAAATTGGCAGTGATGAATGTGGTGATTACAACTAGCAATATATTGCAAATATACTAGCCTACTATAAGATGTTTATTTCAATACTTGCCATCTTTTCATTCATATATCATTGTATTCATTTTTTTTTTTTTACTTTTCAATTTTTAAACTATTATCTATTATCTTCTTAAGTCTACATTTACTATACCCTGATTTTTTTTTTTTAAACTTAAAGGGAAGTCCTTGTGTTTAAAGATGCTGGTGTAGACATTATTGAAAAATGACACTTCTCTGACGTGTCTACTAAAGAAAAATCTGGAAACCTCAGAGGCATGAACTATATCTGCATAAATCAACTGTGAATATGAGGAACGTTCCTGCATAAATATTGGCATAACTTTTAAACTTAAGGTATTCAGGACAGAGAACTTTGTGCTTTGTGATTTTTCAGTAACGCGTCAAGCTCCATGTTTACCGTAGTACCTTAAAGAGAGTGTGAAAAAACAGAGGCATGTGGGGGAATGACTGTTCTTAGCTGCAAGTGATAACAGGAACAAGGAACGTTAATGTAAAGATAAACAGACATAATGGTGGTTACTCCAGGGTGGAAATGGTCCCTCTACTTTGAATCATGTCACTCTGTCATTAATTATTTTCCTAACAGCACGCCTTGGAGAGTTTTATTTGAGTACTATAAATTAAATTAGTACCATATGCTTACAACCCCAGCCAGATTTAATTTAGACTGATGTGAACCCTTCTTAAAAATTGTTCTATATTCTACCACTGTAGTTCATTGATGAAGACAAATTATACATACTATAAACATTTTTTCAACATAATGTTAACGTGATTATGTTGTGCATTAGACAGATAACCAAATCTGTTTGTTGTTGCACTGCACTCGTGACAGGGTTAGCAAGCTCACCCAGAGTAGCGGTGCGCATTTAGTCAGCTAGCATGTCTACCAATAATGTGTAACATTGTATTTGGCATTATTTTTGATTTAACACCCTCTACACCCTCTGGTAGATTATTATGGGATATTTTATAGCTATTTGTTGAAGCACAAACAATAAAATTGCATAGCCTTTGAGGGTGTGTGTCCTTAACGAGATAATAAAAAAAAAAGACAGCTACCAGATCTAATAGTGTTACAAATATCAGGTATAAATACAATGTTAAACCTTTCCCCTTTTGTTCTAACTGGTTTAGGAATGGTATGAATGGAGGTGGAATGCAATAACGGAAATGTTAAATTATTCTGCTCAGAGTGAAATGGTCACATTTTTTTTATTAGGAATCTTCTTTCAAAATGTGTGTACAGCATTTTGTAATGCAAGGTCTAACTGACGGTGTTTATATTGTTCTGATCTGTTATTGGCTGTATATTCCTGCGGGGAAAAAATAATCAGAAAAAATGTGTGAATTCAAAATGGCCACCATTCACAGAAAATCTGTATTTAACAGGACATGAAGCTGCACTAAAATCCAAAATGATTACCGTTGACTAGATCATCATCAGTGCATCAGAAAAATCCCATGAAATGAAGTCTTAAATATAAATATAAAATATGAATCATTTAGCTAAATTTATTTTAAAAATGCATAATTAGCCAGCAGGAAGTGTCCAATACCATGAGGCACAGCAGAATGTTTAACATATAATCTATACACACTGCAGCTGTCCGTGTCGCACTTAAGAAACTGCCGTGTCCATGAAGACATCATGATTGACCCAGGGTGTGCAAAATGCCTCCGTGTCTGTGCTTTATGAAGGTGTTGCAGCTTTGGCAGTGTTTTCCTTCACACTTACAAATCGATCGGCTACAGATTAACCTTATCATCTCCTGCAATCATTCTCCGAGCTGTCAGAGGATCTGAGTCAGTTACACGCACACTGTAATTACTTCCTTCTGCTCTGAAGTCACTCTGAACACCTCCTCCTCTCGTGTGTGTGTGTGTGTGTGTGTGTGTGTGTGTGTGTGTGTGTGTGTGTGTGTGTGTGTGTGTGTGTGGTCATGCCTGTCAGTCTGATTAGGGGTGTAGAAGGTGAAGGTGATAGATGTGCTTCGACTATGTTGAGGGTCTGATTTACCCCTCAGTCGTGATGGATGTGTGATTTAAGGTATTACATTCAACAGGGTGAGACTCAATAACACTCAGCCGAAACACACTCCGGGATTAATAATGATAATCACAGAGCCACCACTAAATCATAATGTACGGCTTGATGTTTGGGATTTCTTTATGGGTTTTGTCCATACTGTTATACTGATATGGCACACTTGCTGTTATCCACCTAGAATGCGATGTGACTGAATGATGGGGGGAAAAAATCGCTTATTACCTGAAAATAACTCGCTATGTAATCCAGAATATAATCGTCAGCCAAACGAGGGAGAGCCTTGTGAATGAAGGATCACACACATTATCACATGCGATCACATGCAAGTTTTACACATGTGATTGTGTGAAGTATATGTGATGACATGTGAAGGTGCATGTTATGCCCTGAAATTGCACATGAATTCAAGTACACACATGTGACATTAGGGCTGGCCAATATAATCTCGACATCGTTATCATTTGTCACAATATGTTTGTTTTTTTTCAATATGCGATTTATATTTTTCTTCTTTCCAGTGTTTATATATCCATCCTTCCTTCCATTTTGCGTACTGCTTATCTACACAGGGTCGCAGAGAGCCTGGAGCCTATCCCAGGGGACTCGGGGCACACCCTGGACGGGGTGCCAACCCATCGCAGGGCATAATCGCACACACACTCATTCACACACTATGGACAATTTGGAAGAGCCAGTCAGACTACAATGCATGTCTTTGGACTGGGGGAGGAAACCAGAGTATCCGGAGGAAACACCCGAAGCACAGGGAGACAAACCACTAAGTCACCAAGCCCCATACGTTA
The DNA here is from genome assembly GCA_022985145.1 of Pangasius djambal. Lineage (NCBI taxonomy): Eukaryota > Metazoa > Chordata > Actinopteri > Siluriformes > Pangasiidae > Pangasius > Pangasius djambal. Next base: position 15,432,491 of record CM040993.1, read on the forward strand.
GAAAATGAACACTGGATGTTCTGGTATTTATACAATTATTTAAAGCTTTTAGCAGCACTGGCTCTGTATTCTATGATTTCTTCACACATTTGGCAGACGTTTGTTTTCCATCACCTAGACGGCCCGTAGACAACATTGCAAACATTTCTTTTTGCTTTTCGGTTTGTTTAATTTATGTGCAGTGTGAAACTAAACCTAACCAAATTGCAAACAGACCAAAAGTATCAGTTACACTCTGATCCAATCTCAGCAAATGAACTAATAGGTGTGAAAACACCCATAGAAATAAAAATATTGTCAAAATTTATTTAAAAGCAATGCAGTATACTCAGTATAATCACTTTTAACAACCTTAGTTGGAATTATTAGAACATACGGATGTCTATGAAACTGATTTGAGCCCAAATAAAGAATCGGCTTCAGCTTGTGATATTAAAAGCTGAATCATTTGCTACATGAGATTAATTAATGGTCAGTAGTATTTTAGATCTAATCTCCAACATACTGTAGATGGCCACCATAATATGGATGTATTAAAATGACAGAAGCTTATACTCTGCTTATTCACCTTCAAAATGATAAATCAGGTTGTGACAGAAATTCATTACACCCTGCTCTTTGACATATTAATGATGTGTAGTGATCTGTTGTTGTTGCTTTTTAAGTAGTGATATTTATTTTACGATGATGTTGTAAATTGAGTTGCTGATGTGTGCGATTTACTTCCGCTTTGTAGCAAAACAAATGATTCCTGATGATCGATTGCTTGATACACTAATCAAATTCTAATCCATGCTAGTGAAATGGAATAAATGGAGGTTGATGAATGAGATTGCATATGGAATTAGCTGTCTGTGTTAGACCTGGCATACTTTATTATGTACTTTTATCTACATACTACAAACTACAAGGCCTCGTGATTCCCGAAAGCCCTCATTACAGTTTGAACCTGGCAGCGTGCCAGATCCGATTATTCAAATGACCTGAATGCAGATCACTCATCTGAGGTTGCCAGATATTTCTTGAGTAGATGTGTCAGAGACAGGGGTTTTCAACAGTTAGTCTTGAAATAATTTTCCAATTTGAGTGGATCAAAATAAAGGATATTCTGAAAATACAAAAACATGTTGTAAAGGGGTTCAGGAGTTCAGTAGTGCCCCTTCTGTTAATAAAGGTAGGATTAACGTTATCATTCTGATGGATGACTGCTAGCTCATGTTAATGCGAGAGATAGCACAATACCACTTTTTCTCTTCCGATACTGATACCGATATTGAATTGTATCAGTCGAAATCGATACTCAGCCGATATTTTTTTCTTTAAAAAAATGACTAATCTTTAAAATGATTTCTAAACAAAAAGCACTTCAAAATTTCAGAGAGAAAATATGTAATTAAAAACGTGACTTGCACAAAAATACAGCTTTCACACAGAAATCACTTAACTTGCAAATATATTAAATATATAAAAGTATAACAAAAACACAATGAAATACTCTTCATATGCAAACATTTCCAGTTCCAAAAAAAAAAAAAACTTTTTCCAAATCCAATTCCAGGCTCTTCCGTTTGATACAGAAGCAGATCTATTCATTCTTTTTTTTCCTCTGACATCCGTTCCATTTTCTTTTTTTTTTTTTTTTTGCTGGGTATCATAATGCCAGTGCTTTAGAAACCACACTAGACTGCTGTTATATTATCATTCTGAGTGTTGGCAAAAGTTTTAATATAGCTGCAAGATCATAACAGCTTTGTGTGCTGTGGAGAACTTCACCCACTTCAACAAAATGCTGCAAGGCCACACATTTAATATAGAATGAATTGATTTTGATGTACCACAACACAATAACAGAGCCAGCCGTGGCTCTGGCTTGTACACCTGATTTTGTTGCTTCCTGTGCTGAAATCCCAAAACTACTGGAGCTGCAATACTTTATAATGAGGCCTGCCATTGCAAACCAGATACACTCTGCAACAAGATGCGAGATGGAACTCCATCTGAAAAAAACCCCCAGAGTATTTAAAACAATCTACATGCCACTGTAACTAATTTCCTTAGTTTTCTGAGTGTGCGTTTGGTGATGTGATACAGTCTTTGTATTTGTGTGAGATCAGAGATCTGGTACGAAGTGGGAGGCCCACAACTCTGCAGATGTTTCCACAGCATGAAGCTGAAAAAAAATCCCGGTCATCAAAGCTATAAAGAAAGATCCACACATCTGGCATCACATTTACACTCAAGACAGAAAAGAGTGTAATTTATAGAATGGGATCAGGAGTAGGAAACATGCGGCCATCTCAGGAAGTGTTTGCATATTGAGCTGTAATCAGAGTTGGTGACTTAAGGATGAGCTTTACATCTGACTGCTACAAAGTGCTGACGCTGGAGACATCAGTCACTAGCCATCAATTTAGTGCAGTTAGCCAATAAAGCCAAACATTTTTTTAAGTCTAAGTTGAGAACAGTAAATAACAGTATCTTTAAGTGAAATGGAAATTAGTATCAGCTCCTGAGTGGTGCAGTGGTTAAAGCATTTAAAGCAGGAGGTTGGACTTTGAACCCTAACAGTGAGTTTATATTCCTCCTAGAATTGAAATAGATACTAATTTGGTTAAGTATATAGTATTTACCTATCTCTTCAATGTTTAAGAAAGTTCACAATGTAGTTAGGCTAGAGTAGTCTGAGAAGAGAAAAATCAAGTTACTTAAAACTGCTAAATGCTACCTCTTTTTTTACAGATCCCTTTTTTTTTTTTTTTTGCTTAACAGGACACAATTGCACTTCATCTTTCATACCCAGATGAATGACGATCATCGGACTTTGTACCTTTAGTGGTTCATAGTTACACTTCATGGCATGGCTGTATTAAGCTCACATCTGCCGCTAATCTATAAATTCTTTAATAAAGCAAAAACAATCCTCGTGCACTCATGCCAGCAGAATAAAAGAGCCTTCAGTTGCCTCTGTGCCTCATTTAATTTAATGATGTTTTGTATTGTTTGGATATAACAGCAGGAGTTGTAGCTCCGGCCTCGGGGAAGTGAAGCTCCGCACAGGTTCGTGATTCTCCTGCTCCAGATCTGATTCAGCTAATTATCAAGAGCTTTGGAAACACCAGAGGTATTAGAGCAGGGAAATGTGTAAAACAGTGAAAGGCTACGTGTCCTGGGCAGCAGAAAGAAAATTAATTAAGGCATACTTTAGGGAAAAAAGGAGGCAAGGGCTTGGCTGGATAATCACTTTATTCTACACACGATCCTCAAACCCGCATTGACTTTAAGCACTTTTCCACCAGACAGTGTGGCATGGTGCACTTTTACTAAGCTGAATCCAGCACCCTGGCTGAGTACCTATGTCTGTTGTCTATTATATAAATAGTACGTGTGAAAGTGTGAGATGTTGTAGAGTGCCTGGTGATTAGTAAAATATTACTTAAAATTTTTGAATTGGTTTTCTTACAAATATTGAGCATAAGACAGCAAGTTTCTTGGTGTGCAGCACAAATACGCAGGGTGGGGGCGGGGGAGTGCCAATACTTTAGTGAAACAGACATTGCAAGAAAGACAGCTTTAAAATATAAGAACATTAAAAGCAGTTGCACATTTTAACTGTTTGCACCTCAAACAGTTTTGGGTTTTTTTGTTGTTGTTTTTTGTTTGTTTGTTTGTTTGCTTGGTGGGGGTGGGGATTTTTTATGTTTTTGTTTGTTTCTTTGTTTGTTTTTGGTGGGGGTGGGGATTTTTTATGTTTTCGTTTGTTTCTTTGTTTGTTTCTTTGTTTGTTTTTGGTGGGGGTGGGGATTTATTATTTTTTTTGTTTGTTTGTTTGTTTGTTTTTGGTGGGGGTGGGGGATTTTTTTATGTTTTTGTTTGTTTGTTTGTTTGTTTTTGGTGGGGATTTTTTATATTTTTGTTTGTTTGTTTGTTTGTTTGCTTGCTTGCTTGTTTGCTTTTGGTGGGGGTGGGGATTTTTTATGTTTTTGTTTGTTTGTTTGTGTATATCAGTTAACGCATTAAAATTCCAGGTTTGTTGTAGAGCAGAGATGAAGCCTCTTTGTGATCACAGTGAACTGTAGATGGACTATGAAAGAGCCCAGAACGATTGTTTTATGCTCCTTTATTTAATCATTGTGTTTACTGGTATATCAAATATGTGAAAATAAAGTCATGTGAGTTTCTGTCCTTGACTGTCACCTCTTCATCTCCTCATGCAGATATATCAAAGGATTGTTTAAAATAAAGCACTGAGTGACTGAAAACCGTGTCACTGCAGACATGCCTAATATCAAAGCTATTACGTTTTGCTGTCAGCACCCAAACACACACGCCATCTGTGAGCGACTCGCATGATACCTGTCAAATAAATCAGAGAGCTTTCTTTTTGTGGAAAAAAATGTCAAACCTCTCACACTGCTGTCTCCAAACAAAAACATTTTCCAAAGAATTCAAGATGAAGACATGAGAATATGAATTAAAAATGCAGGCTATTGAAGACTCTATTAATCTTTGGTTATTATTATTATTATTATTATTATTATTATTATTATTATTATTATTATTATTTGTATTATTATTATTATTGATGTTTCTGCTGATTTTTAGACTGATGTTTCGTTTTTCAGTCTCTAATTAAATTTAAATTGTTACTGTAATTAAGATTGTAGTTAAAACCTTTTTTTAGATTTATTTTACAATATTGTTATCTCTGTAATTTAAGACCACAAATTTAAGTTAGACGGATTTTAGCAAGTAGCAAATGCACCATTCATGTTCTGGGTCCTTTCCCCTTCAGTGAATTGTCTTTGCCTCAAAGCGAATTTTATTCGTAGTTGGTCTGATTGCAGCTTTATTTAAGGAAAGCATAGTTTTCAGATGTCTCCGATATCGCCGTATCAACAGGTCAATCGGAAATGCCTCAACCAAACCGCAGATGTTGACACCTCCACTGTTATCTAGTACTCTAATTCAGTTTACTTAGGTGTGATCATTTATTCTTCAGTGTTAAAATTCATTCGTAACTGTTTAGTAGTAGAATATAAGTAATGATGATCATTTAAACTGTCTAAGTTGTCAATTTAATAAATGATGCTTATAGCACAGCGCTGTAGAATTCTCAAATCTGATTGGTTTGGACAGTAGCTCCGGCTGTGACATAAGCAATGTTTTTATTAATGTGCATGTTCTGATACATTATTGTTTCTATAGTAACAGCTCATACACAGGGACTTGTAGGGTGGATGCTCCATATAATCTAAACAGATTTTTTTTTTTTAAATCAACAGAGAAAAACGTACAGTCATTGATGTGGGGAAGTTTTTGTTTTGAGGTATCTGGGTGGGAGCTGCTTTGGGCAGGAGTGAAGTATCTAGATAACGCCAGAAAGTAGCTATCACTACTGTGACTTGTGACTTGTGGTTCAGGAGGTGATGGACCTGTAGGTCCTCTGCAATGGCAGTTTGACAAACAGGTGACTGTCTGGATGTTTGAGGTCAGCAACAATTTTCAGCTCTAACCTCTTTACCCTGATGGCTTACAGGTCCTTGAGTTCACAGCTGATGATCATCTCAGCTGAGTGGACCATTTGATGGAAGAGGCAGAGGAGAACCAGATTGTGATGGAGGTAGTGAGCACACTCCATGATGGCTTGGGTTGAGAGATGGGTTGAGAGATACTGAGCATCTTGAGTTGGTGTAGGAAGAACAGTGTCTTGAGGGTGGTGGTTATGTTGTTGACTCATTTCAGTGATTGTGGTCAACTTTTGTTTTGATTGTCAGGAGTTGGCAGGTGGAGGGATGTTTGCGGAGGTCAACCAGCACTGACAGCATTAAGCTTAAGGTTGTTATGGACATAGCGTGCAATTAGATGGTCTACTTTACTTCTAGATTTAATCTCATCATTGATGAATTTGAGAACCACTACTTTTATGTCATACTATTTCATAAATATATGATAAATACATACATTCCATTTCATGAGATGACATTAGGTATAACTACCAATAAAGAACCGAGATACAAAAGAGCAATTAATTTCTAATAGTGTTATAATGTTCATTTCACTGAAAATCCTCAGTGCTGAAAACTCATACAGTGCTCACTGAGGTCCATCTGGATGTAGGCGTTGATTCAGCCTGAATAAATGAATATATAACATGAATGTGAGCATAAATAATATGAATGTAAGATATTAATTCACATACTACTTTTTATTAAGGCAAGACGCTACAGGTAGATATGACAGTTCAATCATTTTTTCAGACTTTTGGATAAATTATAGACGCATATAGCATGCCTTCTCTTAAACTGCATTAATAAAAACATATCAAAACTCAACAGGAAAAGATTTTGTCCAGTCACAACCACCACTTTATCTGAAAAATGCTTGAAGCTCCACCCATTCTGCACATTGGCATCATATATCCCTGAAAAGCTTGTTTCCTGATGTCAATTTGTGTCATTAAGATATACAGTATACTGTAAACCTTGTACACTTGAAATATGGTACATTAAATCACATTGGATTTTGAAAACCATTACATTTTATTCTATACTCAAAACCTAAAACAGCCTGCATTCAGGAAATGCTCTTTCATGTCCCTGTTTAGAAGGATGAATTTTTGAAAAGTGGTGATTATTACATTACTTAACAATGGTATAATATATATGTGTGTGTGTGTGTGTGTGTGTGTGTGTGTGTGTGTATAGTAAATCTTTCACTTCAGAACATGAAATAAACATTAACAACATCAAAAGTTTTTTTATTTGGTTGAGTAGGCAAATTCATGCATAGTTAATTAGACAAATCTTGATTTGCATAAAGAAATCTATATTTAAAAAAAAAAAGGTTCCAAAAAGTGCCCATAAGAAGATCAGCAATTAACAGGCACAGCTTTATGGTGAAAATCCTGTTCACCTGGATTACATTTAATTTTTTCTGAATTTGATTTGGTATATAACAGTGTAGGTGAACCTGTTGGTTTTGCCCAGAGAGTAAAAATTAAATCTAGTCTTAGCGTGCCAGCGCAATTGCATTTGTCATTTCATATCCATATAACCATATGAGGATTTTATACGTGTAGTTTCTCTGACTCACTGCTTCAGTGAAAGCATCCTGCGTTTTTATGGTGATGCTTTATTATGCCTACATTCGCTACTAAAACCCATTCTGTCTTAATGATAAAAATAATACTCTGGTGCGCTTGCCCGGAGCGTGGTTAAAGTTTTACAGGCCTATTTTAAAATGCTCATGTTCATATTTTGCCTAGAGCCTCCTCAGGCAACAATGGTGGAGCTGTCCTTGTGCGCTGTCATTGATCTGGTCTCATGTTGGCCTTCATGGTGGCATGATGAATACGAGTCATGACACACTCCACTACTAACATGCTGTGACACTCTAATTAATGTTTCATATAGCCTCAGTGCAAAGGAGAACATTACCAGTATTATAGAACTGGCTGTACTAGTAAAGATTCAGATTTAACCTGGATTAACTCATGGGTTAAAGTTTAAAGTCTTATTAAATATGTTTAATTTGGAATATGGGTGATGTGGTGCTAATTCGTTGCTGTATTTTCTTTATTCCTGTGAGAAGTTAACACTTGGCTAGTGCTCTGACGTCACATTGTTAGTGCAATTACAGTGGAGTTTAATAGGAGAAAAAACTGATCTCAATCATGAGTGATAACAGTCAATGTCATATTAATGAGAAATCCAGCTTAGAAATAGTGGAGACAGCAAACACTGGGCTCAAAGTTTCACAATGCAAGGCACGACATAGTGTTGAGTCAGTTATGCAATATATCAAGCACAATGGCATTGATGGCATATTAGCATGATTGTTGAAACTTTGAAAGCTTATCTATTTGAAGAAAAGAAAGGTAGAATAAATAAATAAATAAATAAATAAATAAGTGATGCTGGACCAGTGTGTTTAGACCGGGATGAAGTGAGGGCAACTGCTTCATTCGAATGAACTCAGAAGTAGGAGGTCTGAACTTGGAATTACGAGCTACAAAGTGGGGAAAAAAACATGAACATCTCCATGAAAGTGTAAAGCTTCTAATGCTTTTACTTTCTCATAACAGTGAACGACTGTATATGGTCAGTGTTTTAGATTTAACCACCTAATGTTTCAATGTTGATTGAGCCGAAGTAGTGAAATTATATCTTATTTACTGTGGACGTCACAGATTGGGGTAGCATTGGAGGAAATTTCTATGTCTGCATCCAATGAAGAAACCATTTGTGTGTTTCTTGTTGCACATACATCCTGGAACATACATTATAAAAATAATAATAATATTTGAATAGTAAATTTAATGACGCAAATTTAAATTTCACTTGGATTAGTTTGAATCTTGACACTGTGGTTAATACTTGGTATCCTGTGCATTATTTAAATGAAGGTAATTTAAACAGGAATAATGTACAAGAAATGGATGGTGAATGCTGAAGTACTGAGGCCAGTGCAGTTGTTAAGCATTGGTGAAAGGCAACAGTTGAACACATTAGACGCTAGAAGTTTTTAGACTGAACAAGAGGAAGCAATTTGAAAAGGCCTGTTGTCCTTCTGTCACCAGATGACTATTATTACAAAAGCCATTATTACATTATTATGAATTTGTGATAAGTTTTTCAGACATGTTGTTTACTGAAGCACCTCTCAGAGTCTCAGATTTGGGATTGTGTCAGAAATTCAAAAATTGGGCAAACTGAAAGGAAGCGCTATGTTTGGAAAGAAGTAATCAAATAATATTTCAATACTCTCGAAAGGTTTCTGAGGTATTATCACACTGTTTCTCAGACGTTACCCATATAACAGACAAGCACTTATTTAGTCTTCTACAGACAGAACAAGAACAGAACCAGAAATATATAGATGGTTATTTCCACCACAGAAATGCACTCACAAGCCACTTTAATAGGAACACCTGTACACGTGCTCAATCATTCAATTATACAATCAGCCACTCATGTGGGAGCACAGTGCATAAAGTCATGTAGATACAGGTCAAGAGCAACCATGTGGAGACCAAAAATATTCATATCAAACAGAATGAGGGAAAAAAATGGGAAGCGTGGTATGGTTGTTGGTGCCAGACGGTTTGGTTCAAGTATTTCACAAATAGAGTTTGCGTTTACACAGAATGGTGCGAAAAACAAAAAAGTGAGTGGCAGTTCTGTGCGTGGAAACACCTCATTGATGAGAGATTTCAGAGGAGAATGGCCAGACTGGTTCAAGCTGACAGGAAGGCTGCAGTAACTGAAATAACCACTCTGTACAAACATGGTGTGCAGAAAAGCATCTCAGAATGTGTCAAACCTTGAGGTGGATGTGCTATAACAGCAGAAGATCATATCAAGTTCCACTTCTGTCAGCTGGAATCTGAGACTACATCTGGTAATCATCACTTGAATATCACAACAGCATGCTAACTGATAATGCGTTCATTGTAACCCCATTATAATGTAATTTTTACAATTACGGCACTTTTCACCAGATGCGCAAATGGTGCTGAACAATACCAAAACTTTAACACAATTGTATCATGATGAGGGGCCTGTGGGTATATACGGGATCAGAACATAACATTTTTCATGAATAGGATGAGCTAATTATCCCCACTGAGTCTGCTGAACATTTTGACCATTTAATTACAGTGGATGTGGTTCATGTGCAGACTATTCATGCATCACTGATCAGAGATTCTGTTCATGATCTGAGCTCTGACCCCTTTTCGTCTCTCTCCTGTCCAGTGCCTCTCTGGTCTGGTGGCACAGAAACATGTGGCTGTAATCATTTAGACAAATTCCTTTGTATGCAGCTTTACTATCCCTGTCTCTCTCTCTCACACACACACACACACACACACACACACCGCTGAAACTCCATTACCCAACTCCTATTTGCAAGCTTATGCACAGAAGGAGATATTGCTTTTTCCAGACTTTATGTGGGAGCAAAGATAATGACTATGGCCTAGTAATTTCATCATATTCAACATTTCATCAGGAGAACATTTCAAGCCAGGCAAATGGAGGTTTAAATAATAACTCAAGTCCAGCGTGCTTGATTCGGTTTGCGTCTGCGCCGTAACAGCGACGCTATTGTGACTGCAAAAAATTACACCATATTACCTCCTCCTATAACCACCAATGCTTGAAAAAATAGAGAAACAGAATCACATCGGCAGATTTCAGAGTGAATATGCTTATCTCCATCTGCCTATGCTTTTTCATTCTTTTCCCCTGATTAGATCCTGAGCTGCATATGAAAGAACGGAGGAGAAATGACAGCTACAGGGAGCTTGAGAGAGAAATAGAGGAGAGAGAGGTGAAGACGGAAACAGAAAGTTACTTCCTGCTGTAACAGAGGTGTCAAACTCTATTTCAGCCCTGGCCATGTCAGCAGTAAGCCCTGGAAGGGCCAAAAGCACCCTGTTTATAACATTGTCATTATTATAAATTCCATCCACAACTTTATTCAACATTTGTTGTTGTATTTCAAAAATTTCAGTATTTGGTGTCAGTCTTTATACACTGCAAAAATAAAATCTTGGCAAGTAAAAATATCTTGAATGCAGTCACATTCAACAAATATTTCTCTTTATTAGTTTGATTTAAAACAAACATAAGATTATTAAGTCTCATAAGATTTTTTTTTACTCATTTCAAGCTTGAAATTATATCTGTCTTATTCTATTGGCAGATAATTTGGCTTATTTCAAGTGCTTCTTTCTAGAAAGAAGCAAAATTATCTGCCACTAGAATAATAAAACTTGAAATTAGTAAAAGTCTAGGAATAGGCTTACTCATTTTATGTTCGTTATATATTAATCCCATAATGAGAAATATTAATTAACTTTTAAAGATATCTTCACTTGCCAAGGTATAGATCTTTTTTGCAGTGTATCAAATGCCAGGTATGACCAGACGTGAACATTGTTGTATCACAGCACTGACCAATCTGATTGGTCGGTATTTTATTTACAAAAAAAAAAACAGACATATTAAACAGCACAGTTTAATAACTCTCCAATTTATTGATCAAAATCAAAATCTCTTTCATGTACGCATTAGATCAATCCCAATTTTATTGTGCCTAAAAATGATTTAAATTTCATGCATAAGAAACCTTTAAAAGAGAGAGAGAGAGAAGAAAGAGGCAGCTATAGTAAAATATAGAGCTACAGCCAAGAAACATAAAGCCAAACAGACAGCTAAATTAGAAAGAGAGATAGGTCTTAAAAGAGAGTGAGACAGTGAAAGGAGAGGTATTGCTAGAGAGAGACAGAGAGAGGAAGATGGGAGGATGTGAGACAGGTCTTCTCAGAGATGTGTTCCTGTGCAGATAAAGATGCTGTGTTCTCTGAGCTCAGTGAGCCATGAACACATCCAGCGTTAAAGGGCAGCTTCACCTCAGATCTGTCGTCCCTCGCAGATGTGGATCAGCAGCTGTTCCACCCACAGGCTCTGTGACTGACGGCCATTTTATTGTTTATATACACCGAGTTAATCACTACGCTGTTATAAATAGTTCAGCTGTCATTTTGACTTATCGTTAAAATTGTCTTAAAATTGTCTTAACCTTCAGTTACCTGCTGATACTTTTTATTTGTTTTTGCAGTTTGCACCTCAATATTTTAAATAATATGACATCTTTTGCATGAAGTCTTTTTTCCATCCCAGCACAGTAAAATAATGGTTAATAGAAAGACACTGACACTTGTCAGCTGCAGCACAATTTCAGATAAGCGTCCTTGCACATCGCCTTAAGACAATTTCTAATTAGGTTCACTGAGAGTTTAATTATTGTCCTGGAAATCCACAGAAAGGCAGCAGATTAGAGCAGAAGCCTGTTATAATGAATGTGTGAATACCAGCATTGGCTATTTTTGAAGCTCTGTGGGAGAAACAGCATATTTTCCTTCTGGGGCTGAAACACCAACCTGAAAGAGAGAGAGACTCTTATGCCCAACTATTCAATAGACAACTTTATGTGGTGATCAAGCAATATAACTGATACCATAAATAAGGAATAAAACTCTTGGGGGTGTGCTGGTGATTATAGTAAAATAATCAACGACTGGGTGGTGTGATGCTACCTGATATGAAGCGGAGTTACAGTCATCACCCCAAGGTTGATTATTGCATCTTATCCAATCAAATGTGTGCCATTCTGTTGGCAGTGTTATTTTTGTCATTCCCAGGCACAAAAATGTTAGAAAATCACTTCATGGTGGAACACTCACCCCACCAGACGTGTCAGAAATTCATCCAATTGCCCTGCAGCCTGATTAGATAACTCTTGAAGAGCTAATGGGACATCAAAATGTCGATGGGTGATGCAGCAACAATGATGAAATCAGGTTTAAAAACAGGTTTAAATCACACAACATTTACCCAGGATTATATAAATCTATGCATTGCAAATGTGCATCAGTGACAAGGCCACTGTCCCTCTTTAGATTGATTCAGGCTGCCTGTGTAATCCTCTGTAATTACTGTTCTCTCTCCGTCCTTTCGATATAAGAACATAGTCATGGCTCAAATGATTAGAATACAGAGATGTATGAATGTGTGGGTGCTTATATTGTACACTGTACAAGAAATGCAGTCCCTACAGGAAAATTTCCAACAGTGGTTTAACTGGATTTATCACAGCGTGGGTATAGTCTCATAAAGCACCAGCTTTTGATAGGGTGTGTGGTTCATTCCTGTAAAAGAACCACCTACTTTCACAAGAAGAGCCCAAGCACCTTTTTTTTCCATCACTGACCCCTTTAAACAAAACTCACTAATGACTTGTTAAAGACGAGACGCTGTGAACTTTCAATCAAGTGACTATAACTTGCTACAAAAAGCTGTTCAAGAGCTTGTTTTCAAGAAAGAAACCAGTGTATAGAGGTGCATATACATTCTTTTCAATGAGTCGAATCTTTTGGCTCCCAAATGCCCCTAATCTGAACTAAATTTGGAATATCATAACCTGTGATTGTTTCTTCTTAGCCTAACTATGACTGATATGACTGTTCCATGAAATCTTACTTGACCTTCTCAATAACACAACATGATTTCTTTGCTATGCATTTTATAAAATCTACTTAAATAATGGTTAAATCAGCAAGTCACTACAAATGATACTGACAAATAGAGTAAAGATCCCTGTGTTAATATTATTGTGCTGCTGTTCCTGTGCTTCATTATGCACATCCATTTATCCTGAAAGCCAATCGAATTATACACACATCTCATGCTTCACACTAACAAAGAGCTCTGGTGTTGAAAAGAGGTTTCCATGGAAGCATTATACCACAGGAGCAACAAGTAACAGCATTGCCTAGATCTTTAGGAGAAAAAAAGCACAAACAAAAATAACAGCTCATACTGTATATGCAAGTCATCTTTCAGTGTTCACCAAAAATAGCCTGCTCAGAGAGCTGACTTGTTTGCACACTAGTATACAGAGAAGGGAGGATAGCCAAACAGATTTCAAGTTTTAAGTTTTATTTGTAACATACAAGGAGCTACAGTGTGTACTGTATGTTCATTATAGTGAAAAGCCTGGTAGCAAGTTCCAGAGCAGGCCATGTTCCAATAACAACATGGAAGTTAAGCTTATACAGGATCTATGATCAGAGTAGTATAAATAAAAGGTATCAGATACTCTGTGGGCTGCAAGCATCACATCATATGCTGGGACAAATAGTATACACTGTTACTTACACACAACTCTGGTGTCGAAAGGTCAGTGGCTATCACCTGCTGATGTTCCTGCTAGTCATGGTAGGAATGGTGAAGAAATATCCTACAGGTACCTACTGCATGTTGCCACAGCTCGACCAACCTGGCCTCCAATCATTCTGCTTATAGTCATTATCTCAGCCTCTTACAGAATGACCTGGCAACTCCATGTGTTTTAATTAGGACCTGCTTCTCATTAGCTTAATGTATGTGAGCTCTGTTAGACTAGCATGTCCTGCCATATATTCAGTGTGCAATTCCAAGCCTTATCTAAGTGGGTCTGCCTCAACCATTATTGACTCCTCAACTGTTTACTGGATTTTGCCTTTGGATATCCACAGTGGACTTTGTGCAGTGTTTAGACTCATGCCTGTTTTTCGAATATAGTTTTGGGTATTGGATTTTGTGTAAATCTTTTAAATGCACACAATCAATGATTTTATCCTTTTGCCTTGCATTTATGGCATCCATATAAGATGCTGCCTTTGATGTTGTTGCCAGCTGTAGATGCATAAATTTTAGAAAATAATCACAAGGGACCAGTGATCAGTTAATCTCCAGCTAACAGATCATTACATTAATCTTATAATGTTGTGTCTATAAATAATGATCTCTCATTCATTCTTAGCCAGGATAGAATCTTATAATACTAAGGTCACAAATTTGTTTTCAAAATTTAATAAAAGTTACACTTTTAAAAATGTTTGATTTGCCAGATTTTCTGAGTGTTCTGAGAATGATTTTAAATAATGCTGATTTTAGTTGTAGCTAATGTTTCCATAATGTTAGCTTTTCATCATCCTAGGAACACAGTGAAGTAAAAGCAATGTTTTTAGAATGGTGTTTCTGTAACATTACAGCCAAACTCTCTTAGAACCCGTTAAATACTTTACTGAACTTAATGTTCTCTAGTAGGCAGATTCGGGATCACCGCACTCAAAATCGCAAAGCCCTACATCCTGTAGACTTTCCAGTGTCGGAAACCATCTTTACCTACATCTTTACCTCTGACTTTTACAAAGCTCTGACACAGGAGACTCCTGTTTTTAATCTGTTTATGCGGCGTGTCCTCCGTACACGTCTAAGTTGTTGCTATAGTACGATAACATATAAGAACAAGCGCATTAATATAAATCTTGCAACTGAACTATTTATTATTTGGTGTTGAACTATTCAACACCTTCTGACCAGTCAGAATTGAACAGTCAGCAGCGCTGTGGTAAATCATTTTAAAACAAGCTTAAAATCATATAATGTATTCCTCTGCAGATCGGTGAGAAGAGTGAGCCACAATATTTCATTAGGTTCATTTAAAATACCTGTCATAATATGTAATTAATGGTCTCTTCTCTTCATTTCAAAGTGCTGACCAAAGAGCTGATATCTGGTGTGTGCATTTCTTGAAGGACACCAAGGTTTTGAAAAAATAAATAAATACTCTGCCCGCTAAGCTGCTGTCAATCACTGAGAATGCTGTGATCAGCGAAGCGTGCTGAGACTGTTACACCCTCTTCCTCCAGGCCTAATTAGTAAATGGATGTGCTACGTAGAAAGGGGATGAAGAGAGACAGGGAAGAATGAAGTATGGGAGGTAAGCGATAAGAGCAATTAAGAAAACAGGGAGAGGGACTGAAGAAAGAGGTAGGACATTGAGAGGAAGGAGTCAGGGGGGAAATGAATCTTTGATAAGTCTTCTGCTCCACTGTGATCCCCAACTCTCTGAGCTTCTACCAATCGTCTGTCCATTTGTAACGTGGAGAATAAGGTGTGAATGTTTACTACTTTTTACACGTCTATTATTGATCCACGTGTCAGAGCTCAAACATTTACTTGGAAGAAATGAAACACCAAACCTCCAAACCACTAAAGTCCAAGGCAGAGCCTTGAAGAGCTATAGCACATTTCAAAGAGAGATTTTAAAAATTCTGGGTTGCTTATGCACTTTTATCTTCATTCAGATTTCAGATTTCTGGAAGCAGTATCACTACTGTGAACACTAGCCATACTCTGAAAACTTTCCTCAAGTGGTGGTGCAATGGGCTTTCCTTATGAAGTTCTTTTTTGCATAAATAAATGAACAGATGGCTGTGTGCTTTGAAATCCTCTGTGGACGTCATGAGGTTTTCAATTTTCAAATCTTCATCTGATTACGTCAGCACTGGTGAAATTCCACTGATGTTCCTCCCATTCATCTGGGTGCTAAAGATGCCTGGACGAAAACGACACCACTCATTTCCATCTACTATGAATGCAACTGCATTTTATTTGATGCATCGTGTGTTGTCAAAAAGTACATTTTTAAAGCTAAATAAAAGTGAAAACCAATTATATACAAGGAACTATTCACTGATATCTTTGTATGTTCTGTCTTGCATTAGGAAATATTTTTTTCTATAACAGCAGCTCTGACAGTAGTTTAGGCTGCAAGGAAAATCACAGATTAATAATTATTATGCTTATTCTAATACATTATCGTTTCTATAGTAACTGTTAATTCATAGGGACTCAGTGGACACAGTGTAATCTGAGCCTTAATTAATGTCAGCATTAATGTCTGTAAGGAGACATCTATTTAACATTTATGGAAGGAGTCTCCATGTCAGTGCCTGTAAAAGTCTGTAAATTTTCCAACACAGGAAAATCTTTAGGACAAAGAATTGCGTCATGTTACCTATGAAACCAGTAACAGCAATGTTGTTGTTGTCGTCTTATTAGCTTCAAGAGAAAATGAAAAGAGATTCTGGCAAGGGAAGGAATGTTTAAAGCGGCTATAATGCAAGTGTTAACAGGAAATAACTTGATTTGTGGACATTCTACAATGTGAAACAATAAATTGATTTTTAAAAGTATTATGTAATTGATTGTAATTGGTGGCAAATTTATGTGGTATAATAGTAATAAAACACTTCAGGGCCTGGCAACAGTTTTGAAGAATTTCAAATACATTTTACATAAATCCTCCAGCACTGATTATATTACTGAAAAAATGATACACTCAGGAAACTGTGTGTATGTGAAGAAATATAAAAATTCTCAAAAGTTATTCAGAGTTAGGAAGGTCCGTTTGTTTGGAAGACAGATGCTGTATGCTAAATTGAAAAGACAGACTCCGACCTAAATGAATCAGTAAATTATTGTTTATCTTTGTGGGCGTATTTACAGCCTCTGAGGTCATAGGCTTTAAATCCTGCATTCTAACGAGTGTTGTTTACTGACGACACCAAGGTGTCCAAATATCACTTGAGTTATGAGAGTATTTGGCCATAAAAATGTACAACCTAATCCACATAGCAGCTTGGGCCCAAAGTTACCTTCGTGTGTCATGATGAAAACACCCCAGGTTTTATTGTAGCTAGTTATTTCAATGGGGAGTCAGTTCAGTCATCAGTGGTGCACTGAACGCTACAAGAGTTGAAATGGCTTTATAAAATGATTTGTGAAATGATCCGAAATCCTCTTCAGCTTTGGAAATGACATAAAGCATATCCAAGGCAGGCTGTCTTAAAAATACAACATCAAAAAAGCCATATGCATGTAAACCACTTATCATAAGCCCCGAGTAAATGGCCGCAATTATTCCATAAAGTGTTGAATATCAGCTCCTGCATCTTGATCAGTGCTTTTGATCAGCTCCTATTCACTGACTGGAGCACAAACAATTCCTTAAATTCGCTTTTTGCATGCGTCATCCTCCACTTTTAAATGAAAGCGCTCGGAAAGGGATAAATATTCACTGATTTCACAGCGCAGAGGAATGACTGTGGATTGGGGCTTTTAGTGTTTCATAGCACCTGGCACAGCATCCACTTTAACGCTCCTGAAAAGCTGAACAAGATGGCTGATTACCTCTGAGTGAGTATAGTGAGGCCGGATAAAGAGATTTAGCGCAGGGTGAAACTCAACTGAGAACAGCTGCTGCGAAGTCTGAGTGTCTACTAATATATTTTTGCATCACTGGGAATGCACACTGAGCATATATTGCTTGAGCATATAACACTCATCAAGTTTGGCTAACCCGACAACTTCATGAAAAGCAGCGCTGTTTCTGAATAGTGGTGATTTTTTTTAATCCAAAAGATAACTATTTACTCGTAAAACCTGAACTACCACTCTAGGCATCATGCACTAGCGTATAAAACCAATAAGCATCATGGCCCTTGACAGAAAATCATTAATTCATGGAGGCAACACACACAGACACACAAACCTTTTTGATTCATAGAAGCAACACACAGACCTCTTAATAGCATCTTACGTCTTGAAAATATTCATACCCATGATCCATTCGCCATTTATTCAAACTTAATGAATTTCTCGTATAAATTTAAGCTGAGATATTACCATCATGCCATAAGCTTTCTTAGGAATCATTGGCTTCTTATTATTTGGCATGGAGAAAGCTGTCTGATTGAAATTAAAAATGCACTGCCATGAACAGAAGAGTGGAGAAGAGAAAACTTGCAGGCTGATATAAATATGGAACAATTTCCTCAGAATATGCCTATTGATAATATTGATTTCTTCGTAGTAGGATTAAGGTAGTGAAAAGCCTCTTAGGTTATCTCCTGGCATGAGTATAAGGTCCAGGACTATCTGGCATATAAATTCCCTGGAGAGCAGAAGCATTGCTTTGTTTAAGTAAATGAGATTCCAGTCCCTCTCCAGCTTTTCGCTATCTATGCAATTATTTAAAAAAGGCATTGTAGCCATCAAAAGAAAATATTTCGAATAAAATAATAAAATAACACTTCTGTATCACCTCATCCCACAGATGGAAACATGCTTTTTAAATGTTAATGGGATTCTGTGAGGACTTTCTTTGTTCTCCTGGATTATAGCTTGTAATTATAGGAAACAAGGTTATGCAGCTATGCAGTAGGTGAGTTTTCTTTCTTTCTCGGGCTGAACACACTATACACTTGTTGGTTACACTGTGGACTCTGAAGATTTGTCTGTACCTCATTTTTATTATGACTGATTTTGTCCCATGTAGTGCATTAGAATTCTTCTACATAATAGCTCATGCAGGGGGAAAAATGATACAAACTCAGTCGTAAAAATATCACTATTTGTGGTGGTAGTTTCTCAGGGTTGCTTGTGTAATGACATGATAAAACTCTTGCTTCTGGACAACTCTAAATGATTTATAGGTTTTCAGCAGATTTCTTTTCCTGGACGCATGGACGTTTGCATCACGCATGATGATATGATCATGCTATTGCATCATGAACGTATTTCTGGAAAACACAGTACAAATATACACTGGGAGTAAGGTGGGAATACACCCTGGATGGGATGCCAGACCATCGCAGGGCACCAAATACATATCTATTCACACCCAGGGGCAATTTATCTCAGCCAATCTGCTGTTTAAGGTGGGTAAAAACCACACAGACATGAGCAGAACAGCCAAAGAAGCTCCACACAGACAGTACACCAAGCTCAGGATTGACCCTGGAGCTGTGAGGCGGTAATGGTAACCACTGTGCCACCACGCCATTTAGATTTGCATTTGGGACAGTTTATTCAGCCTCCAGGACTACACTCTTTGTTTTCTTTATTATCCTTCTGGGTTCACAATGAAGCCATGTTGGAGATGATGTAAACCATAGCAACTAAACTCTAAAAGATCCATCCTTCTACATCCATCATTCTTTCATAGCTGGAGTCTCGGGTGGATTGAAGTATTTGTTAAAATGGAAGAAAGGCCATCCATGGAAAAACACTATGCTATAAACAGTATAACAAACAGGAACTGTGATCAACTGATGGGCATCATGTCAGTGAAGATGATGAATATGTGAGCAGATGATGCTGACCTGACATTTCCAGTGTGACAGAACATTCAGTTAGAGTCGCGCACACATAGGGTCATTATTATTCCTCTTCTCCTTTGACTTTCAGTCTTTTTATCATGCACAGTGAGTATGTGCTTTCTTATTATAGTTTACGGCACTCTGAAGGCAAGCAGAGATGGAGCCTTGAAATTAAATCAAATAAAGGAATATTGCATGTTTTACTGCCGACCAGCTGCTTTGTACTAAAATGTATGAAGAGGCGTTTCATATGCTGGTGCCCTTCTGTGCTCTAAATCATCCACTTCACAAGAAAGCAGGAAGGAAAACAGAGTCAAGGATGACTTTTTTTTGTTGTTGTTATTTCCACAACACTTCCACAAGTGACCTTCATGACTTAGGTGAGTTATGGCACCTCAGAGCTGAGTAATGGGGTTTCAGTGGAACCTGTGATTACAACACTGCATTATTACTACAGCATTTTCCCACTGGCCACCTGAGCCTTCCTGTACAAACACATTAAGACACATAAACACCCAAACATGCACATTCAAACATTTAGGAATATTTAGACTTGGCTTTTATTAAGCGTGTGGGAGAAATCAACCCATGCAAACAGCTGTTAAAGGGAACAACCATCTTCCTTCTATATCACATACTATAGTATTCATTCATTCTTCGTAAGCAATCTCTTTGTCCTGGTCAGCGTCACAGTGGATCTGGAGTCTATCCAGGGAACACTGGGCGTGAGGCAGGAATACAAGGCAGGGATGCCAGTCCATCGCAGGGTGCCATGCAAACACGCACATTATATGGGCAATTTGGAGTAGCCAATCAACCTGCCAGCATGTTTTTAAGATGTGGAAGGAAACTGGAGACCCCGTGCCCCGCACAAACACAGAAAGAACATGTGAAACTCTGCATCGACAGTAACCTTGAGCTCAGGATCAAACCCATGACCCTAAAGCTGTGGGGCAGCAACAATACCCACTGCACCACTGTATAGTAGAGTGAGTGATATTGCAACCTGCCTGTACTTTCACAGCACTAATCCACACTGTTATGCAGCACACAATTTTGGATGCAAATGCAGGTGAAAGTATATTGACAAAAGCAGGGCAGACAAACAGTCAAGAATGATAATCAGGCAGAAAGTCAGGAGATCAGCAAACAGGCAAAACTACCCAGAGACAATAATCAGTAAACAGTCAAGCCAAAGTCAAACTCAGAAATCTAGAAAAACAACATAAAACGCTTTGTAACGTCACTGCTGAATACAGGAGCGAGATTTGCAGATTGGTTTAATGTCCACGTTATTTAAAGGGCTGGACGTGACTGATAATGCATGTGGGTGATTGTGGGAATTGCAATACTCAGAATGACTACTGGGACCCTAACACTAACCCTAGCCTGGCTTCAAAGCAGCACACTCCACAGAAACTGCCCTGGTGGAAAAGAAGCCTCATACTGCTAGGTCAGCCAAATTAAGATCAGTTCTAAACCTTCTTGATGTCTTAGCAACATTTGACAAGTCAATCACGAGACTTTCCTATTTATTTATGGAATTATTGGTTAGTGGCAGTGGTTTGCTTCGTACCTGGGGGGATGGTCAAGTCAGGTGACAAGGTGGGGATCTGCAACAACTCTGTGCAGACTTTCCACTAGAGTCCCCCAAGGTTTAGTGCTTGACCCTCCTCTTTTTTCACCCTATACAAATGCTCTCAGTGAGGTAATATCTTCACATGGGTTTTTATACTACTGCTATGCTGATGACACACTACTCAGTTTCGCCTTTCCTCTCAGACACTACACACTCATTGTTCTGCTTGGATCTCAGCATGGGGGGCAGGTCATCACCTATATATAGGTCTGCATCCCCATGTGAAGGTCTTGTCATCTTCATATCGAACTCTATGATCACTCTATCTGACTACACACCAAACCTTGAGATAGTTCAAGACAACCATCATTTCTGATTATGCTGACTTCATCATGGAGGTTCTCTTTTACAACATCAGCCTTTTCTCTCCATGTAGACCACTCAGGTGCTTGTTCAGGCCGTTGTCCTCTCAAGATTGTACTAATGCAACATTATACCCCTGCAGTTGATCCAGAAAGAAGCTTCAAATTCTCTCACATAACCACACTGCTGCTTGCCTACAGATCCAAAATCTGAACAGTCCACACCCACCTAAAGATGCTAATCAAACCCCGCTCTGTACCACATTTCCTTAGAGTGCTTAGCATGACTCGACTTAACCCACCATTCCTCAAGATACATGGGACATATCTCAAGTCTCTTCTCTGTTCTGGTACCCAGGTGGTGAAATGAACGTCCCCTGGCTGTCCAAACAGCTGAGTTACTGGCTTTCTTCAAATGAAGATGAAATGCAGTATGTATAAATGTAAGTCTAACTTGATCTTATAATAATAGGCAGTAATAACAATAATATAGGATTATATGAGGAACCTGGTAATCAATGACCTAATAGTGATGGATAGCAGACATGTTCAATATGTATCTGTTTCTAAAATGTGACTCGAAGGAAACAGTGCCAAATAGTCCAAAAGCCTTCCAAATGCCAGACTCTATGCCCCAACAGGCACTGAGACCTTTACTCTATTGTTGGCATCTGGAAAATGTGGCCAGAGATTATCGTTTTCCTGACAGCACTTCCTCAAACAGAAGGTCACTGTATTATGCATGACCTTGTGTTTATTTATAACCCAGTATAAAAAGGTTCTGTTGTATAGGCATGGCAGTCACTTTAAAGGATAAGATGGGATTAAAACCGACAAAGATGTTTTAAACATGGAATTATGCTTAATACTAGCCATTTGTGTTAAATAATGGTTATAAGGAACACATTGTATGATATTAATAAGCTCTGCAGTAGCTGTAATTGTGTAGCCATGGTGTAATTGTAATGTAGTGTAATTGAGTACACATGCTGTACCAGTGAAAAGGATTTATTTAACAGTATAACAAAGAAGGAAACTTTTTATGTCCTTACGAAGGATCCCAGTATGAAAGGCCTTTATTCTGATACAATCACAGCAATGAAAATATATATATATATATATATATATATATATATATATATATATATATATATATATATAGAGAGAGAGAGAGAGAGAGAGAGAGAGAGAGAGAGAGAGAGAGAGATGAACCAGTTGCTGCTCATCGATCAGAGAGAAAGGAGAATGAATGGAGCAAAAATGTGCTAATCAGATAATAAAGGACTTAAAGATGTAATCATTTTGTGCTCTTTTGTCGCATTCAGGAAGAGAAAGAGACAAAGAGGGAGCTATTGATCAAACCTTGGGCCAATGATGTCCAGCATCATTACTGTGGTTAGATCATTCTCCTCATTCTCCTGAGTCTGTCCATTCAGTATTCAGGGTTTTCTCTGTTACAGAAGATGTGAGCACACAACGGGAAGAGTGTGCACTCTGGTGGTCCACTTTGGAGCTGCAAAGAGAATAAAAACAACCAGGTAATGCTTTATGTTAATCCATTTCACTCCACCTCAACTGGCATGACCCAGCCATAAATCCAGACTTGTGTGTAGTTCTCACCCTGTTAAATAATTTGTGCCAGTTCATAATAGTCATTAATAACATGCTTTTTGATAAATAGAATAATAATAATAATCTGGAGCACTAAGAAGTTAATAAGACATTACTGTCAGCATTAATATACCATAATTAGAGTTATGTTAGAGTCATTACACTTGTATTAAATGATGTTTATTGAACCAAATACACTAAGATTTATTAATGTTTTTGGTGGTTATCTGGCAAAATGAATAAATTATTCTGAATTATGGGTGCCAATATTTACACCCAGAGGCCTGAGCTCATTTCATTGTCAATATTTTGTAACATACTGGCTTTATTCAGAACTAATGAGAGCTAGTGTAGGTGATATGATGATATAATGGGTGATATGATGTTATAATATTGATATCTTGATAAATTATGCCACAATATGCTTTTCTGAGATAACATGTATATGTTGGGATATCTTTCTATTATTTTTTTAAAATGTTTAACGCTTTTAATGTTAATCATTACAGACTGGGAGCGGCTGATTTTGATATTAAAAGGTTGTACTTAATCTTTAAAATTGTTTTTTTATAAGTAAAAATATAAATACATAAATTTTTTAGCCATTAACTAAATCATTAAACAGGTTTTTTATGCACTCCTACTGTATTGCTGCCAGTTAGCAAGCCTGTATTTCATGATGCATTTTGTGTATCTTAGAAATGTTTTCGAGAATCGTTTCATATCTCCCACCCCTAAATCAGCATCATCTCTGTATAAGATGAGTCCAGTGCAGTTGTTAATTTCCAAGCTCTAATACACACTAACCCCATTTATTAAAGAAAAAGTTAGGCCAAAAATATAGTGAGTCAGTCAGGTGTGGTGTCTGACGTTATTTATGACAATAACTTACAACTAAGGAAGGATTATAGCTAAAAGTTTAGCATCATGCAAACTAAATACATGCATCAGTCATCACACATTTGCCTCAAATGTGTGAGTTGCTTAGTATTTCAAACACACATGTTCATGTGGATTCTGATACTGTATGACATGAACAAAATGACATTGCAGAGCAAAATAAAAAAAAAGTAAGTAAAAAAAGTACTAAAATTCATCTTTTTAAAATACAGATTTATTTTTGTATTTCATGTTTATGCACAAATAGCATTACTGAGCAAAGTGTGTAATGATTTTGATGCTAAATCATAGTAACATTAGCCTTTTATGTATTATTTTACAGACCAAAAGCCAATATCTGGAGCGGTATACTTTATTTAGAATTTATTTTCATAACCTGTTTTACCTTTTCTCTGGCAAAACAATTTGTGTTGGAGAGTCTTCACTGTCAGATTTTCTTGCTTCAAATTATTTTCTATCTATGTTTTTTTAGAGCGAATAAAAAGATAATCCATACCCTTGGATTTTTCCCCTGCGATAAATAATTCATGTCTTGAACATCAAAAGCATTTAAATGTGGTTAAATTTGCGACTTCCAATGATTAACAGTCAGTAAGCATCAAAAACTGGTTTCATTTGGATTTATGCAGAATAAATTGTATTAATGGAAGATTATCTCACAGAACGCTCTGGGTTTGCTTAATATCATGTGCAGTAATTGAGTACAGTGTTTAAAGCCTCTATTTCAGGTGA
Organism: Pangasius djambal; assembly: GCA_022985145.1. Taxonomy (NCBI): domain Eukaryota; kingdom Metazoa; phylum Chordata; class Actinopteri; order Siluriformes; family Pangasiidae; genus Pangasius; species Pangasius djambal. The sequence continues at coordinate 15,457,233 of CM040993.1, forward strand.
TTATAGATGCATAGTGCATATCTATATTCACAATGCAAAACAAATTCCAACATTATTACAAAATGAAAATGAGAACGCACAAGCTTATGCTAGAACATAACTATAAAGAAACAGAAGAGCACAGGTTAGCACTGGATTTATGGGTTAGCAAAAACAGCGAGCAAACGGTGGTCATATTTAAGTCCTATTTATTCATGAAGGCCATTTCAAGACAACAAAGGCTGACAGCAGAAGTGCTGTGATAGAGAGGTCAAACGAATTCAGGTTGAGAACAAATAACGGATTCAATAGAAGGAAAATAATACAGACACATCAAAAGCACATTCTAAACAATAAAAGACAGTACACAATCATAAGTACATAAATTATACAAAATACAATAAATGAGGACAATAGAAAAATAAAATGATGTACAATTATGCACAGTGTGCAATAAAAGACCAGGCACTATATAGGCACAAGATAATACGCAACTCAAATAACAGAGGGATAAAATGTTAGTAATGTGATGCCAGTCCATGTAGTGCCTTAAAAATAGGTTTTCTGAACACATATTAAACACATAATGTTGTCAAAGACAGTAAAATCAGTACATCTAACCTCACACACACACACACACACACACACACAGAGAGAGAGAGAGAGAGAGAGTGGGAGAGAGCAAGCAAACAAGCCCAAATTTGATCATTATTTCAGCCTGTCAGCATTCAAAAATTGAATTGAATTGAACTGAATTGAATTTGAGTGCTCCTTAGTGGATTTGAATTTTAATTAATTGAATTTAAAATGAATTGAATTAAATTGTCTCATTACTTTAAAACTGAACTTGATTACATTGAAACTAACAATGGCTCAAAAACATTCCATAGAAGGAACCCAACAACAGTTTGGTGAGGGTTTTTTTTTTTTAGTATTATGTGTGCCAACCATTCTGAAGAAAACCCAGCAGAAGGAGAATGGTCGCTGTGCAGAAAGCTCCTGTGGTTCTTTCATCTAATGGGGATGTTTTTCGGGTGATTTAGCAATGATGGCTGCTCACTGAGATGCATTTGGTAAGACATGATGACTGGAATCATGATCATTAAGACACATAGCTTGAAGGCTAGTGGACAGAAAAGCCAGTGCTGCTATTCACAGGAACAAAAGAGTGTGGGGAAATGTGTAAAAGCAGTCATTTTTAATCTTTCCTCTTCTTCATAATCAAGCCGTTCCCCAGCCAAACTACATGCCAAAACAGCTGGAATTCCTTAAACATACACTATATTGCCAAATGTTTTGGGACGTCTGCCTTCACATGCACATGAACTTTAATAACATCCCATTCTAAATCCGTAGGGTTTAATATGGAGTTGGCCCACCCTTTGCAGCTGTAACAGCTTCAACTCTTCTGGGAAGGCTTTCCACAAGGTTTAGGAGTGTGTTTATGGGAATTTTTGACCATTCTTCTAGAAGCGCATTTGTGAGGTCAGGCACTGTTGTTGGACGAGAAGGCCTGGCTCGCAGTCTCCGCTCTAATTCATCCCAAAGGTGTTCTATTGGGTTGAGGTCAGGACTCTGTGCAGGCCAGTCAAGTTCCTCCACAGCAAACTCGCTCATGCATGTCTTTATGGACCTTACTTTGTGCACTGGTGCGCAGTCATGTTGGAACAGGATCCAAACTGTTCCCACAAAGTTGGGAGCATGAAATTGTCCAAAAGGTATGCTGAAGCATTAAGAGTTCCTTACACTGGAACTAAGGGGCCAAGCCCAACCCCTGAAAAACAACCCCACACCATAACCCCCCCTCCACCAAACTTTACACTTGGCACAGTGCAGTCAGGCAAGTACCGTTCTCCTGGCAACCGCCAAACCCAGACTTGTCCATCGGATAGCCAGACAGAGAAGCGTGATTCGTCACTCCAGAGAACACGTCTCCACTGCTCTAGAGTCCAGTGGCGGCGCTTTACACCACTGCATCCGACGCTTTGCATTGCACTTGGTGTTGTAAGGCTTGGATGCAGCTGCTCGGCCATGGAAACCCATTCCATGAAGCTCTCTACGCACTGTTCTTGAGCTAATCTGAAGGCCACACGAAGTTTGGAGGTCTGTAGCTATTGACTCTGCAGAAAGTTGGAGACTTCTGCGCACTGTGAGCCTCAGCATCCGCTGACCCGGCTCTGTGATTTTATGTGGCCTATCACTTTGTGGCTGAGTTGCTGTTGTTCCCAATTGCTTCCACTTTGTTATAATACCACTAACAGTTGACCGTGGAATATTTAGTAGTGAGGAAATTTCACGAATGGACTTATTGCACAGGTGGCAACCTATCACGGTACCATGCTTGAATTCACTGAGCTCCTGAGAGCGACCCATTCTTTCACAAATGTTTGTAGAAGCAGTCTGCATGCCTAGGTGCTTGATTTTATACACCTGTGGCCATGGAAGTGATTGGAACACCTAAATTCAATTACTTGGAGGGGTGTCCCAAAACATTTGGCAATATAGTGTATCTTACAGTAGAAGACATATTTTTGTTTTGTTTTACAAGAGTAAATTGCTTTTATTCAGAAACCACCAGGTGGCAGTACAACCCAAGTTGTGATTGCAGCACATTCCACTAGTCAGGAAGGATAAAACTGGAGTTTTTCATACTTATTAGCCTTTGATTAAAGAAAGTTATCACATGGATACCCAAGTGTCCTCATTACATGAGCCAAGAACATGTTTTTTTGATGAGACTGATTGCTAAGGGTTTGAAAAAAGCTAAAAGTAACAGGACTAAAGTTAAATATAATTGCAGTATGACTCAGACTCGGTGGGATTTAAAATCTGCACCCACCTTTCCTGCCTGTCAGCCTTTTGAAGACATTTCCATATCAATGTTTCAAACAGATCTGTGTGTTGGCAGCCACTTCACTGATGTTAAGACGCCTTCTCTCTGCATTATCTTGTTTAAACCATAAGAGACACATAAAAGCTCAAAGGGTTTCTGCCCACACCCAAATCCTGTAATGCTCATTTAATGTAATGTATGAGTCATTGAATATACAGCATGATTTGCAGGTTAGGCTACGAAAGGGATAAGGAAAAGTAATCATATACCTTTCAGAAATAATAATAAACAAGATATACTGCAACAACAGGTTATCCAACAGCACAAGGGTGGTTTATTTCAGTTTCATGACTGGCTATAAATGAGTTAGAAATGTGGGTCAAGTTGGGCTTAAGCTGTAGGTTAAGCTATAGTTATGATATAGTTATGGGTCAAGGCATAAGGATTTACAGTGGTTTTGTCTTGCCTGCCTGTCAGCTTTTTTAAGACTTTAAAGTCTGAAGGCAGTTGGATTTAGAGTCAGGGTCTGAGTTTTATTGTCTGAGTGTAGAAGGGTTTAAAGCGGTGATGTAGTTAGGGTTTAGGCTTTGGGTGTAGCTGGGTTTAAGGTATGGGTGCAGATGGGTTTAGGGTCTTGGTGTAAATGGCTTTAGGGTCTGGGTGTAGTTAGGTTTAGGGTATGGGTGTAGTTGGGTTTCGGGTCTGGGTGTAATTTAGTTTAAGGTCTGGATGTAGTTGAGTTTATGGTCTGGGTGTATTTGGCCTAGGGTCTGGGTGTAGATGGGTTTAGGATCTGGGTGCAGTTGCATTTAGGGTCTAGGTGTACTTGTGTTTAGGGTCTCTAGTTGTTGGGTTTAGGGTCTGGGTGCACATGGGTTTAGGGTCTGGGTGTAGTTGCATTTAGGGTCTGGGTGTAGTTGGGTTTAGGATCTGCGTGCACATGGGTTTAGGATCTGGGTATAGATGGGTTTAGGGTCTGGATACAGATGAGTTTAGAGTCTGGGTGGAGTTGAGTATAGGGTCTTGGTGTAAAAGAATTTAGGATCTGAGTGGCGTTGAATTTACAGTCTGGTTGGAGTTCAGTATAGAGTCTGGGTGTAGATGGGTTTATGGATCTGGGTGAAGGTGGATTTAGGGTCTGGGTGTAGAAGGGTTTAGGGTCTGGGTGTAGTTGGGTTTAGGATCTGTGTGTAGTTGGGTGTAGGGGCTGGATGCACATGGGTTTAGGATCTGGGAGGAGTTAGTTTAGGGTCTGGGTGGAGTTGGGTTTAAGGTCTGGGTAGAGATGCATGTAGGGTCACACTCACGGCCTAGACTTTGATAGGTTCAGGAGTTGGTTGTAGTTTAGAGAGCAGATATGTTTATGGAGTAGATATGGAGGAGATAAGTCTGGATGTAAATGGGTAATCTGCTACAGTCTTGTTTCGACCAGCTAAAACACAATAAGGAAATATAATGGCATTTTAATGGTATTGAACATCCAACTAAATAATCACTGTCTTTAAATATTAAAGCTTATATCTTAAGTATCTGACAAAGAGTCCAGTGCTGTTCCATGCTGCCTATGCTGATCTATTTCATAAGCAATTAAATCCAATGACTTTATCTGATGACTGCCTTGACTCTCAGGTAAAACATGTAATATCTTAAAGTATCTATTTGGGTGTAGGTTGTGGGTGTGGTTATGATTTAGGGTATGGTTATAGAGGTCAGGCTCGGTAGTTTTAAATCTGCACCCATCTTTGCTGCCTGTCAGTCTTATTAGAGTTTAAGATCTGGGTCTAGTTGTGTTTAAGCTCTGGGTGTAGTAGGGTTTTGAGTCTGGGTGTAGACGGCTGTAGGGACACAATCATGGTGTGGCCAAAGCTTAGATACTTTCAGAGTTCAGTTGTAGTTTACAGAGGAGAGAAGTTTATGGAAGGTTTGCAGAGGAGATAAGTCTGGATATAATTGGGTAATTACTGCTATATTCTTGTTTCTACCAGCTAAAACACATTAAAGAAATATAATTGCAATTTAAGGATATTGAGCTTCCAACTAAACATTAACTTTAAATATTAAAGCTTAAATGTGTTTCCATTATGGAAAGAAGTATCTTACAAAGAGTCCAATGCTGCTCCATGCTGTCTTTGCTCTATTTCCTAAGCAATTAAAAGCACCTGGAATAAATCCAACGACTTTATCTAATGACTGCCTCAACTCTCAGGTGATTGTAAAACAAAGATATTTAATATGTAATGGCTTATTATCTGAAAGCCTAAAATCATTTCCCTTCCAGTTTATCTTGGTACTAGACTATTAGTGAGTGTCTATACAAAATACTCAATAATGCCAATCTGCCAGTTTTATGGTAATATCACGAATGATCATAATATCAATATTATTTGGTAAAGATGGGATTGTTTATGTTATATAACTATTATACGGGAGTTTTTCATGTTCCCCCTGTGTTCAAGTGGGTTTCCTCTACGGTCTCTGGTTTCCTCCTGCTGTTCCAAAATATGCTAGTGTGTAGATTGGCTACACTAAATTGTGAATGTGTGTGTGCATGATGCCCTGTGATAGACTGGCGTCCCATCCAGGGTGAATTCTCTCACCTTGCACCCAATTGGCTCTAGATCGTCTGCCACTCTGACCAGGATAAAGTGTTTACCATAGATGGATGGATAGCTGGAAGTTTGATGCTATTGAAAGACAGTAGACATCGGACGTTGGTGTTTCTTTGTTCAAAAGCATATAGTCCTAGATGAAAAGTGGTGCATGAAGGGGAAACTTAAAATATAATCATCCCTCAGCCAGAAATCTCTGTTATATTATTCATAAATCTCACTTTCTGCTTTAGAATATGCTGAATGTTCATTTCGACATTACATTTATGGCATTTGACAGACATTACACTTGACCTTGTAATCTGGTATTAAAGCCTGAATATGGGCTTTATGCGAAAATAATTTCTGAAAAAATCTGAAAGCTGTTGATTTGTGGCTTTTTTGTTCTGGACGGTGTCCTGTATTTTGGCATCAGTGTGAGCTAGTCAGGAAAATGTGCCAGAAATTTCTGCTCAACTCAGGGATATGTATAAAGTGCTGGCAACCTATGGCTGCCCTCTCCTGGATTTAAATGTATTGTGGATTAAAGCAAGAGTTGGTACTATTGCTAAGTGATAATTAAAGGTTAAACACTGGACACAGATGTCCTATATATCTACAATACCTAAATTAGAATTTAGTGTAATCATGATAGTCATGGCACTCGCTCTGTATATAAAGGTCTGTCTATTTATTACTGTTACTCTCTTGACTTACCATCACAAGCAGACATGCAGATGAGATTTTAAAGAGAGCTTGTTTTCAGCTGTGTAGGATTTCTCCCTTTCCATATTCTCATTGCAACTTTGTTATGTTCATTATAATAGATCAGATGTTTCCAAACACCATGCCTTGAAGTAGTACCAGGCTGCAGCAGTTTTTTCCTCTCTCCCACACAGGAACCCAATGATATCACTAGCGTTAAACTGCCATGTACCACGAGGCAATAAAATAAACCTGTATCGCGAAATAAGTTTTCTTATTTCTCGATAAGGGATCTCAGTATTCTGATGACTTAATATTCTGATGACTTTCTGCACGGATCTGAGTGGACATCTTTTTATGGATGGCAGCTCATCAGCTGAAATGAAATCCCAGCAAGACTGAGCTATATCCCTGGAGATGCTAAGAACTTATAAACTCCTACTTGTATCCCACCATCTGACAATGCATTTCTGGACAACGAATTATCAAACTCTCCTAGCCTGAATGGGTCATGCAGGTTTCTTCTCTGAAGGAGAAAGTTTCCTTTCCACAGAGGTCACTCAGGTGCTTCTTCAGTCCCTTGTCAAGGTCGGACTACTGCGAAAGCTTTCCCAGTACATCTCCTGCAAGTGATCCAGAATGCACCCCAAGCTCTTCCACCCCAAGATCTAGATCTTGAATATCACCCCATTGCTGCATTCCATCCTGGCTTCCTGTACTACTCCAACATCATACTGCATTTAAAACAGTGGAGCTTGCGTACAAAGCCAAAAACTGACCCCAAGCTATCATAAGACACTTATCAAACCCCGCTCTGAACCACATTCCCTTTAAGGTTCTGCGTAAACAAAAACTCAAGACCCACCTCCTTGCTAAGCACTTACATGAACACTAAAAAAAAACCTTGTCCTCCATAACAGAGTTTTACCTTGATGGTATTCTTAGACTCTGGAAATGGGTGTCTACTAAATGCTGTAAATATAAATGCAATATTTCCAAATGCCTGCTGTGTCATACACACAAAATTTTGTTGTGTATATAAGTTGTGCACTGTAACACATAGACTGAGGAGCCTGTGATGTTCTTGAGTCAAAATCAAGTTTGTTGGATGGGAAATAAATGCAGACAATAAACCCTAGTCACCTTTCTAACATAAAAAAGGAAGCTGCACAAAAAAAACTGACCCATATTTGGTGCTATCTAGATGCTGCTGTAGAATGTAGAGCGATAATCAGTTTGTTTACAGAGACGGGGTGCATGCATTGTAGAGAGCATTTGATTGGACGCAAATTGGACAATTGCAAGTTTTCCCAGAAATAATAAGATTATCAATAAAACACCATTTTTGTTTTTTGTTTTTTTAACATATGCCCATAGTACCAAGAGACTCATGCATAGATTCATGCTAAAAGTTTTATCTTTGTTAATATTTTGTCGGTCTTTCTCAATGAATCAACTAGAAAACATCTTAATTGCTTTGTTGATTGCGCAGCATAAATCTCATCCTGCAGCAGAGGACGAAAACAGTGTCCTCAGATGGCATAGATACACGAGCATGCAGATAAGTAGCAGAAAAAAAAGGAGAGCGTCTTGTCCTCGTTGTCTCTTTGTCTCCAGCGATGTTTGTAATACGTACAAACTCATTAAGGTCACGCTTAATCCTCTATCTGATAGTGCTGGTAGGAGACTCACAGACTACCTTGTACTCTGTCACCTTGATGCACACTGAGGATTTAGAAAGTGTATGAGCACCGCAAGCGGTAACATATACACAGATCAGCCATAACATTAAAACCACTGACAAGTGAAGTGAATAACATTGATTATCTCATTACAATGGTACCTTTCAAGGGGTGGGATATATTAGGCAGCAAGTGAACAGTCGGCTCTCATAGTTGATGTGTTGGAAGCAGGAAAAATGGGCATGTGTAAGGATATGAGCAACTTCGACAAGGGCCAAATTGTGATGGCTAGACATCTCCAAAATGGCAGGTCTTGTGGGGTGTTCCCGATATGCAGTGGTTAGGACCTACCAAAAGTGGACCAATGAAGGACAACCAGTGAACCGGCGACAGGGTCATGGGCACCCAAGGCTCACTGATGCGCATGGGGAGCGAAGGCTAGCCCATCTGGTCCGATCCCACAAAAGAGCTACTGTAGCACAGATTGCTGAAAAGTTAATGCTATGTAGGTTGCATTCGTAGAGCATCGTAGGTTGCATAGCCGCAGACCGGTCAGAGTGCCCATGTTGACCAATGTCCACTGCAGAAAGTGTTCTGCAGCAAGAAGGTGTCCTGGTCTGATGAATCACGTTTTCTTTTACATCAAGTGGAAGGCTGGATGTGTGTGCATCATTTATCTGGGGAAGAGATGGCACCAGGATGCACAAGGCAAGTCGGCGGAGGCAGTGTGATGCTCTGGGCAATGATCTGCTGGAAAACCTTTGGTCCTGGCATTCATGTGGATGTTACTTTGACACCAAGTACACCCCTTCATTGCAACGGTATTCCCTAATGGCAGTGGCCTCTTTCAGCAGGATAATGCACTCTGTCATACTGCAAAATTGTTCAGGAATCAAATCGAGCATCTGTGGGATGTGCTGGACAAACAAGTCCGATCCATGGAGGCCCCACCTCACAACTGACAGGACTTAAAGGATCTGCTGCTAACATCGTGGTGCCAGATGCCACAGCATACCTTCAGAGGTCTTGTGGAGTCCATGCTGTGACGGGGTCAGAGCTGTTTTGGTGGCACAAGGGGGGCCTGCACAATATTAGGCAGGTGGTTTTAAAGTTGTGGCTGATCGGTGTACATTTCCCCATTTGAGTGATAATTATTTCTATGAACAGGTAGAGCATTAGATATACATGCTGGGAGCTCACCGAGAGGGCAATGATGTCTCCCTGGGGGTGAGACTAATGAGACAGAGCTCAGGAATCAACTGTCCAGAGACTAGAAATAAATTGTCCACTTCCTCATTTCTTCCTGAGAGAGTGCTGAGTGGAAATCCATTAAAACCCACTCCTTGGATGAAGGTGAACATCATTATGGATGGTTGGAAGTCTGATCCTAGCAAATGCGAATAGGCAAATTTCTTCCCACCCTTAAGAGATGGAGTCAAGAGAAACATAGACAAAGAATTACGCTTGCCATTGTGATTTTGTGGCATTAACCATAATTTGGTCTGATCAAACCTGTTTAAGTGGCAAGTCTCCTTGCTTTCGTTACATTCAGTCTCTCAAGCCAGACCTCTAGCATTCATTAGAGAGTCTTTTAGCTTTCACAAAACTGGCAAATATGTGGAAAGGATTACATTTACTTATGGCTTGTATATCAGTAACAGACTTTATCATAAGAACCAACCAGACACAGTTTATACTTTCAGCAATAAAACACATGGATTTACTGTTTAAATACTACCAGAACTGATAAAAGAAAAACACCCTTCTAAATAAGACCTTCTGATTGGCTGTAGTGTGACCTACCAGAACCACAAGACTCAGAAAAGTAATTAAACCATTAATCCACTATCCATTTTATTCTATAAATCTTCATGGCAGTTTATTTACAGAAAAACTGACATTCAGTGTCCATTGTCTCTAGTTTCACAGGGGCAAAAAATGCATCTCTCTCGCTAAAAGAGGCAGCAACTCCAGCAAGATTAATGCAAAAAAGAGATTGCTGTGAACTAGTTTTCAGTCCAGTGACAGTATCTTGCTATGGAAAGTTGTGTCACAGTGTTCAACTGTTTTGCTTTTCCATCAGAAACCAGTGCAGTAATATGTGCACACAGAGAACCAATCAGATTGCAGCCTTCAAGATTCTGAAGCTTGTGGGAAGAAACGTGGAAATGGATATTAGATATTCTGTGGGCCCTGTTCATATCATCCACTCTAATATATTCAGCCCAGGCTGCTCCATAAGAGAGCTGCATCACATCAGTGATAAATGTGCCACTGATAAATGTGTATCCTTTAATTAATTTTAAGCTACACACCAGAGTAAACACACTTCATATCAGTGGATGCCTTTCATGTGTTGTTTAGACTATGTAAATCTTACATGTGTTTCTTAGCTGAATAAAGAAATAATATGAAACTGACGTGCTATGATGCAGGTAGGTATTTAACAATAAAAACTGCACAATGCACAGTTGAGTGGCAAATATATCAAAACTTCCAAAATGTGATTCTACAATATTTTTTGTTATTGTCACTTTTGCTAATGGACCATTGTGTTTCGGCCATTACAGACAGCAGAATAGCTGTTTTGACAATTACATGCAAAATATGGCTAATCAGCCATTTTAGATTAATAAATGACTTTTAAAAAAATGCACAGACATAAGAACTAATGTCTTTCATTGTTGTTTGTCTTTCATTGTTGTTCAATAAAAGATATGAGCGTCTGCATTTGTGTACCGACCTCAAATATCAAAAGTGCCCTTGTTACTAATGATTAGAAAAACACAGTGGAAAAGTCAACAGGGGAAATTTTGCCTCCTTTGCATGAGGATTTAGTGTCTCTGGAATACAATCAATATTGACAATATTTATCTCGAGAGTGAATGTATTATCCTCCTAAAACTTACACTCTCAGAAAAAGGGTACTAACCTGTACTGTTCCTTGTGGAGTACCTTTACAGCTTTCCTCTAAAAGGTAATTACAGTCCAATTCTGTACCTTACATCTTTTTAAATGTACACTAGGGACACATTTCCAGCTGAAAGATACATATTAAAGTTGCAAAAGATAAGGGTACCACCCCAGTGACAAAGAAAGGTACTTCCCTTAATCTCTGAGAGTATAATAATGGAGACACTGTTACACCTCCCTAAGCACTTTTCCTCCTAAAAACAGATTTAGGTCATCCTTCAGCTTTTGGGGTCCTTAAAGTGGACCTGGACCCATAAACAATAGTAAGAAACAATCATTTTCATAACTATTTGGCAATTACATGGATTTTGTTTCTTAAAGCACAATATTGTTCTGCGGTAATCCTTTTTTAAATAGTATTTATAATCTAGAAATGGTATGAAGTTTAAAAAAAAAAAAAAAAAAGGAACCTAAATTTGATCTATGACATACCAGACCTCAACTGCTGTAATTTAATTCTGGATGTCAAAAAAAAAGAAGAAAAAAAAGGTCCTAGGCTGGAAGGTCAGAAGCTACACGCCCAGGCAAGAGCAGAGGGATCTAAATGAAGAAAAGCTGCTGCTTTCTACCGCTGTGTCTTTCTTATCTCATCATATTGTCTACTGGACTCTGATAAGACCAACCTTTAACTTTCTGCCAACTCACACCATCAGAATGCTGGGAACTGCATATAAGAAAAATCTCATTTACCAAGAAAAAAAATATCCCCAAACCCACTGTAAAACACAGTAATGGTTATGAATAGCTCGGGGCTGTTTTGCAGTGGGTGCTCTGGGGGCTGTTGTAAAAATGTATAGGTTGAAGGATATTTTATTTCAAAACCTTTGGTTACAACCTAGCTGTAGATGGATGTTTCAAAATAATGAAGACCCCATATTGCTCCACTTAGCTATTTTGATCATTCACTGCTTCATTGCATTAATTCAATGGAAAATACTCACCAGCTACCCTGCTAGTTTAACCAACTTGTTAATCAGCAACAATCATGTGTGGAGCGACAATTTTTATTCTGAGGTTTTGGCTGAGTTGCTTGTATTTTCATATGGAATCGATGACACAAACTGACCCCTAATCGGAAACTTCTAAAATGTAAGTACATCAGAGACAGTCAACTTGGAGCATGTAAACTTTTGACCCATAGGAATTCTGATTTTATGCATTAAAGCTGAAGTAAATCTGTTTCTTATCGATTGTTTGACCTTTGATGTGAACAAAGTAGACTTGCCAAAAGACATGTACTGTATGCTAACAGGAAATGCGTGGAGTTGGTGAATCTCTTTAGCCTAGGTGTATATAAACTCTTGGCCTCGACTGTAAGAATTGAAGACACAGCCTTCCTTTGGTGACATTTGCATCAGAAATGTTGCGTGAACATTTGAATTCGAGTCAGAATCTCCACCAGCTGCCTCAGCAGTACAACAGACGAACAGTGTTTCTCCATCACACTGCGTGGGATGACGGCTTCGCAAGGTCATAAACAGCCGCTCATGCAGAGATCTCCAGCAAACATGCATCTTGCAAAGTGAGAAAAAGAGTTATGCCACCTCTCTGTTAACATTTGAACCTCTCAGGGCTAAGACATGAGTCATTGCCTAGCAACTCTCCTCATGGCCACAAGCGTCCTATTTTCGAAAGACATGGCATTTTTCACTTCACAATGCCCTTATAAAAGGGCTCGGTTACTTCAGCAGAAAAACCATGACAACGTGTGCAATTAGTGCCGCAGACGACTTTTTTTTTTAATGTATGTGTATGTTTGTGTTATGCATTAGGTATATTAAGTGTTCTATCATTGAGCACTGTATATGCGCTACAGATCTATGACACGGGATTGTATAAGGGTGGAGCAGATGATCACATTTCCCTGACTAATCATGTTAGATTGCACATCCTGGTGCTTCTAGCAATATGTTAAGTCAGCATGACTCACTGTATTTTTACAGATGATGAGTGCTTTCTCTATTCAGAATATTTTATTAGCCTTTTAAGACTAAATGTATGTAGAAGGGGGTGTGGTTAAGAAATTTAAACCTGTAGGTCTCTAATTGGTGCTTATGCATTTCTGTAGTTTAATATACTGTAAGCCAGCATCATGTTTTCTTATTAATTGTCCCTGAAATAAGCATCTTTGTGTGCTCATAATTTTAATAAATGTGCTCATAAATGTACTCCTACTCACATCATGGTATAAGAACAACAGCGTCTCTAGAAATTTCTCCAAGAAATCCAGTTCTAGTTGCATTTAATTAAAGCTGTGAGGAAGAGAAACAGACAGTAGAACATATAACTCTTTTTTTTTGGCTTCCTCAAATATTTGTGTAAGCTGTATCAAGTAAAATACTGACCACACTATTCTTAACTGATCAGTTTCTTTCTCTTAAGTGCTTCTACAAAGGATGACCAGATCCATTTTCACACTGAGAAACAGATCAGATGAAAACAAATAATTGAATTTGTCTTTGTGAAAAGTGACTCTCCGCGAACTTCTTTTTCCAAATTATTCAAAATACCAGAAGTGACCATTAAATATAACACGAGTTAAATACAAAAATATGTCAAATCCAATACTGATCCATTATTTTAATCCATTATTGGCCTGATATCAGTGTCAAATTGGTATATACCTGACTTCTACAGTTTAGAAGATTTGTAATTTATTACACTGGCATCAATCCATAGCTCCAAACAGCAGTATGTGGAAATTCAAAGGATAATTTGAAAAGTTGAAGTTTTCAAAACTATAATTTATGGGTTGCTGAAAATAAATGCATTTTAGTCTGTTGATGTTTTTTTTTTTTTTTTTTTTAATTAAATCTGGGTGACATTAGCTAGTCAGATTAAACACTAGATTTTAAATGATTGTGTTTAAAAATCATTTATGTCCTCTATGTTTTTATGGTTGCTTTATACTGTAATTAGGGACATTTTAATATTTATCATAACAGTAATATAATAATGTGCTCCATTTAGCACCTTTTTAACCCTCAAGGTCTCTGTGAACATACACACACACACATACACCAAAAAAAGACAAGGGAAAATGTTAGAAGAAAAGGTATATTTTAAGCTGACTTTAAAAATGGGAGAAGGAAGTGCAGTCATGAAGATCCTGGGGGACTTTTTCTTTATTCTTATCATTGCTAGAGGTGGATACTAACCCCTTGTACACTTTATGTGCCTGGTGCTCTTTTCTTCGAATGGTAGTTACACAATAGTCTTCAACATTAAAACATTGGAACCCGGGTACTAATAACGGATGTGTTGACGGTATAGTTTTAGGTGCAATCATTTTCATATAGTAGTCATTAAATGACTCATATGATAAGATTGAGCAAAACCTTTAAACAACATGTAGCCTGTCATACCATGTCACACCCATGTGACTTCCCTATGACACCTTTCTCAGGCGGCATGAATTGTGCAAAATCTGTCATGTGAAACTGAAGAGAGCTTTGCCAAACAACAAAAAACAACAACAACAATAGTTTCAATCCCCACCCACTGTTTTAGGACTAGTGTGTCATTGTGTGCCAGTGTTGGTGCGAAAGCTTCTTTGCAGCCTCGTCATGTGGAAGAGAACAATAGAATATCGATCATCGTTCCTCCCCAAAGCACAACAGCTCACCCCAATCCCATTCTCTCCTGTGGTACACTTCTCATCTGTCTCCACTGCAGCCTGTGGTTGGGATCATTTGCTTGGCCTACATATACTATTTACTATACGAGCCTCTGAACTGTAGCGGTAAAAGAGCATATTTCAGTAGCTAGAGTCGGAGTCAGAGGAAGGGTTATGCATTATTTATCAGCAGGCAAATAAATGAGGTCTTGCCCTATTTTACAAAAAAAAAAAAAAAAAAAAAAAAAGAAAAAACTTCTCAATCAACCCCAGAATCATTCTGCTTAATGAACTGCATCAGCTTCCTTTGCAGAGAGAAGCAAGCAGAACCCGAATGCCTGCAGTATTACTGCAAAATTAATAAATAAATAAATTCCCTACTGAATTAAAATGCCATTTCCCAAAATGCCATACCCACAAATATACACATACTGCATAATCACACACTCATGTTTTGGAATCTGAGGACAAATTTAAGATGGACAGAGTGTAGAAGATAAGCAAGTGGACATCATACATATTGTAGACACTGGAGGCTGCTCAGTAGCACTAGATTTGAAAAAAAAAAAAAATCCTTGAATATCATGATAAACTACACTATTTATCAAACTAACAAATTGTTCGCAGGATCACAAGAAATGTGGTATTCATGAAAATCCAGTTCATTCAGAAAAACGTTTGCGTCCTGCGTGAGCTCCCGAGCTGTGTGTAAACTTAATCATAATGTGAACCTCAACAAGATCAGCTTATTTATTTCAATTTATTTCAATCACACACAAATTTAATGGAAATATTGTGAAACTCAGCATCAGAAAACGATCCAAAACAAATCCATAAATTAATACAAATCAGACTAGCTGTTCAATCAGGACAAAAGAAATGGCACCCTATAAAAGAAGGAAGAGTTTGTGTGTGTCTATAGTAGCGTGTGTTACTGGAAGATTTCGCTCACGCTATGTTGAGGAGCTGCTCTTTCACGTTTCGTCGCCATTTTGTCATTATCGGCTCTCTGAGCTTTGCATTTTATGGAAATTTCTGGCTTCACTTAATGCAAATATGCTGTGAACATGAACGTGAACGTTAGTAAAGCTGTGTTCGATTTAACTTGGAAGTGGGAAGTCAGAACTTGGAATTATGTCATTTTCAACCTCTGTGCTACAAAGTATGAAAAAAAACATGGACACAAAAATCTAGCCAGCTAACTGTGATTAGTGAAGTATGTTTACCTCCACAAAACAGTGAAGTGTATAGTCAGTGTTAAAGATTTAACAAGCGAATATATCTGTATGTTGACTGAGTTAAAGCAAATACTTGTATATACAATATAACTTATTTAAAGCTAAAGAAGTGATATTTTGTTTACTGTTGATGCTGTAAGCAGCCATTTTGATTTGTCACGTTCTGAACTCGGCATTGAGGAGAGTGTCCCGACTTTCCGAGTAGAATTTCTGAGATGAGGGGGTCTTTTCTTTGGTTTTTCCTACTCAGCGGTCAGAAATTCAAAGTTTTAGTCCAGCGTAATTTATAGTGATGGGCATTTATCAATATACTCATGTGAGTATGAAGAAAGTCAGTGTTTTTCAGATTTGGTGGGATTTTTTTTACTTCAGTTTGGCCTGTAAAAATAATTTCACTCAAAGATAAATAAAGCTAAAGGAGACCCAATGTCAGTCTTCATTTGAAGGCATGTCATCAATGTTGGTCAAACCATATAGCAACCACATCCCTTGGAACAAATCAGTAAATGAATGAATGAATGATAGCTCTACAGATGGGTGACACGTTAAAAGAAAAGTCAACATAACGTGACCACAAGCCACCAGAACAGCTTCAGCACTCCTCAGCATGCATTCCTCTGCCTCTGGAACTGTACTGGAGCGATGAACACCATTCTTCGGAAAGATATTCCCTCAGATGGTGGTGCTGAATGCTGTCTAACATGTCACTCCACTTCATTTCAAAAAACGCTGTTCAGGGATGGTGAGTGTGAAGGTCATAAGATAGATAACAAGATCCCAGCTTGTTAGGAGTATGGGGTGAGAGGGCAGGTCAGCCATGATACGGCGCCCCTGGAGCTGAGAAGGCCTTGCTCAAGGGCCCAGTAGTGGCATCTTGGTGGTGTTGCGGTAATCCAGTAATCCAGAGCCTTTAACCACTGATCCACCACTGATATATAGATAGATAGATAGATAGATAGATAGATAGATAGATAGATAGATAGATGGATAGATAGATCCGAATCAGAATCACCTTTATTGCTGAGTACCGTGGGTTTACATGTACAAGGAATTTGTCTTGGTGTACTGGTGCATAGTATAACAGTAAAAATACAAGAAATAAAAAGAATATGAATAAGGTAAACAACTATGAGCATAAATATAGAAATATAAAAAATTTTGGAAAATAAAATAAAATAATAAAATAGATAGATAGATAGATAGATAGATAGATAGATAGATAGATTGATAGATTGATTGATCACTTTATTAATCACAGAGGGAAATTCACAGATTATAACAGCAGCAAAAAGTATTCATGAACTAATAAAAATAAAAATATTCAGTAAAAATTAATAAAATATGTAATTGTAGGATATGAAATAAATATACATCATATCCATCCTCATCAACCCATTCAGTGTTTCCTCATGCCCTGTGGATGGGGGCGGAGTCATCCTGGAAGAGACCACGCCCATCAGAATTGAAGCGTGGATTAAATAAATTTGCGTTGATTTGCAGTGACGCTACGCCCTAAAGGGACAAATGGACTGAGCAAAAAATAAACAAACATCCTTCTACAGCGTAACAGAGCCACCGGACAAGCTTGCGTAATAAAATCTTATCAGAGTATACTAAATTGACGATTTAAAGCCCTTAGGTCCCGCCTCCTGCCCGACGAGGAGCTGATACTGGCACGCTGATTGGCTGGTCACGCTGTCAATCCTCCTTGACTGGCACGTGAAGTGGAACGTCTAACGACTCCCCTGGCTCATGGAGGCGGGGTTTGGTTCCGCACGCAGGAGGCAGGCGGAAGTGACGCAAGAGAGGGTAAGGTAAACTGTTGAGGTGATCCATGGCAACAGAGTCAGTGCAGCAGCCGCGCGCGCAGCCTGTCACACACTCAGCCGACTCTAATGCACTGACCGGGTTCTCTCCGTTCCTTCGCTTTCTTTTTGTTTTTTTTGTTTTTCTATACTTTTTTTTGTAAGAGAGGACGAAATATTTCGCGTTTTTACAGCAAACGACTCTCTGTTATTGTAGAAACCTGAAGAAATTTGGCGTTTAAACAGCTGAAAAGAGGCTTTCGGATGTAGCAGGTCTCCTTCGGTGCTAGCTGGCTTCATCAATTTCCATCATTAAAACAGCGAACAAAATGTTCTAGCAGCTAGAAAACGACAAGAAACGCCGCACTGAGTTCATAATTTACTAAAATAGGTTGTAGATCATATGTATAGGCAGTGCTGGGTTTAAAAAAAAAAAACGAAAACATACAACAAAAACAAACATGAGTGGTATTAAGGACGGTTCTCGTTGCGTGTGAATTCCTTTGGTTGGATACAGAAAAGGGGGAAAAGAGCATCACCTGAACATCACTTGAGCATCATCTCATCCTTCACTGTCATTGATTTAAACCCACTGAGAGCGTGTGAAGGACTGGGTGAAGATGGCGACTGGAGCTGGATGGCAGCAATACTACAATCCTGCTGGAAAATACAGCGCTTCAGGATCAGGCATGGCCATGGAGTACACACAGGACCTGCATCTGAAGATGAGCAAGAAGATCGCACAGCTCACTAAGGTAGTGTGTGTGTGTGTGTGTGTGTGTGTGTGTGTGTGTGTGCTGGCTGGAGGTGCACTGAAGTGGTGGTGGTGCTGTCCATCATTAGCATGCACAGACACTGCCTCCAATCACTGACTGAATCAGTTAAAGGACCAAATCTCATCCAGTTCATCATTATTCAAGTGTGTAAGTGTGTATAAGTTGCATCATGTCTCCAAGACCAGTCACAAAGCTCTTTCTTTCAGTGAATCACAAAGCCACCAGAACAGCTTCACTGCTCCTCGGCATGCCTTCTACAAGTCTCTGAAACTGTACCGGAGCGATTGAACACCGTTCTTCTGAAAGATATTCCCTCAGATGGTGGTGCTGAATGCTGTCTAACACATCGCTTCATTTCAAAATCCCCAAATCCATCCCAAAATCTCTAGACTAATACATATGTTATATATTAAATAAGGAATAATCAGCAACGCTCTGGTGTAGTGTAGTGTGATGTGATGTGATGTGGCTCGACATAAAGAGGAGTTACTGTGGCCACTCCAGAGTTGATTATTTTCCACTAACAGCAGTGTTTTATTCCGCTTACATCACAGCGATCCATCGATGATTACATTTTGTAATAATTAAAGGACTTCGCCATACCTTTTATCCATTTATAGTTACGTTTACTGTTGTGGAACGTCCACAACATGGACGTTAGATCCTGTTATCACTTAGTCGTTCTCTCACATCCCAGTTAAACTCCAATCCACTGACTAAATCAGGTAGAGCTCATCTTCTGTATAAAGCAAAGCAAAGACAGCTGTGCACAGTTTGGTCTTCTTTCTGCTTTGACATACTAAATCTGATTAAATCAGGTAAATTGCCTTCATACGAAATACATGCACACTGCTGTGCTATATAATAGCTCATATGATGACATCAGGTTTGTGTGACTCCTTGTTTTTCTTAAGGCGGCTTTAGGTTGTACATTTTTGTACGATTTTGCTGTCACAGACAAAAATCACACCTCGTTAACAAATTCTTCGTGAGTCGAAATTTGCAGTCTTGGAACACGTAATGTGATTTGGCGGATTTATTTATTTATCCCCGATTTTCTTTTGGCCAATTCCCACCCACCAGTCAGCTCTCCCCTATCATACAAGAGCTACCAACCCGGGAGGGTGGCTAACACAGCCAACCACATCTTTATGCTGCATCACGGGGCAGCGTAACACACTCAGAGGAAAGTGCTATCTACCCTCTTCCACATACATAAGCTCACAGACACCCATGATTGGTTAGTGTCGTTGTGATTGACAGAGGAGAGAGAGATTAACGTCCCTCCCACCCAGAGAACACAGCCATTTTTTGCTCTCTTGGACTCCTGGCCACGGATGGCTTGTCAGGATTCAAACTCACAATCTCTGGACAACAGGGTAAACACTTTTCTGTTGCACCACTCTTTTTTATTAAAGAGCTTGGAATATGAGCGCAGCTACGATGCTCCTCTAAACGCCACCAATAGGCGGACAGAATTAGATGATTCCAAACTCACAGGACAGCCACAAATAAACTAATGTAATGATGAAACATGCTAACGGACAGAAGAATACGCTCACTGACGACGTAAGCAGACGTTAGTAATCTTCTTTAATCGCAGGTCTATCGTTAGAGGATCTCAATATAGTATTATAGTGTATCTCAAGTGTATTACAGAATTTGTCTAAGATTTTATTAGAATCATCTCATACAGTGTGATAAGTAATAATCTCAAAAGACCACTGAAATCGCATGGTCTAAAACTAGATTTATACCGAACTCTGATAGCCTGAGACACAAGGCTTGATTTATGTGTGAAATAAGTTTGGAGTTTTGTAAATTATACAAAATAAAGAGTTTCATCCAGCGTGTTCCTGTTAATCATGTTCTGAGGGTTTTCAAAGCAAACAGTCTCAATGTGTCTAGCGGAATATTAAAATAATAATCAGGTAGTGACATAATTACTGTATTGTTGTGGTGTAGGCAGTGTTGAATTCATAAATCATCTGTTTCAATTCATTTATTTTCATTCCCTTCAGCCCGAGTACAAAAAAAAAAAACGTTACTCGAAACAGAGCTGCTGTTATGGAAATCAATCACCAGAAGGCTGCAATATGCAAATAAGTCTTTAAGCAGTGAGCACTTCTTATATTGTAAAAGCATTTACATGGTCATGAACAAAACATATTTTGGTAACAATAGCACACACCAATTTATATTTAACAATTTCACAGTGAGTTTTTTTCCAGTTTGTGTCCATACACTTGAATAGGAACACCTGAACACTTGTATATTCATGCAATTATCCAATCAGCACAATGCATAAAATCATGCAGATGCAGGTCAAGAGCTTCAGTTGTCATTGTTGTTCTTCTTTCGGCTGCTCCTGTTTTTGGGTCGCCACAGCGGATCATTGGTCCGCATATTTGATTTGGCACAGTTTTTACACCGGATACCCTTCCTGATACAACTCTCCCAAATTTCAACTGGCTTGGGAGCGCACTGTCGGGAAGCAAACCCGGGCCGCGGTGGTGAGAGCACCGAGGCCTAACTACTAGTCCTCCAGAGACCAGGTTAAGAGCTTCAGTTAATGGGCAAAAATGTGATCTCAGTGTCATAGCGTGGTTGTTGGTGAGAAACGGGCTGGTATGAATATTTCAAAAACTGCTAATCTCCTTAGATTTTCACACACAAGAGTCTAGAGTTTTCGTAGAATGGTGCAAAAAACAAAAAACATCCAGTAAGCGCCAGTACTGCAGGAAGAGACGCCTTATTGATTGGAGAGGTCAGTGGAGAATTTCCAGACAGGTTTCAATTGATAGGAATTCTACGGTAACTCAAATAACCATTCTTTATTACCCTGGTGAGCAGAAGAGCGTGGCAGAACATGCCGAACCTTGAAACAGATGGGCTACAATAGCAGAAGGCCACATAGGGTTCCACTCCTGTCAGCCAAGAACAGCGATCTGAGGCTACAGTAAGCACAGGATCTCTGAAACTGTTGAAGATTCCTGTATGATATTTATATATGGTGTTTTGCACAGAATCTCAGCCTTGTTGGTAATTTTAGCTCATGAGTTGCAACACGTGACTCACAAACACTTGTGTACTTACATTTACATTTACATTTATGGCATTTGGCAGACGCCCTTATCCAGAGCGACTTACATTTATCTTATTTATACAACTGAGCAGTTGAGGGTTAAGGGCCTTGCTCAAGGGCCCAGCAGTGGCAGCTTGGCGGTACTGGGGATCAAACTCATGACCTTCCGATCAGTACTTGCACCATTGTTCATTCATTCCACTCATATTTTGCTGAAATACCATATACATGTATTTGTAAATAATCTGTACTCCAATAACGTGTTATTTGCGCATCTATATGAGGACAAGCCAGCCACAAAAAGGGTGTTAGTTTACATTGCTGTTTTCACACAGTGGAATCCAACACCTCCATTCACGCTGCTGGCCTCTCTCTCACTCCGTTATACTGTGAGCCCTCAGAACGGCCGTATGTTGTGTCTTTACTCACACATTGTGACTCAGCTGACCAGGATGACCAGTAAATCCTTAGGGTTTTGGATGAACAGTGCTTTAGGAGGGTATTAAAGAACGGTCACAGTGACACCAAGCACAGAAAGAGCTACCAAAATTTCCTCTAAAAATAGATGTGAAGATATGATTGTGATGTGAAGGAAAAGCTCCGAGTGAATACCTCATGCTCGGTACTTCTTTGAGAGCATGGCTTGAGGCTTTGTTCTGTTTTAAGGCTGTCTTTATGGACTCGCTCTCATTGCCTATGTCTGTGCGCTGACAAATTATAGATGATGCCGTGTCCCTGGTTGCACTGTTTTGCCAAACTTGGCAACCCTCAGGCAGTTCAGGCTGCCAAGAGTAGTCAAGGTTATTGTTTCAAACACTTGTGCAGTGTTCAAAGTACCCAGTTATGCGTGTGTACATTAACACTTAACATTTAATAACTATTAGCCTGCGTAACTGGTTAGTTAAACATGAAACGTAATGCTGTACGGTATATCTGACCAATCATGATCGCTTTTGTAGCTCTGGATGATTCCTGTCATCCTGTCATGAGGCCTTTTCATTATTATCAGGTCCTTGACCAAACTCACCGATCCTTCTCTGAACTGCAATTCATCCTCAGCCAGGATTTCATTAGTAACACTTCTGGAATCTCTTACTGCAGTTCTGCATGCATTGGGTATTAATGCTCCATATACAAGTGCAGAAATGCTTACCTACGCTCCCTGGGCAAAATAAATAAATAAATAAATCACGTGTTAGCCTATTTCTTCCCAAAGCACTTGGTCATATCTCTCCTCATCTTTATAGTGATCTTAACTGTGAGTGTTTTTTCAATTTTAGCTCGATCTTCCACTGACTGGGTGCAAACAAGCGAAAGTCTGGGTGCCAATATTTCACCTGATGTCACTCTTTTTCCTCTGTAGAACATTTTGTGGTGTTCTCTACAATGAAATTTCAGACCCTCTCAGATGAAAATTTGGAAATTTAGTGTGGCATTTTGTGTAATACATGCACAATAATAGTGTTTATGTTGCTATCCTTCGAAATGGCTTCGCATCGCTTTTCCCCGGCCGGCCTTGTATGGTACACGGCTTGCATATGAATCATGAGCAAGTCTTTGTTTTCCTCCTGCATCATTTTCATCAATCTCTACCAGTTGTTAAAAGTATATTATACTGTATATAGTGTAAAAACTACTAGCATTAACAATCATCACAAAACAGCAGTGAGCTCTAAAAACAAAGCAACTACTGAAAAATGTATCTAGGTAGACCTTCCTGCTTCACTAACATCAGGTTTATATTCGTTAATTACCTGGTAACTATGGTAGCTAATGAACTAGTCTAGCCTCACTTAGATTTTTTATGTTACGCCAGGTTTGTTTTTGTTTCGCAGAACTGTAGGAAGCTACAAAACCATGACAAAGTAAAACTGTTGCTAGATTCGATGATTCAACGACTGAATGAGGTTAATTTTTTTTTGCTAGATATCGGGTATGTTGATATTTATGTCCGTAATTCCTGAGGTACTACCACGGACCAATTTTTGCCCGAGGAAATATGCTGGATGTTCCGAATAATCCTGCAAGTTTTCCGAAGTATTGAGGTCTGGTGATTTTACAGGAGTGTCCCAGTGCTCCATCATGTTCACAGATTTGGCATCCTATAGTTGTCATCCTGGAATGTGGGCGTGTCAGCGTTGTGTTCTGGACATGAAGCACAAAAGGTGACCTGGACAGCAACTGACGATCCACTTTTATGCTGAAATGACATTTGTCTATCTGTGGACATTGTGCAGTAAGACAGTACTATTGGTGGACTCATTTTTGGTTATCAGAAGTATGTGGCAATGCATTTGTTTTTTTTAATGCAATTTCTCCCTTTTCTTTCTTCCATCCACCAGCCAGCTTCCCCCAGCTACCAAATGGGAGGGTGAAAGCTAACATGTGCTTTCTCCGAGACACATGAACACATTTTTGCTGCTTAACAGGGCACCGTAAGCACTATCTGCCCTCTTCCACATACATGAGCTCACAGTGGCCCATGATTGGCTAGTGTCACTGAGATTGATAGAGAGTTTGCAGATTTTGCTCCCAGCCAAACATCATGACATCGTCAGGATTCGAACTCGCGATCTCCCAACAATCAGGCAAACAGCCAAACAAGTGCTTCCTTTGAGACCGGTGAAGCTGCTGCATCTTTTCGAACAGGAAAGCTCAACGCTTTTTGAGGAGACACTAACTACCCTCTTCTATAAACATGAGTTAAGAGCCCTCGATTGGCCAGTGTCACCCAGATTGACAGATGTCAGGGCCAGTCACATTCTTGGCTGAAACCATCCACTCAGGACAAATATTTGCTTATTAAACAGTTTTTTTCCATCCTTTTCCCTGACTCATTCTAGGGTGTTACTTTATCCAGTGGAATGTAAGCTCTTTAGCTCCCAGGACCCCTTGCAGGGTCTTCCGTAACTACTTAACTTTATTGTAAACTTCACTGTAGCAGTTACTAAAATAAAAGGCTTTAAGATAAAGAACTGAAACTACACACTAAGCAAAGAGTTACCCAGATATAGTGTCACAGAATGATGTACAGGGAAATAATTGTCAGAAGTTGAACATAAGCAGAGTGCTGGACTCATTGAAACAGTAAGCATTTTTGACTCTGAATTTCGTTCACTAGTTATAAATCATAGCGCTGAAACAACAGATGCACCCTTCTGCGTTATGTATCTCAGTACATTATATATTTACTGCTGATTATTGCACGATTGATAGCTGGTATTAAGCGTGGTGTGTTCAGTTCTTATACCACAGCGCTGATGAATTCTCGTATCTGGTTGTTCAGAAGGTGTTTTATTTTTCTATAACAACAACTTCAAGTGCTTCACTGCACTTATTCAGTTCTATTCTTTCTGTAGTAACCTGAATAGCAGACACACCACATAAACAGATGAAAAAAAGAAAACATGTAATTGTTGATATGGTGATGTTGTCTGTGTATTATGAGGAAACGTTTATTTAGCATTTTGGGAAGGAATCTCCAGTGTCAGCACTTTGTAACAGTCAGAGATTCGCCTTGTTCATGTTAAGAGAGAGAGAAAAAGAGAGGCTGGTGAGGTGATGACTGTTTATAGCTGCTGTAATGTAAGTGATAACTAGATAAGGAGCTGACTTTTTTTCATGGACTTTCCACGCTAATAAATGTAACTATAAATGGAAAAAAAAAGTATGAGTTGTTGTTCTTTAATCAGTATAAAACTTGTTGGCAAATTGCTTTGGTATACAAGGAATAAAACACTTCTGGATGGGTAGAAGTAATATCACATCAGGCTACATCACACCACCCCATCGTTAATTATTTTCCTATAACAGTGTGTCTCGTCATGTTTTATTCCTTACTTGGATTTCACTTTTTTTTTTTTTTTAACCCACATTCGATACTTCATCTTCATCAATGATCCCATGTTGAGATGAAGAACCTAAGAACACTTTAATCATCAAGAATATCTTGTTTTCTCCTTCTCTTCTCATCACTGCAGTGCCAGCTGGCTCTCTGTGTGAAATCAGATGAAATTGTACCAAAAAATAGGCCACACACTTGTGCTCTTCTTAATCCAGGGTAGAAAAAAAATGACCCTTGTGATATTGTGTAGAGGAATACAGGCCATCATGGTGCTGAGCAGATGGCCATAGCCTTGGGCCTGTAGGGATAAAGCTCCAAAACGCAACAGGACGGCTGAAACATGTTCTTTAGGAAGCAGCGCTTTCATTCACAGAACGCGCAGTAATGACTTTCATTCTGTAAAAGAAAGCGAGGAGCCCCACAATGAAGAATTGTTTATTGCTATAGAATCCAGTGTGTCTGTGTGTCTATGTGTGTGTGTGTATGTGTGTGGTTGTTTTGTTTTTACACAATCAACACAAACCCAGATGAAATTATTTTCATCCTCTCACTCATTCCTCCCCAAACACTGAGAGGAAATAACTGTATTTGCAGTAATCCTCTCTGACATTTAAGGACTTCATGTACCATAGTACATTCTCTTCAAGCTGCTCTCTTCAGCACTGCCAGTATTGGAGACGGGATTAAAAGTCATTCTGGAGACAATTTTTGGGGCGTAGCTGCATATAACTGTTACATTTTCATCACCACATTTGCATCTCCAAGAGGTGTGCAATGTCTGTTAGATTTCGATTCATATTGTGATTGTAAAACAGTGTGGTTTTTGATGCATCTCGATTCTATACATGTCGATTTTTTTTGTATAGGGTGTATGATAGGCTTGTGAGATTGAGTACAATATGATGTCATCCTATCCCCGGTTGGCAATTATAGTGGCTTAGGAGGGGTGTAGACAGCAAAAAGCGGACTTGGGGAGAAAAAGAAGGGGCAGGGCCAGAAATATGCAACGAATGTCATATACAAATTACGTTACATACAATTACAGCAAAAATTACCGGAAAATGGTTACAAGCTGCGGCTATAGCTGCTAGTCACTGGCATTAGAATTTAGTCCATTTTTTTTTTTTGGATTAATTTCCTGTTAACTCACAGGAATGCTTACAAAACTGAAGGCAGGACTGTTGCTGAATTCGAATAAAGGTCATTTTTCCAACCTCCAAATTAGGAGAAAACCAAAGAGCCCATGTTCAGCTCGGAATACCGACTCAGGAACTCAGGATGGTGCCCTCAACTCTGAGTTCACGAAGTGACTTCAGATCAAAATGGCTGCTCACAACATGAGCAGTAAACAAAAAAACCTGACTTCTTTACACCCACTTCAGAGGTAAGTCGAATGGAGCATGTAAATAAACTTACCCAGTTTTTATCTGTAACTGCTCTCCTTAGCGGATAAACTTACTGAAGTCTTGTAGTCACCCAGATAAACAATGCATTGTTTCATTTTCTTCATTTAAACCCCCGCTCATGGTTTGAGAGCGAAGTCATTAATGGCTTTATCTGCTTGGCAGCATGGACAATGGAAGCTAAGATGCATCAGAGAACAATGTTTAGTTGTTCTGCTCGGAAGTCAGACATTATTATGGCTATTACGGCTCACGATCACATATTATAAGATACTTATTTTTTTGTCGATCTTAAAGACACCACGTATTCCAACAGACGTTTAAATCGTCCAACTTGACAGGCGTGGAACCTGTCTGCGATTCCTTACTGTCATCAAGCGTCTATCATCAAGTGTACTGTATGACCACTTTTGCTGTTAAAGCATGAAGTAAAATGCTATAAATCAGCTTCAAGTTTTCAACAACGGCATAAGGGCACAAATCTTTTGCGGTGAAACTTGGAATTGACTCGGAAATTCTCTTTGACAGTTGCTTGAGGGTTTTCTGTTTGGTAGGAGACAGCAGAAGAAGTTATGTTTTTCCTCCAAGTCCTGATGAAAATGCGCATTAAGATTTTGCGCGTTCGTTGTGTTTCCAAAAATATTTTTATCTCGGTAGAACAGAACTTGGGCAGGACGTGCATCATGCATCTTTTCCAGTTCTTTTTTGTCCGTCTAATTCATAAAATGTGCAACATGCCCACTCAGTTGCTCTAAAAGCAGAGCACTTGCTACACCTACGCCTTTATATTACACCACCGTACTGGTGTAAATGTAATTTTCTTTACTTTTCATTATGACTTGCTTCACATCGTATTTGAATTGTTTTTTTTAATCCCATTGTAGAGATCTGTGTATCAATGCAAAGTCATTTTGAAGAAAGTATTGAGATGGATCTTAGAATCAGATGGATCAGATGAGATGGATCTAAGAAGCTAGTTTCTATTTTTTTCGTTTTTTTTTTTTTTAAATACGGTTTACCCATTTTTGGTTTAAAAAAAAAAATCCATCAAATCCCTAAACCTTTGTGTTAAAAAAAACAAAACAAAAAAAAAACACCTTAACATTTACAGACATTTTTAAATATAAAGTGCTGTTTGTTACTTTAGGTCAGACATGCTAGTCTAAAAAAATGAGTCATTTTAAACTCGGAATCTCATTTCTCTCAGAGAGTTTCTCAGATTTTCATAAAGCCTTGTCAGATCTCATTTAGATCAGCACGAGGCTGTACATTAGCGTATTAGTGAAAACGTGAGACTTTTTTTTTTCTGGCACGGTGCGAGACAATGCTGCGATGGAATTAGGAGTGAAACAGACATTTCAATTCAGTTTTATTTGCATCGTGCTTTTAATAATTGACAGAGCGACACAGTAGCTTTAGAGAATTCCGCATTTTATAGAACAATGATTAGCACATTCATGTTTGGACAAATGAGTACTGATGCTGAATATGGTTTTCTTTTTTTTTTTTTTTCTTTTCTTTTTTTTCTTTTTTTTTTTTTATTGATGACTCGTTCATCCAGCGACAGCACAGGGGCAGCGAAATTCTCCACTGTGTGAGAGCTGACACCCCAATCAATAGGCCATGCAAACTACATCAGAATTCCCATCTGGCTGCAGAGACGTGTACGGCATTGTAAAATTAAAAAAAAAAGTCGACTGGTTGTCTTTGCCACAGTTAAAGCAAAAACTGATTCAGGGTTTTTTCGTTTTTATTCTGTTTTTTTTGCAGCAGCAATGTATGTCTCAAGCTGCACCTCAATTAAAAGCCTTACACAGGTTCCAAGCTTCAGTACAACACAGATAACAATGAAAGGCAGCACATTACACTGTTTAAGGACATAGCAATTCTTGCATTCATGTGGCACCGAGTGTTAAAGCTGAAGCTGAGCTCAGCGTGGAAGTTCATGTCCGTCGACAGAGCCCTTCTTGTAGCTGAACGAGCTGCCTTACTTGGATGGAGAATGCTACTACTGCAGCGTCTGGCCAATTTTATCCACCTTGTTCATGTCCCGTTTCAATCTCTGTCATCTGGGATGAAAATGATAACATTCCTTTAAATGAAAATATTAAAAAAAAAAAAAAAAAAAAAAGACTTTTCCCAGTGTAGTCTTACATAATGTAGACTTTGCATCTTAAATATTTCCAGAATAATGGTTCATTTAGGCTGCTCTCTTTGCTGTTTGCCTCTTTTTTTCCCCACTACTTCAACAAGTGAATGTTGATGCAACCCCTAATATGTGCTAAGAATAATGAATTTTATCAATTTTACCTATTTCATTTTGATTTCAGACTTGATAAACAGGCTAATAGATATTTAGCTCTGCGTTTCCTGAAATTTGGCTTCAGTCTCACCACTGATTATTTTGTGGTTATTTTGCTGCATTCCTATTACGAGCAAGCCGACGGCATCATTGGCAAGGACAAACATCAGACACGGCAAGAGAACAAAACTTCGGATGATTTAGTTTATAACGTTAACACATCCCGCCCTGGGGGACTTCAGATAGTGGGGTGTTGATATAAAACTCTTGATAAATTATAAGTATGAGCTATAAGTACAGTGGCTGAAAGCATAAAGCTGATGAAAAATGCTGCATTTACTGTTAGAAGAGAAATATTTATTAAATTTTTATATTGTGCACATAATTTAATGTGGCTGCGAGCTTCTAAAACGAGATTAAAATCATGAATCATAATATGTGTGCAGGACGTTGGTTAGTTTAATTTGCACTTTTAATTCGTTGAATTAATAAAATAGCAACAATGTTTTGACTAAACCCTCATCTACTACACTTACAGCTCAATTAATATTGTTGTTAATGATAAAACTTAGAGGGTGCATGGTGGCTTAGCGGTTAGCACTGTTGCTTCGCACCTCTGGGGTTGGGGGTTCCAATGTTCACAGGGGGTTTGCGTGTTCTCCCCGTGCTTCGGGGGTTTCCTACAGGTACTCCAGTTTCCTCCCTCAGTCCAAAGACATGTATTGTAGGCTGATTGGCATTTCCAAATTGTCCATAGTGTGCAACTGTGCCCTGCGACGAGTTAATACCCCATCCAGGTTGTCCCTTCCTTGTGTCTGAGTCTCCTGGGATAGGCTCCCATGTAACCCTGTGTAGGATAAGTGGTACAGAGAATGGATGGATGGATAACAGTTAGGTCATGGAGACGAAAGCTGAACAGTGCCGATTGTGTGAAATCTCAGTATCTCATATGCAGCAACTAATCAGTTGTAATTTATTCATTAGATTTGGCTGTAGAGCCTTCTATACTTTCATTTGCAATACTATAAACCATGTGACTGCCACTGACTTTTTTTTTTTTTTTTAAAGTAAGGAATATTTTCTGTATTCCTGCCTTCTTCTCTTCCTCTGCCAACACCTCCACCTTTTTTTAGCAGAAATAAAAAGAATCTCAGTGGTGCTTATACACTGGCAGCTGATTTTGTTTGTCCTCCACCTCTTCAGCATAATAGAATAGCAATCCCCTCATAGAGATATTCACGAGAACGATTGTGTCACGTCGAAGCGATGACAGCGCAGGACACGGGATGTCGGTGCAGGCCGGAACGCGTCGAACATCAAAGTCTTGTTCACTTGTGCGTCATCTGATGCCCTTTTTTTTCCCCTGTACACACGCTTTCATACTAGGCGGAAGAATCTGTGCTTATGATCTCTAGTGATTGCCCGTTTAACCGTGTGTTAGCCTTGCTGAGCGTGTGTCTACTGTTGAAGATGAAGATTCATTGAAAAAAATGACCTGACAAGAACAAGATTTTTTCTTTCTTTAAAGCCTGTAATAGATTTAGGTTTGTGGACTTTGGGACCTTCCTACACATTTGTTTGTAAGCGAGTGTGAAACAGGAAAAATGGAGTCTTGCCTTGCCTATGCACACTTTGTATGATTTTCTGTCTGAGCAATGTATGAACTGGTGCAAAAAACAAAAAACATTCAGGTACGTCTTGTTGATAAGAGAGGGCCAAGGAGAATGGCCACTTAGCTGACAGGAGTGAGACCTGTTGTGGTCTTCTGCTGTTGTAGCCCATCCACCTCTAGGTTCCACATTCTGTTGTGCATTCTGAGATGCTTTTCTGCTCCCCACATTTGTAAAGAGTGGTTACTTGAGTTACCGTAGACCGTTGAACCAGTCTGCCCATTTTCCTCTGACCTCTCTGTAAAAGTATAACAATTTCTTTCTTTTTTTTTTATATATTTCCATATCTCTGTAGCGGAATGTGTATAGGACAGAAAAGAGGGAGTCTTGCCTTTCTTGTATATGTACATGTGCTGGTCTGGTAAAACCTGTCGGATGTCAATGTCAATTCTGGAAAACAGCCAATAAAGACGAAAACTTTTACCAAAACAGACCTTTTTTTAACGTCTCTACTTTAAGAAGACACTAGACTTTACTATATTTTACCAAAACTGTGTGGAATTGTTTTTATTTAGGCTACAATCTACCGTTGTTTTGGCTTTCTATCTGTAAAGAGCATGCTGGATAAAGGGCCAGTTCAGTAAACATTCAGTCTGTCTAAAGATGTCTGAAACCTTGCTAGCTAAAGTGCATTTTCCTCATGATTTGATGAAGTTTTTGGATAGCTACATGCAGTAGCGAACTGGACATACAGCTTATCAATTCACTGAATGGATGAATTATCGATTATTTCCACACGAGGGATTATTTCTCTCATGTTAGCATGAAGAGATCAGATAAGTGAAGAGATGACAATAAGGCTAGTGCTTGAGGCTGCAAGTGACTTTTACCTCAGGTAGTGAGGCAGAAACTGATGAGGATGATGCTAATCAAAGTGAGAATTCATTTCACATTTGAATTTTGTAATTCTTTAAAACTGGGCAGTAATATTTAATATAATATATCTATAATAAATTAAATATTATATATATATCATATATTTTTGTTTTAATAATATAAGTGGAGTAGGAATGAAATCTTTTTGTGATTTTCTTTATTGGCACTTTTGTGGTTGAGATACTTGCAGAACATACTTCACTTAAGGTCTTGTCTATAGTTTTCAGAACTATATTTATTAGAAAATGTCAAAAAATTGACCATGATTGTGTCGTTTGAATAAATAAACAAGTCCACATACAGCGCACTGTGTGTCACAGCTCATGAGTTTCTGAGCCAGTCGAACACATGAGATTAGTAAGTACAACCTCTACGCACATTATAACAATTCCTATGTTTCATTTACTCGCTCGTTTGACAGGTAGTATTGCATGTATTGAATGTACTAATTGTTGCCTTTTGATATTTACCAATGGCAGAGCCCCAAAAAAGCGGCTTATAATTAAAATGTGATTCATTATGCATTTCTGTCCCACTCGCACATAAAACTTTATCATATCCCTTAGACACAGCATTAGCATGTACAACAGTATAGCACAATCAAATAGACAATGCTGCTTCTGCTGGCATCACATTTTTGTCTCTCCCTGAAGGATGACTTTATGCATTATTGAAGCAGTGTGGCACAGACAGCAGAGTAAGGCAGGGGCCTCCCTGATCATATTGTGTGTGTTATCACATCTTTTTGTTGCACATTGTGTTGAATAAACAGTGTGGCAAGGAGGATGCAAACATAAGAATTTACACTTTCGAATTTTTTTATTTATTTTTTTTTCAGCTAGTTATGCATTTGATTACTATAGGGAGCAGGAACAAGGGAAACATTCTAGCTTGTCTAGAACGAGTCAACCAAAAAGAACACACACAATTACAATACACATCCAGGGATCTTTTTTAGTATGTACCGTAGGCTGGTAGTTCATGCTTGCGCTATTAATTTACTTACTTCTTCCTTATTCTCAGGTCCTGCCTTTGGTTGCAATATCTGTGTATTGCAGTAGGGATGGGATTATCTATTAGTGGTATTTATTTGTATTCATTATAAAAGATAAAGACTCCAAGTCTTTGTCAAGTTCAATGCGACATAGCCATTTTGTAGGAGCTAAGTCGATACAAAAGACAAAATTTATACACAATGATATCTTTGGTGCTAGGAAACCGATTAGCTGTGATTAATGGCAAAACTGCAGCAGGAATGGCTATAAATGGCAATAAGTGTTTGTCCAGTACAATAATATTTATTAGTATTTATTATCAAGCTTCCAGTCTCTGAACAAGAACATAGCAACAAGCCAAGTATGTTTCTATAGTAACAAGTTCAGTGCAACATGGTGTAGTTAATGCAAAATATAGAAACACAAACAGATTCCTTCCATGCTAGTAATTTGATGAGCTGTGATTAATGGTGATACCGCAGTCAAGAGATCGTCCATCATTATTCAGGTCTGTACTTTGTACTCTGAATTCAATAGCGATGGAACCAAAGTTGTTGGTGGAGTTGCTAAGATTGTCTCATTTGTCTCTTTCTGTAGCCATTAAGCAGTCTGTGCTTGACCATTCTGATATGTACAATCCAATAACGAAAGCTATGGAGGCGTTTATGAAGAAAGATGTAGCGCTTGTATCAAATCATTAATGATTATCGAGTTTTGCAGATGAAAAATTTTCTCAAGTACTGATGCAGGCTCATCACGACTTTAGCAACAAGGGTATTCCTCTACAGCAGGCAAGTGCCACTCTTACAATGGACATTTAACATCATATTTTATTTGAATAAAGTAAAGGAAACTTGTTTTACTTGTGTACAGCCATGTGTTATTTTGTACACTATATGGCCAAAAATATGTGGTCACTTGGCCACCACACTTGTATGTGCCCATTCCAAATCCAAGGGCATTAACACAGATTTAATCCCCTCTTTGCTGTTATTACACCCTCCACTCTTCTGAGAAGGCTTTCCACTAGATTTTGGAGCACGACTTTGGGGATTTGTTAATTCAGCCACAAGAGCATTAGTGAGGTCAGGCAGTGATGTCAAGTGAGAAGGCCTGGCACACGGTCGGCATTCCAGTTCATCCCAAAGGTGTTCGGTGGGCTTGAGGACAGGGCTCTGTGCTTGACTGTTAACCTTGGCAAACCATGTCTTCATGGATCTTGCTTTGTGCACAGGGGCATTGTCATGCTGGAACAGGTTTGGGCCTCTTAGTTCCACTGAAGGGAAATTGTAATGTTACAGCATACAGAGACTTTGTATACAATTGTGTGTTTCCAACTTTGTGGCAACAGTGTGGGGAAGAACCTCATATGGGTGTGATGATCAGGTGTCCACATACCTTTGGCCATATAATGTACAAGATAGCATGAAAATAGTAGTGTTGCAGCCTTATTGAGCAGCCTCATATCTCCAGAGTACCTGGGTCAGTTCTGGGATCGGATTGCTGTCTGTGTCCGCATGGGTTTCCTCTGGGTTCTCTGGTTTCTTCCCATCATATTCCCATCCGGGGTGTATTCCAACCTCATGTCCGGTGTCCCTGGGATAGGCTTCAGTTTCAGCGCAATCAGGGTAAAGCTCAGAAAGAAGAAGATGAATGAATACCACATCAACCATATTAAAGCCATGATTTATATGATGTGATGTGGTTTTTTTTAAATAAGCATGTCACCCCTAGTGAGCAACTTCTCAGTAGAAATAATTGGCTCTGATTCTGAACTATTGGCTGACGGGATAGCATTCCCATCAAGTGTTTGACCGCTCACCACTACAGCCTTGTCAATTTCATTCTTGTGTGCTGTCTGTTTGTTGGCAGTCCTTTTTCTTTTCTATCCACTGCATTTCTTTTGTTTCCTCTCCTCATTCCATGTCTCCCTAGAAGCCAGACTAGCAGAGTTAGAAATGTCCCCATTAGGATAAGATAACGGATCAAATTTGACCTTTCGCATCAGAACTTCGCAATGAAAGGCCATTGATTTCAGAAACCTTTCACCTGCCACTTGGATGGTAGGTTTTTAAATCTGTCTTCTTCTCGCCTTCCTTTTACTTTCTACTTTCTAAAGGTTGTTTAACGCTATATTCCAAATAGGCTCCTGAAGCATTCAGAAGGTTAGAAACGTGTCTCTCTCTCTCCAAGACAACGTCACTCCGATTGGACAGTTTAGCTTTAGGGTGTATGAGGGATCCTTTTTTCTAAGAGTGTGCAATTCCTACCAAAAATACCAGTAAACCCCTCTTCTCCATTAAAGTATGCCACCACAGACAGCAAATTTCACACTTTCACCTTTTTTGTTTGAAAACCTGCAAACAGACCTTTCTAAGAGCTTACTATAACTCGGAAAAATTTCACACATTCAGGAATTAGTCTCGGGTAGTACTTCTGTACGAAGCATAAACCAACCTTTAATATCTCCTCACCATGCCAGCTGTCACTTTCTCCCTCCCTTTTTTTTTTTTTTACAGTGCACTGAAATAAAACTCAAATAAATGGAATTATCGTGAAAAGGAGCATCCAGTTTCTGTCTGTCCCATCATAGCGGCTTTAAGTTCTCTTTCTCCTGAGAAAGTCTTGTGAACTTTAATTCTAGGCCAGGATGAGCACAAAAAAGTTTTCTCAACAAATCAAGCATATGGTCTAAAAAGATAAAGTTTCACTCGATTTCTTTTGGTCATTATTCCGTTTTCTTAAAGCGGCCTCCACCAGGGCAATCAGTTCCTCTGCACTATCATAGCAGCACATCAGCTAAGCCTTAGAGGGAAAAGCCCAGTCAGCGATAGAGCGCTCATTCACTTCAAACAGTGCGAGTCCCTCTCCAGATTGGAATTGAAGAAGCTGGAGCACTGATGAATGGAAGCTCGCGTCAGGACTGTCTGAACTATTTTTAGCCTGAAGTAAAGTCGATGGTATAAAGTGGTTTTGTGCTGCTCTGGTTCTCACTGGGATTGGGCCCTTAATGAAATTGAGGTAGTGAACCATTGTGGGCAAAATCTCCTCAAATCTTCTCTCGATAACCTAACATCTGCACGTTCTGTAATTGTGCTCAGAGCCTTCCATTAGTACACGACTCTACAATCTAGGCAAATCACTCTCCAAAAAAGGTGTCAAACTGGTGAGTTTTACCTCTAGAAGGTTATTTAAAAGAAATAATATGATTTATATGCTCTCTCCAATTAGAGTAAGAGATCACACATGTGCCAGGGGATCCTTAACCTTATCATTATGTCAGAATGGCCAAGCGGTCTAAGGCCCTGTGTTCAGGTTGTAGTCTCTCCTGGCGGTGTCAGTTTGAATCCCACTTCTGGGGCAGTGGTGGCTGAATAGTTAAGGCTCCAGGTTACTGATCAGAAGGTTGGGGGTTCAAGCCCCAGTACTGTCAAGCTGGCACTGTTGGGCCCTTGAGCAAGGCCCTTAACTCTCTCTACTCCAGGGGCACTCTGTCGTGACTGAGCCTGTGCTCTGACTCCAGCTTCTTAACGAAGAAAAGAATTTCACTGTGCTATAATGTATATGTGACCAATAAAGGCTTCTGATGATCAAAGTAATATAAGATCATAAGTAACACAAATTGAACCAGTCACATTAGTTGACATACTGGGTTGAGCACGGATAGCTTCCACACCTGATGAAAATTGTGTTGTGGTTCAGTTGAAGGAAACCACAGACCACTGTTTTCAGTGGTGGAGGACTAGGGATTGGATCTCTTGACTGATCCCAAGCTTAAATGCAGTGTTTGCAGTCCACCAATCATACTGAATTCGGGGCTCAAACATCCTTGAGTTCGGAAAAATGCAACCTGTTAAAACAGCCTTAAAGTCTTTACTTGCCAGCCATTTTGTAGGCTCGATGTTTTGTTTGATCAAAGTTTGTGCAGTCCAGTTTGCAAGTCTTAACAATAAACTGGAGGTTATTTGATATTATCCAAATAGTTATAGCTACTGTCATTCATTGTATTATTGTTTAAATTTCATATTGAAGGGTGGACAAGGGTAGCCTGTCTGGAGCAAGCAGATTTCATAACCCCCTTTTTTATAACCACTTTCTAGTTGATCAGCAGACAAATAGGTTCAACATTCAGAAAAAGAAAAAAAAAACACTTACTCCTATAGATGATCTTCTCAGAATCAGGAACACACATGAAGAGAAACTGATGAAACCGAGAAAATATAGTCCACCACAAATCTGTCAAGTATGCTAACTCTCGCGTTATGAGTAGCAGTCACCTGCCATTAAACATGTCAAGAAAATGGAGTTGTTAGCCAGACTCGAATATCTTTTACATATATGAAGAGAAATACTATACCTTAAAACCAAAATGTTGGTCAGCAAACATGATGTGCTGCATTAGAAACTTTGTTAGAAAAGTAAGATGATCATTATTAATCATCTTTATTAATGCACTCTGCTAGCTAACCAGCTTGCTGGACATTATCACATTCTTAGCTGCCACTTTTTAGCCTAGTCTTTTAGGTTTCTTTAGGTTAGGCACATTGATTGAGCTTTGACTTTCCTGGTGGGCTAGCTAATAAATGTATGATTTGTCCACCCCTGTATATGTAATACCATATCTCTGATACCAGGGACAATTTTTAGGAATATAGCTTTGTCAACGTGTGCAATGCACAGTACTTGGTGTTTACCCCTGTAGTCATAGTAGACATTATCCTTGTATTGATTTCCTTGTGTGCACAGCTTTTCACTCTTATACGCTGCCAGACGTTTTACTTGCCAACTGAGTCATAAAGCATATTATGATCTTAAATCTCAACACTGGTCTTTAATACAGCAGCACAGATGTGTATTTTTTCTGTCGAAGCGTCACATCACATTCCAATCTGTACCATTTTCTCACAGTATATAATTTTCAGTGCCACGTCACTTTTTTGCTGCACTCATTTTCTAGGTTGTTGAGCATCCTAATGATAAGGTGCAGTAGACAAATGCGCCGAGCATCGACTGTCCAAATGAAGATCCATTGTTCCCTGGAGTGAGGATGAGAGTGATGTGAAGTGCTCTGGGCCACATTACTGACCCATAATATGGCTTTGATCCATGACCTCACTCAAGGAATTATGTTTGCGCCCCTCTGGAAACAGGAGCAATTGCGTTATCTCTTTTCCGTAATCATTCTCTCTCCTCCTCAGTTCTCTCTGAACGCCACCGAGCAGATCTGGCCCGTCTTGAGGACAAAGTGATTTCAATTACACTGGACACCTGAATAGAGATTGGGTTTTATTTTGTGGTTAATATCTGCTTAACATGTGCCTCTCTTATTGAGCATGGTCATGAGAGTTTTTTTGTTTTTTTTCTTACTTCTGTTGCATCATGAGCATGAAAAGGAATTTTTTTTTTTTGCAGTATTAAAGCACATTTCCTCCCCAAAGCCCAGGGCCTCAGAGTCATTTCAGGCCAAGGTTGATAACACCCTGAGTAGGTCCCGGAAAGGCTTAGTCATTCTCTCCTTGTGATTTCAAAGCTTTGTCCTCTCACATTGTTATAGAAGCCTGAACTCATTCGAACAGAACCTCATTCATATTCATATTAAACATCCAAGCTAGAGAGAAATATTGAGAGGCGAACCTTATTTTTGGGGCGTTGTTAATTAGAATAAATAATGTCACCTGTGATCACCGCAATTATGAATTTCAACGCTACTCTTCCAGCTCACTCACTGCTCAAGTTCTCTTTAGAACATTCACACAGTTAAGTTGAACCAAAGCATTACAACTACACATTAAGATATATTGCAGGTCATGTGATTTAGATCATGGCTTTAGACTACACAATATAGCATGAGCTTGTTATTTTGAAGTGCACATATGACAGAAATATCATTTCATAATGCTTTGAAGACATTTCTATGGTACACAATATGACATATAGCTAACCTAACAAACTAATATTGCATTTTAAAAATAAAATTTCAATAATAATTGAAACCTTTCAATAAAGTACTTAACAGTTTGGACAGACGAAACCCCAAAAGTTTTATTTGCGCCAGAACAAAAGAACAATGAATTGATCTTGAACAATTGCGCTTACTAAAGAAGAATGAATTGATGCTAGCAAAGGTTTCCGTTGAAGCATTTTGATTATGCTACAGCTACAGGAGTAATGCCATGCCTACACTGCCTACCTTAAAAAAAGAGGGGGAAAAAAGAGAAACAAAGGCTTATGTGCGAGTCAGCTTCTAAAAGAGTTGTCTAGTTCACAAATGACACTTCACTAACAGGTTTAGGTGTTTATTATTTATGCTCTTATCATGGAGTCTCAGGTTTTATAAAAGCATTATTTATCAAAAGAGGCATTCGGCAGAATAAATTGGTTTGGATAGAAGGATAGAAAATGCCAGAAATCCTCTAGAACTGCGGTTCATTACTGTATTCATAAAGCTTTAGTCCATATCTAATTTTAATAGCTTTATTCTTGGTTCATGCTTGGCTTGGGGCTGTAGGACCAGGCTGCCAGTGCTGTGTAGGGTCGACGTGCTCAGCCTGCAGTTCGCTCACAGCAGGCCATTTTTCCACATCAGAAGCTATTTTTGGAATTCAGGAACTCAAGAATGTTGTACTCCAGAGGAGCCAAGACTGACATGGCTTATCCAGCCCATGGTTCCTCATCTCCTGTGCGATTTCTATTCCAGAGATGGCTTTCGATGGTGTGGGAAATATTGGGCTGGAGCTTGCAGTAATAAATGTTGGTGAATAGTCAAACACAAGCTCAGAATTACTGAAAGGGCAAGTCATTCGGAGCTTGTGTGAGCAAGGAAGTGATGAATATACTGGGATTCAGAAAAAAATACAAAACACACCAGACATACCTTCTGTACCTCAGTGCAGGTACAGTCAATCATCATAATACTACATATGCCATCTCACGTTTTCAGCTCTAGCATTTCCTTATACAAACTCCTCTAATATTTGCACATCTCATTTTTTTTTTCTCCAGTATTGGTATAAATATTATGCTCATTATCTTCAATTTTGCAGTGTGGTGGGGAAAACAGAGCATGAACACACTCAAGAGCTCTTTAGCTTGCATTCTGGATAGTTTCTGAACTCTTTAGTTTTTCAGAAAGTTTCTCAGCCACCAGGGAACAGAGTCTATTGAGGCAAGCCTGCCAGATAAAAGCACATCTCAGCTCATCTACTCCTGTCTCGTGGCCGTGCCCAAGAGAGACTCTTACTCATTTTGAAATGTTCAAAGAGCTGCTCAGTTGTAACCAACGCTCTCTGATCTCTTTCTAGCATTGTGGAGCTCTGGGTTAAACACTGACCTAGACAATCATTTAGGAAAGACACCACACTCAGATGGGTGGCCTCCTAGCACATACTTTTGGGTTTAGCAGATATGTTTCCCAAACTTAAAGAGTTTCTCTTACAATATTCAATTCCTGAGTAAAGTAACAGTTTAAAATCTGAAATGTTACTTTAGTCAGGCCCTGAATATTGTAAGAAAAACTCTTTAAGTTTGGGAAACATATCAGCTAAGCCCAAAAGTATGAGCTAAATGCAAAATTACAAGGAGCGAAAGGGAATTATTTGTATTTATACAGGAGTTCTTCTAGGATTTTATTCACATCTGGGGGCCTGTTCATTCATACAGTATGTGTCAACTTCATTTACATAATTTAGCTTAATTAAGGGTAGGCGATATAATATCGTTGATGATGCTGGTATATTTTTTAAAGATGATATGATTTCTGCCATATCACAATGTTCTCGCTAAGCTGTGTGCATGCAAGGCCACACACTTCTGATGATGCTCCCATGCAGAAAAAAATCTGTGCAAAACACAGACACAAAAATATTTGTAAAAAACTTAGTCATTGGACCTTTTTCACTCTTCTATAATACAAATGCAGAAGTCTAAGAAGTAGAGTTTCAAAACGTTCAGTGAGGTAGTGATCAATTGCAGCAAATACAGCTTGCAAACACTGTAGCGTCCCTAAGTGAACAAATAATTCAAGCAAACAACTGTACTTCATGACCTTTCACTCATGTCCCACTGATGTGCTTGTGAGAAGGAAATGGCTTTGTGCTATTTAGAAGTTAGACTCACAGTATGACATTCCAGCATGAAATACTTCTCACAAGAAGCCTTGCCGGAAATGTATGAAGAATGCCGTCCTAATTTAACCGCTCTGTTAGCTTCAGTAGAGCACTTTGCATCGACTACTGACTTGTGGTTGTGTAGAACTTAGGAGCCATATTTAAACCTGACCATGCACTACATTGACTGTGATTGGAAGCTGTGCAGTGCTTGCCTACTGACAAGCTATTTCCCTGTAGACCACGGGGGGTGGGATGTGGAATATTGCAATTGGTTTAAGGGAATATCTCTCATCATGGGATTTTAAAGTGGGGAAATATATCTGCATGACAAAAGACCACGTGGCAAAGCTGTAGTGCTGAATATATGGATCAGGCTGCCTTGCTTTGGCTGTAGTCTTCATACTGCCATTGATAAGTTCTCATAATGTAATCTAAAATATTACTTCAACCAGCCAGCTAATTATATGAACCTGTTATCGCTATTCAAGAGAAGCAGGTATAGATGAGGTTAGTGAACATTTGTGGAGGGATTGAGATAAAGAGAGTGTGTTGAGCTCCAGATTGCATCTGCATATGTATTTTAGGAGTTTGCTTGTGTCACAGAATCATGATATTTGGTGTATATTGAGTAGATAATTGTGCAAATTTTTATTTACTATCCCTGGATAATTGAACACAGTGCGTTTGTGGGTTTCTCGCATGGGTGCGTGTGGTGGCAGTTGCACAGCTGCAGTCCACATCCCTGTCCTAGATCAGCTCGCGCGCACAATTTCACAGCCGAATGCCCAGGGACAAATGATAACGCTCCTCATCCATCATATCTGCACTGTCTAAAATCAGATGTGTATGTGTGTGGTGTTTGATTGTGCGGGTCTTTTGGTCACTATTTTGAATCTGCAAACTTGTGCAACACAGGAACAGGTTGACATGACCTTATGCTGACTCAGAGACAAGATGGATGGATGAGTTGATAGGGGTTGTGCACATCCATTCTGACATTTTTATGAAATGCACTGTGTGCAGGTAAAGCTCTTGACTGAAGTTCTGAAATGAAAATACAGGGCACAGATACATCAAGTCCCTGCAGACCTGCAGGTTTTTTGGAGGTTGGAAGTGAAGATCGGAACTTGGCGAGAGCTAAAACTGTGATGACGTGATGAAGGTTATGCTTTATTTCTGCCCAGTGCACACAATACAGATCCATGTGAGAGCTTGGGGCTGATGAGTCATGTGTCCTGATTCTCCACTGCAGTGCATTTCCTCTCAGTGGAAAGCTTTTACTGGCTTGCTCACTCACACAGACACTAAAAAAAAAAAAAAAACACTGTATTTTTTTATTTACATGCATTTTTCCACTTAAACCTCATATACGCACATGATCTGTTTGCAACTCGCTTTGTACCTGAGAGCTGCACATTGTAATGAACATCATTGAGTTGTATCTTGGCAACTGTGCCAGCTGAAACACTAATTTTGTGTAAGAATCATCTGCACATGCACCAGAGAATTAGTTTAAAATCGGTTCTGAAAGAAAATGGGAGCTACCACCAGCCATAGCAATCTGATATTATGCAAAGTTTCTTTCTGGCCTTAATTAGAGGTCTAAAAAGAGGCACAACACCACACATTATTCTCAGTTAACACCACAGTGCTGTTGAATTCTCGATTCTGATTGGTCAGAAGGTGTTGATTAATTTTCTATAGTAGCACTTCAGACAGTAGTTTGACCGCCAGGCAAATCAGAATGTATTTGTTCTGTGAGATGTTTATTGAGCATTTTTGGAAGGAGTCTCCAGTGTCAGTGCTCTGTAAAGTTCAGAGGGAAAAGTGTTCCTGTAGGTTTTCCACCACGGGAAGGTCAGAGGACTTTGCGGTTCTTGCCAACATGACCAGCTGCATTTTTTTTTTTTGTCTTATTGACTTCAAGAGAGAGGAAAGTAAATAAGCTGGTGAGGGAATGAGCTGCTATAGCTGTTATAATGTAAGTGATAAGAGGAACTAACTTGTTTCCACAACATTAATTGCAAGCAGAAGAGGAACCCAGGGGGAACAACCTACTTTACAGCCACTTGGAGAACATTTGACTCGAATGTTTGAACTCTACTCGCTGTGCCACCATGCTGCCTCTATTTGTTAATAATAAAGAACTAATGTGGATGTCAAAACTTAGCCCAGCTTGTCCATTTATACCAGTAGTAAACTGCTAAATTGTCAGTTACAATGGAATGAAAATACTATAAGCTCAGAAAAGATTTACCTATGGTATGTAAATGCCATATGTTTCTTACTTTTTTTTTGTCCTTCCTAATTTAGTCTTGGCCAATTCCCATCAACTAGACAGCTCTCCCCTATAATAAACAGCTACCAACCAGGAAGGATGAAGGCTAAGACGTGCTTCCTCCGAGACACATGAAGCCAGCCAACTCTATCTTCTTGACCTGCAGCTCATGCTGCGTAGATAGGAAAGCGCTATCTTCCCTCTTCCACATACATGAGCTCATAAACGGCCCCTGATTGTCTCGTGTCACTGTGATTGACAAGTGAGGAAGAACATGCCACTCCCACCCAGAGAGCATG
Source organism: Pangasius djambal (assembly GCA_022985145.1). Lineage (NCBI taxonomy): Eukaryota > Metazoa > Chordata > Actinopteri > Siluriformes > Pangasiidae > Pangasius > Pangasius djambal. Next base: position 15,500,288 of record CM040993.1, read on the forward strand.
GCCAATTCAGCTCCCACAGATGACATCCTTGGGATTGAAACTCGCAATATTCCAAGTGATAGGACGAATGCTTTTCTGTTCTGCCACTTTGGAGCTATACGTTTGCTATGTTTCTGAAGGGAAAATGCTGACTTTTTTTTATGAATGCTAATGACAGCCATCCACCATTTTCCTTTCTCTATGTTCTCCCTATTCGGGCTCCTCACATACACACAAATCCACATGTTCACCCCTGCCATGTGTATTAGCCAAAAATACTAGGCCATACACTTTTGATTGTGACAGCTCCTAATAAAGCTTCTGACACATTTAGAAATCAGAAAAAAATGTGATCTGAGTAGATGTTGCGAAAGTTAAATAATGCAGATCAGCTTTCTGCATTATTTGTGATAAGCGAGCTTGTGTTGGTGAAGTTTACTATGTTTATAATCCTCACGTAACTGGAAGCTTCATTTCAACTATAAGTTTGAGAGACATCTTCGCAAACTTACTTAATCAACATGTGAGTTAATGGTTGCACAGAGACTAATATGAGCCTAATCAACTGATTTCTGCAAGTGTTTAATTATAGGCTCCTGGAATACTCAAACTCAATTAGAGCTCACTGTGGGAGTTAAAAACAGTAACAGTAAATTGCAGTTGAAAGGAAAACCAGGCTCTACCTTTTTTTCTACACAGGCAGCTGGTGATGGTTGCCACAGTAACTTGTTTCTCTTTATTGCGAGGGTCAGAAACGGCAATCAGAAAGGCAGCAAACTGCTTAATTTCTCTGATTTTGCATGCTGTCATGTGCAATTACAGTCCACCCACACAAACCTAAATATACTGAATAGAATATACAGCACATGACATGAATCACATTGAACGCGTCCAGCTGGTTATCTGTACAGCAAAAAGAAGTTTTGGAAAAAAATACTCTTTGGATAAATATGAGCAATTATGGATTTTTTTTTCATCTTCAGTAACTGATTTATCCTGGTCAGTGTTGTGGTGGTCATAGGAAACCTATCACAGGAATACTGGGTATAATGCAGGAACACTCTCATGACAGTAAGCTCAGGATCAGACCATTGTACCATGAAGTTGTGAGACACCAACACCTTTTATAATTTCTTAAAGACAACTTGAAACCAAACGCACCTTTTTACTCTGTTTTAACTCTGTTTAATCTCCTGGGTTATATTCATCTGCTCTGATCACTTAAAAGACAAAATACTTCTTTGTCCATAGTCTTCCAACTTTTTCCTGCCAATAAAAAGCCTCTGATTTTTCTTTTTATTACATCATGGTAGAATTGTGGGTGGGACAAAAATAGCATGTTCACCTTCCCCTCCTTCCTGAGTTGCTTGAGATGCTTGTGAGCACAAAGGTTAACCTTGGCTCTTGAGTCACCACTTCCATTACCAGCTGGACGTACAGGCTCAAATATATACACTCTATGGCCGGGAGAATGTGGACACCTGACACCCATATGTTTTTGTTGAATATCCCATTCCAGATTTATTCCCCCTTTGCTGTTACAATATCCTCCACTCTTCCGGGTAGATTTTCCACTAGATTTTGGAGCGTGGCTGCGGGGATGTTGGGCAAGGAGGCCTGGGGTGCAGTCAGCATTCCAGTTCATCCCAAAGGTGTTCAGTGGGGTTGAGGTCAGGGCTCTGGCCAGGCCACTCGAGTTCTTCTAATCCAACCTTGGCAAACTATGTCTTCATGGACCACGCTTTGTCAGGTGTTTGCAAACTTTTGTCCATATGGTGTATCTCTGCCTCCTGCCTTCACTTCCTCAAGTGCTGGTGGTGTTTTGGGAGGCAAGTTCTCCTCCACAATTGACTGCAATTGACTGTTTGTTTTGGAATGCCCACTTTTCACAAGCATTCACAATTGTGAATGAATTTTTTTTTTTAGCCCATTTGCCAATTCCCACCCACAGGCTAGCTTTTCCCTATCACACTTCAGCTACCAATTAGGGCAGGTGATGGCTAGCTTGTGGCTAGATGGTGATGATGCTTCCTCCATCTTTTCTGACTACTTCTTATTCTACATCACCAGGCAGCTGAACACTCAGAGGAATGCGCTATCAACTGTCTTCCACATGCATGAGCTCACAGACACCAGCGATTAGCTAGTGTCACTGTGATTGACAGGGAAGAGAGAGTATGCCCTCACTTCCACACCCAGCCACAGATACCTGTGGCATCATCGCAATTCGCAGTCTTGCAGATAGAGGGAATTCTTTCCTGTTGCACCACTTGGGAACCTCTCTTCAAATTGTGGAAGAGTTTCACACTTTTTTTTTTTTTTTAAGTATGTCTGTAATTGTGTTTAGTGTCTCAAAATAATTTCCTCTGTGTGTATGGTTTTCAAAGAAAATACTGCTGGAACAAAAGTTGCCCTGAAGCATAATCTGACCCCTTTGTCTAAACTAGGACACATCACCAGATTTCCTCAACAGGCTGATAATTGGGCAACGTTGCCCTTTAATGAGTGTATTCCAGTGTTGGACATATGCCTTCTCGGGTGTGCTGTCTCATTAGCTTTAAATAGTAGGGACAGCAACCCCAGCAGGACACAACGGACCAGTCTCTGATCTGTACTACAAGCCTGGCTCACGGGCTCACATTTCAGACCTACTGTCCATCTATCAAGCTCTCAGATCCATTAAAGGCAAAAGCAGACCTTCCCACTTTCAGCCTGTAGTCCTGAATTTATCAAACGAGTATCATCATGTAGTTACCATGGTGATGGAGCAGGGTCACACAGCTCATGCATGTGATGTATGTGATGTAGTGCTGTGTTCACTACAACTGGGAAAAGCTGACTTGACTCAGTACAGTATCGGGGAGAAGTTTGCACCATCGTGTGGGTTGTTGCCCACTAACAGTGGATCCATATTTGGTGTGCTGAGAGGTGGTTGGGTTTATGTGAAGAGATAAACAGCATTACTGTGGGATTTCCGAGTGGGATGAAAGCTTGAAACTTGAACCACATCAAAAGGAAGACGCCGTTGCTCTCCAAAGAGCCTCTCACATGTCTGTCAGTGCTTGTTTTGTTTTGTCTTTTCAAGAAGTTATGGACTCGGTGGGACTTTGCACATTCCCTGTTATGTTGGACCACACAGCAGCATTCTTTCATCCAAATCAGGGCTAAGCAACATGTCTATATGTTGCAAGTACTAGAACCTTTGGCACTTGTGATTTTTCTATTGGCCATACATCCAGTACCAAAAGTTTCAATTTCATGGTTTTGAAGCTTCATCTTTGGCAGCAATAAGAACTAGTGGTATTTGTGGGTAGGGCTAGCAGCAGTGTGTTGCTGATTGGTTATTGTGTCATGCTATCCAATGCAAAATTATGGTTCATTTTTCAAAAATTGTATCAACACCCTAGGTGGCACAGTGGTGTAGACTCCACGGTGGTGCACTGCCTCACAGCTCCAAGGTTTGGTCCTTAGCTTGGAGTTACTGTCTGTACGGAATCCCACATGTTCTTACCGGGTCTCCTCTGGGTTCTCTGGTTTCACCTCCCAGTAGCTGGATTGGCTATGCTAAATTCCCCCTAGGTGTATATGAATGTGTAAATGCGTGTACTTGGTTCCCTGCGAATGACTGGCATCCAGTGCAGGGTGTATTCCTGCCTAGCTCCTAATGTTCCCGGGATAGGCTCCAAATCCACTGCTGCTCTGACCAGGATAGAGCACTTTCTAATGTAAAATGAAGTAATGCATCGATGACGAACAGTGACTTTACAGCACAAAAACAAAGCACGAGCTTTAGTTTTCTGATAAATTGAGTACCAACTTCAAGTAGGTTTTCACTACCATCTTTAAAATGGAGCCATATTTTGAACAATAGGTTAAAATTAAGTTTTAGTTTCGTCATGGTGTGCCATTTGCAGCTACAATACAGTGGGTAACCAAATGGCCGATTAGACAAAGGAATAATGCAAGCGCTTCTTCCATATTGACCTGGTGTCACTGCCCACTCAGTCACTTTTACTATAGACAGTGCTTCTGTTCTCTCAAGTTGGGGGAACATGAACCAGTACTAAAAGGTCTTCTTTGGGCTGATTCGCAGATGTTATGCACAGAGACCAGTTCTATCATTATTTACACTAGCCATACCAGTTACCTCATTTTCTATGTCAACCAGTTTATAACAAAGGTTTCATGTCTGTATTGTAACATGGTTTTTAGGTATAATATGACATTTTATTTCCGTAATAGCTTTATTATGTAACTTGGTGTAAATTAGAGTTGGCTAAGCACTCCCAGATGATAACAGTGACGAATTCACAGAGCTTGTTTTACTCCTAGCGAGATGGATTTGCTTTACGTGTGTGCTAAGAATAATTGATGCCTCAACCCCCTTTTCAAGATTACATAATGATCTCAGACATTTGTGTGCAGCGGACATGACAAACAGGCGGAAAGGTCTGGTGTCACACCTGTGGCTCTACTCTGGGACGTGGCCTTTATGCTTGTTGAATAGCAGATTGTCCTGGGCCTTAAAAGGCACTGCAGCAAATATGTTTGACCATCTTCTGCCTTGTTTGTCAAGCTGTCTTTAGCCACATGTCTTTCAAACATTTCTATAAAAAGATCAGACATAGCGATGAGGTTGTTTTATCAGTGCTGGACGTCGCTTCAGCTACTGGTGGTCACACTTTTTCAATGTCACACCCTTTTTAACAAATTGTTTCAGTACTGAATTGGATCTAGCATCGATTGAGCAGTACGTAGAGGTGCATGAAGTCTATTCAGCCTCAGATGTCCTCCTGAAATCTGAATGGCAGATTAACTGTAAAAGGATGTTCTCCTGAGACTAGTTGCTAGGTGACGGCTCATCTCATCCTTTCTCCGAGGCTTTTTTTTTTTTTTTTTAAGTTACGGAGCTGTGCTACCTGTCCTGAAATGTCTGTTCAGGTTTTGTATGGGACTCGCTGTTCATCCACTTTGCTTCCACTGTCCTTCTTGTCCTTGCTGCCAGCCTTTCCTTGATCTCATTGCTTTAGTGTTCTCATTTCTCAATAAATAATATTTACATTGCTTCTCATTTGGGAGTAACAGATATTTTCCAGAGGTAAAGGCTATTAGTGGTCTTGCTCTTTTTGCTCTATTCTAACTCTCCGACGTGCCTAAGAATAGACTCTGCGGAGCTGAAATAAAGACTGAAAAGTGTAGGATGAGAAAAGTGGAGTGGCTCCTGTCAGGAGGCGGAGGGAGTTGGACGCTATCCCTGCCGTCTCTTCAGGGCTTCATGTGTCCCGTTGATTTGTTATGCAGCTCAAGGATGGAGCTGATATTTAATTAAGTTGGCCTACATCCCAGTCCCCAGTGCTTGCATGCGCTCTCGCTGAAACCGTAGTAATGGGTCGCTTAGGTTAGCCCTACCTAAACACTTCCACTTTTTTACTGTTATCTGCAGTCCTCTTGGGGTAAAGAGATGATGCTTTCATTTTTTTGTAAAGTGACTTTGCTTTTGAAGATGATGGTACTGCTTGGGAAGTAAACTACGTCTATAGGCAAGCTTTTTTCCTGTATATTTTCAGTGAGAGGAAAGCATATTTGTCCCTTTGTCAGTAGCCTAAGGCATGATTCACATTTTTTTTTTAAGTACATTTTAAAACTGTTCTATAAGGCTGCCTTCACACATTTTCTTTTTTTTTTATAAACCACCAACACACATTTTACATGCAGTCCTATAGGAAGTGGTGTTTTTAGCCAGAGCAAAAGTTGAAAAAAGTTAAGCATTTCAGAATAGCACGAAAATAGTTTTTTCCGATCGACCAGATTGCATGTTGGGGGGAAAGAGAAAAAATAATATGGAGGACAAAGTGCTAGTGAATAATTCTAAGATGTATAAGGATAATGAGGATCATAAGGATATTTATTACATGTTGAATTGAATGTTACAGTGTTGCAGTTAGGGATGGGTGATATGACAGAAATATATCACGATTCTCAAAGAAATTACAAGAATACGTGACATGTAGCATGATATTTTATCTTAAAAACATGGCCAGCAGAACAGTAAAAAAAAAAAAAAAACTGCTTGATGCTTTATATAATGCTATTTTTGAAAAAAAAAATTATTTATTAAAAAAATAGAGATAATATTTAACACTATGAGAAATGAGAAAGAAAATTGTGAAAATTAAAATTTTTACAATTTTAAAGATTAAATACAAAATTTTACCATTAAATCAGCTGCTTCCAGTTTGCAGTTATTTAAAAAAAAATTGAAATCGAATAAAAATGCATCACGATATCTATGATATCTGATATGGTGACATCATTTATCACAATATTATATCATCATATCACCCAGCCCTGGTTGCAGTGTAAAATTACAACTTGGCTATTTACACCTTCACGTTTAAGCAGACACAGAATCAATAAATAAAAAATGACGAATCTATTAGCGGAACATTAACTTTACCCAAGCTATCACCCACGTACTCCTTTTATTAAGCAATGAAGTCTTAAATGTATTTATTCTACTTTACTTTAGAAGCGAAAAACATTTTTGTATGTGCTTTCTTTTGTATGTGTTTTTCACATTCTTTTTTTTTTTTTACTGAATGCCACACCTCATAGTCCCCAAGTCCTCTGTTTCATCCCTTCTGTGTATATTTTCAGTTGTTGATTTGACAGACACACTGCGCATCTCGGAGACATGGCACGAAGACAGTCCATAGGCGCTAGTTGCCATTCCAGGCTGGAGGCATTTCTCTGACAGAGAGGACAGAAACGATTTCTCTTTTTCTTCTCTGTACTCCATGCGTGTTTAGACTTGCAGTGAAATCCCAGCGAGTGTATGCTAATAAGCAGGCCAGAGATATAAAATCCTGTGTTAAGGAAGAGTGATGTGTTTCAGCAGAGTATTCTTGTTAAAAAGAGCTGGTACAAAGAGAGCTACAGTTACACAGCCAGGCTTGTGGTTGGAGAACATTTCCAGTTATAAGGTTTCGTCTAGCAAACAAACATGAGAAAGCAGGAAGGTTTATTAAACCAGTCACACTGCCTCTTCCTCAGTTTGAGGCTCATTAGGACTGCTTGCAGTGCCACAGGTTCTCAGTCCCAGCTCAGGGTTCCCTGTGTTTTAGCCGCTCACGCTCCTGCTCATCATTTGGTATGTGACAAATATTTTCATTATGACGATTACACAATGGGCTGACTCTGATTTATCGTTACGTTCCACAATCATCTGTTTAAACATAAATATTTAGTGGGTCGTGAAGAATTTGTCGGCAAGCACAAGGTATCTGAACTATTCCTTCTTTCATCATGATCATTTTTGGATTTTTGTTAGAAAGGTTCATAGTTTACTATATATATATATATATATATATATATATATATATATATATATATATATATATATATATATATATATATATATACACAAACACACTCACACACATAGTGGGGTCCAAAAGTCTGAGACCACATTAAAAATTGGAAATAAACAAAGTTTTTAAATGGTGAAATATCAAACAAAGAAAGCAAATGTATAATATACTTAATATTCAAGATTCTGCCCTATTTCTGGTTCCCTATTTAAATGTAAGCAAGCTTGTGATATTGACCATGTGAACTGCTTCGTACAAAAGGTCAGATTTTCCTCGTGTCTAATCTCTTTTAATGAGGCAGTGTTCAGATGACACGCCGATAGATTTGATCTAAAATGGATCATAAGGTTTTGCACGAACTTGTGGGGTCCATGCCCGCTCGAGTGCACACTGTCATTAAAGCAAAAAGGGGGACATACCAAATACTAAGAAACTCTGAAATTCATGTTTCAAACATTCTACGTTTCACTCAAATTGTTGTCAGTAATATAACTTGTAATGAAATTTGTTGTATTAAATTAAAAGAATGCAAAATCGAAGTCTTTTCACTAGTGCTCTCAGACTTTTGGACCCCACTGTATATACAGGGTGTACGCAAATTCAGGAACCAATGAGAGTAAAACTACATATCCTTAATTTTGTAGTTATTATTTACAGCATGTGCGCTATACGTTCAAATAAGATCACACTGCGCACAATAACCAAACATTATGCTACTCATGTAGCATACGAAAACAAAAACAAATACATAATTCAGATTGAACAGATCATATTTAGAACACTTGCCAGAAATCTGGTTGAGACTAGCGGTGTGCACGCGAGCGGCAGATTTTCCTTTCATATGGGTGAGCGATCAGATATGAAGCTTGCAGGAGAGAAAGAACACGTTTGTTTACGTGAAAGCGGGTCGCTGTGCAATGCATTTAGCGTTTATTCATTAGCGTTCATCCTTAGTAAGTGCCTGGTCAGGCTCGTGATTGGTTTAAATTAGACCACCTAACAACCTAACCAACTAAGTTCACTAAAAAAATATCGTAGGTACGAACAAAAATAATAATTGCACTAGTGGGATTAAAAAAACAGTAGCTCCTAGGCTTGGGACTGATGCCTTTTTCATGTATCAATAATCAGGAAATTTTCCCAGCGATTATCGATTTTTATCTATAATTTTCAAATATAAATACTGGCTACTGCAGTGCATCCTTAAATCTATAGCATAGGCCTACAAGTATACTATTAAAACCACAAAGATATATCAAAGATGTCATATCAGGAAGACCCACTAGATGAGGCTGTGTTACGTGTTCCAGCGAGGTCGGGCCGCTCTACAATCAGTATATCGATGTTTTGTGACATTCCTAGTAGCTACAGCACACAGCTGTTGTTGAGGCCAGTAATGAACTTGAGTGAAGTTGAGGAAATGTCAGAGCCAGAATAAAGGTCCATGATACTGACACTGCTGGCATTTTCACCTCTGAGGTTTTTAGTGTTTCGAGGAACAGTTTGCTAGGTTTCATATTTAAATCCCGTAAAAATAAATCCGATTTGAGACACAGATACGAATATTTGGAGTACTAAACTGTTACAGATACAGATAATGGTATTACGTTGCACTCCTATTATATAGATCAGCTTTGCTATTCTTGCCACAATACTCAACATTTAACCACAGTTCATGTAGTCTTCTGAACATTTCAGTCAGTAACATGACAGACTTATTTCTCCTTAATCAAATGAACCTTTTTGCGATTCTCTTGGGCGCACTGGAAAATGAAGATTACAGCCTTTTTGTGTTTGAATGATGAAATCTCAGTTAGATTTTATGATGAGACGTTTTATGATGGCACATATCATCTGGAGTTTTTGTCAGTGACGTGAAAGTGGTAATGAGATTAGAAAGATTCATGGCAGATTAGCATCTTCATTCCTAAACAGTGCCTTACCCTTGCCCTGTGTAGCGTTTGATATCCATTATTAATCAGTACAGCTGGTTTGACTAGCATCCTGACAGATCCTTGTCCTAGACACACCACTGAGAGAATCAGTCATGCTCTCTAATGATAAGAATGCACATGTGATGACAGATATCCTCATACTCAGTCTGTACCACCTGAAGCGAAGTAGTGTGACAGGACACTACCTGGCAGCTAGTTCTGTGAAAATGCTGCATGCTCACAGCAAGCAAGCAATGATAGCAAAGAACCCTGCTGTGAGACCTGTGAGTTGAAGATGCTGATGGGGAGAGCAGTTTATCTCAGTGTAATTATGCAACGAGCCTTCTTTCGCAGTTTCCCCTGATTGAAAATGATGCCAGAAGCTGACTCCATCTGGCATACTGTGTGCTCGCTCTTCTGACAGCTTCATCAGCTTGTAAATGCCTTTTCCCACCCACTGACACACATCTCAACTCTATATTTATGTGTAGATTACTTTCACGTCTCGGTCCCCTCCCGGCAGCATGCGTCTCTTTGTGTGTGTGTGTGTGTGTGTGTGTGTGTTTCAACCTGTGGTTGTAAAAGGATTTGTCTACCCCATGCTTGTGGTTAGAGAACATGTCATCCGGCAGCATAACGAGACGCACATACTTGATAAGACTAGATTTGATTTCATGTTGTTTCACCGTGGTGATGGTTCATCATGATTGGACAAATCAGTAGCCCGCAGTTGCCCAGCATAAGACTAGGTTCAACTTGCCGAAAAAGAAAATAAAACCTACGCCTTTATCAATTTTGCAAAGCAAAACTTTTCAGTGGCTGACGGCGAATGATTTCTAACAGTCGGCTTAATTAGCATGCGCGATAACAGGCGAGCTTTTCCTAATCAGGTTTATGCAGGTTTGTGGAAACACTGACAAAGCAGAAAAGGATAAAGTACAGCACAAAGCCGTCATATACGTATTTCTTCCTGCTACTCCACGAAAACGCTAGCCAGACTCAAACAACAATAAAATACCCACATCTCCTAGCCAACACCTTGACCAACGACTTGCTGATTGTTTGATTGATTTCTTTTTCAGCTGAATCAGCCGAAGATGCTCGGTTTAACTGATACGGATGGCAAGTAAAAATCCTCAATTTCTGATGACTGGAAATAGCAGTACTACCAACAATAGTGTAGCAAAATGATTCCCTGTGTGTACGGTGGGGTCCAAAAATGCTGTGACCACATTGAAAATGTGAAATTGCAAATCTCGTTTAAAACTGGGAATAAAAAAGTTTTAGAATTTTGAAAAAAAAATTAAATAACGAAAGGAAATGTACAATATACGAGATTCTACACTATTTCTCAGTCACGATTTAAATTCAGGCAAATTTATGACATTTATCAGGTTAACTCCTTTGTACAAAACGCGTTTTCCTTGAGTCTTATCTCATCCCCGTGTTCAAACGACACTCCAATGGATTTGATCTAACATGGAATTCAGGTTTTACGCAAATTTGTTGAGTCCATGCCAGCTCGAGTACACACTGACCTTAAAGCAAAAAACTGATAGACAAATACTATTTATAGATGTATACTATGAATACTAAGAAATTCAAAAATTTATGTAAACATTTTAAGATTCTACTTTTCACTCAAGTTGTTGTTATTGTAACAATAATTTGTAATTATATATATATATATATATATATATATATATTTTTTTTTTTTTTTTTTTTTTTTTTTACAGTGAATTAATTACAAAAGAATGCAAAAAAGAAGCATTTTCACTCGTGCTCTCGGGTTTTTGGACCCCACTGTATATCACATGATGACTGTGCTTATGGGAAAAACACCACACATCGTGTCTTGAAAGTGCGTTTGCTATTCGTCTGCCACCAGTTAGTGATTTCTAAGAACAGGAAATGAATATTGCACATCAGCGTGACCCATGTGAAATATTCATTAACATAATGAAGTTGTGAAGTAATAGCCAGTCGTCCTTGTAATGAGGGAGATGCAAATGCTTTTATGTAATGTTAGGAAATGCTCCCTAGACCCCAGGAACACACTCCTCACCGTATCATCTCTCCAAGCACAACACAAGGCCTTTTTAAAAAAAAAAAAACTCTCATCATTAGCTAATGCAGAAGGCTTTATCAGACCTCAGAAGGATCCTTTTTTTTAAGTAGATTATCTTTTTTAAAGGGAGCATACATTTTTCTTCACATGAAAAAGTCTACATGACATTGCGTTTGGTCAAAAGGCACAAGAGAGTTTCCATGCACACGTTTCCAACTGCCGCTAATTACTTTATGGATAAAGGTGCACCTTACAGTTTAGTGAAAATAATTACTGTAATTAGTGCTCTCCGTGAAGCTCATTAAAGTCTGTTTTTTTTTTCTTGCTTAATGCATATTCACACGCCTGACGGATCATGGGGTCCTGTGCACCTGCTCATGCACTAACTCTATTTCTGTCCCGTCTATGATTTTTCAAATATACGACTGGTCTAGATGTTCTGCTACACAAGCCGGAGTTGGTATTCAAGAACTGAATTCATTTTAACCTTAAGCTTTGATAACAGACTTTAGCTCTAGCCGCTTAATGACATTTCTCTTCACCTTTGACTATTCTGGACTAGTTTAGAACTGCACAATATACTGTGTGGCCAAAAGTTAGTACACAAATGACCATCACACCCACATGTGATTGTTGAACATCTCCAACATTCCAGATTTAGTCCCGCTTTGCTGTTATAATAACCTTCACTCTTCTGAGAAGGCTTTCTGCTGGATTTTGATGCATGGCCGTGGGGATTTATGATCATTCAGCCACAAGAGCATTAGTGAGGTCAGGCGCTGATGGCAGGCGAGGAGGCCTTAGTTCCAGTGAAGGGAAATTGTAAAGCTCCAGCATAGAAAGACATTCTAGATAATTGTGTGCTTCCAACATTGGGTCAACAGTTTGGGGAAGGAGCACATATGGGTGTGATGGTCAGGTAGGCACATACCTTTAGCCATATAGTGTAGATTAGGTTATAAATATAGGCTGGGAGTCTTTTAGAAATTGGAGTGAGATCCTTAAATTATTTAGCAGGTAATCAGGCTGCTAGAAATTTACTCGTGTTTGAGATGTATGCACACGAGACATTTCAGTTAAAAAAAAAAAAACCTGCAGTTTTTTTTAATAGAAAATATGATCAGGTTTCCCAGGCTGCCACACACCATTAGTCTTTCAGTGTCCTTCAGCAAATTCCTGTTATTACCATTATCATGAAGTATTGACTGATAGGAGGCCACCTATAATGGCTCTGAGATCAGAGGACCTGATTACACCTCCACTGCCGAGGGGCATTAGCAGATTTGTCACTTGAAGTTCAGTTAGGTCACAAATGCCTGCAAAAAATTTTGCACTTCTTCAGGATTGAACACAGAGCTAAAGTAGATTCTCAACTCATTTAAATTGATGTGTCAAGACTGCCAGTCGGACAAAAGCTGGGAGGCAAACGCAGCTGAATAATACAGGTAGAACTGCGCACATTTGACTTTTTTTTTTTCCTAGCTTGGATATTATTTGAGTAACGACATAGCTTTGAGGCATTGCAGAGGTCACGCAAAGAAATAACAAACTGCAACCCCGGTGACCAGATATCCAGAAAAATGATTTGGAAGGAAATATCAGTCGGTCTGTATACAGCAGGGAGGATGTCGAACCTCCAGGATGTGCAGGTGTGTAAAGTGTGTGTTTAGGCTTCTGTCAGCCTGCCGGAGTAGGAGACAGAGATATGATAGCATACTGGAAGAGAAAAGCTCCATGTTATTTTGGATGTGGAGAAAAGAAAATCCCCAGGGTGTGTTGGCTTTAGCATTTTGTAGTATTCTGCACACACACACACACACACACACACACACACACTGAAATGAAAATCCTTGGTAGACATCCTTGGGCTGGACGATACGACAGTACCAAGACCAAGATTTTAATACTATAAATATTTTATGGCACAGTTGACTTTTCTGAGCTAATTTAGTATATAGACATCGCTACTTTTCACACGCTTCATTGTATGTCACTGTTACAAGCAATGAGTTAGTCATAAAATCTGTTTTTGCATCAAATATATTTAATTTAATTGAAGGAATAGCTTTTGAAAGAAAAGTGTTCATCTCTGCATTTCCAGAGAGTCGTAGAATCGATGCCAAGGTACATTTGGCGCTCTCTTGTAAAGAAAACATGAAGGATACTTCAGGGTACGTGAAGGCCAAGCACTCATCTGCTACGGTTACGGCTCACTTTAGGTGCTGTTCATACATTTATTCATAAAAAGTTCAGTCTGTAGAATGAGAAATGTCTCCATTTAAAAAAAATAATAAAAAATTATTTTAGTTTATTGCAACTTTATTGAAACTTACCGTTTCACTGCACATTTCCTAATGCAGTGTCGCAATATTTTAAAGATAATTTTTTTCACAGAATGAAAAGATGTGTAGATATAAATATAGATCATTACAGAAATTCTAAAACGATAAATAAAATAAATAAATGAAGACAGAAAAGGACAATGAGCAGCGTCTCTGATTAAGATGCTGTCCTCCAAAAAATTGCACTTTAAAGGGACAACACAATACACTGTATTAATTTATGTATTAATATTATATTATGTTAATAATATATATATATATATATATATATATATATATATATATATATATATATATATATATATAGTGCTTCAGATATTGCAGAAAAAACAGTGAATTCAATCTGATCCTGTAACAAATGGAAAAGATTGAAATTGAATTTGGAAAAGAATTTTTTTGGAACTGGAAATGATAAGTAAGGAAAAATATACTGTCTTATACCACCGCGATTTGCCACCAATTACAGTGTGGAATTTATTAATGAACATCATGTTAACGATTTATTGTCCAATTTAATGTTGTGGAACGTCCAAGAGAAGAGTTAGTTCCTGTTCTCACTTACGTTATAGCTGCAATAAACAATCATTCCCTCACCAGCCTCTCTCTCTCTCCCTGTCACACACACACACACACACACATACACACACACACACACACAAAAAGCTCAGAGTGTCATTTCACCAGGAAAACAGAGAAAATGGAAAGCAGAACGGAGTCTGAGATCACTTATATCCAAGACTCCTTCCATAATGTTAAATAAAGATCTCCTTACAAAAAACTTCACCACATCAACAATTATAAGAATTACTCTGTTGAACAAACCCGTATTTTAAATCAGTTTTTCATTATTAGTCTTATACGGTGTGGTGCGTCTGGCCAGACAGTTCCCTGTGTATGAGCTGTTGCTATAGAAACAATAATGCACATTAACATTAACCTATCGTATAACTTAGCTGTTATATGAAAATAACGTACGCCTTCTGACCAATCAGATTTGAACTTTCAAAAGTTGCACTGTGCTATAAAATGTTATAAAGAGCTGATTGTATTTTTTTTTGTGAGGATTGTTTTTTTATATATATATATATAATTGAACTATAATTATTTTTTATTGTGTGTTTAAGTGCATCAGTTTTAAAAATCATTTGAAAGCTTACTAATTTTTAAAGAAAACAATATCAGACAACTATCAGCCATCACACCCATATGTGCTCTTTCCCCAGTCTGTTGCCACAAAGTTGGAAGCAAACAATTGTGTAGAAAGTCTTTGTATGCTGTAGCATTACAATTTCCCTTCACTGGAGCTCAGAGGCCCAAACCTGTTCCAGCATGACGATGCCCCTGTGCACAAAACGAGAAGACATGGTGTGTGAAGGTTGGAGTGGAAGAACTCGAGTGTCCTGCACAGAGCCCTGACCTCAACCCCACTCAACACCTTTGGGATGAACTGGAACACCGACTGCACCCCAGACCTCCTCACCAACATCAGTGTCTGACATCACTAATGCTCTTGTGGCTGAATGAATCCCCACAGCCACGCTCCAAAATCTAGTGGAAAACCTTCCCAGAAGAGTGGAGACTATTATAACAGCAAAGTGGGAATAAATCTAGAATAGGATGTTCAAGTGTGCAGAAACTTTTGGCCGTATGGTGTACATTTCAGTGTGACACAGTGTGGTTCCATCAGACTGTCAGACAGAGACAGTGGATTTATTAATATTCCTCACTCATGCTGATATCATGAGGAAAAAAAAAAGTGCAAGGTCAGAATAAGTAAGAATAAATAAGACACGCCTCTGTTTTAGGCAAACTCCGCCCTGTGTGTGTAACTCTCATGTCACTTCTGAGGTTAGGTTTGAGGTCTGAATAATGATGTTGGTATTAAATCCTCAAAAAACTGCACGTAGCTTGACTCTGAATCCTGTGTGAGCTGTTGAGGTTTTTATTAATCAGAGCCAGTTGATAAATCCTGGCTGTGAAAAGCAGTGTGTGTGTGTGTGTAGCTCCATCAGTACAGAGATTTCAGTTAAACATTGTGATCGAGATTGACAGATTGCTTTTTTTTTACTGCTCTTAAACGAATTCAGTATGCAGAAAGGATCCTGCATCAATACCATGAGCTGAAGTGCACTTTCAGACCTACATGCTTTTCTCACCAGCCCAGTGTGTTCTTTGTGCTCATAAAAAGCACCATGTGTGAAAGCGGAGTGTGAAGATAATGACTGCTCTTCTGTCTCTCGGACTGGACTGGCCATTATGAGATGAAGATGACACCTTCACCCCACTCTGTGGCTTAGACATTGTTTGACCAAAGCTGTTCATGCAGATTACTCTCTGGCCAGACAATTATGGAAGTGGCTCGGAGTGTGACGCACAAAGTGGAAGACTCAGAATCAGAAGTCACATTTTATTTCCAATGATAATTACAGGCAAAACAGAGTTATTTTTATTCCTGTGGCGAAGTAATCCTCAGTAATGTATTCATTATTATTGTATCATTGACTCGTATTAGTCATGAGGAGTGTGTCTGGTGTTTATGATCCAGTTACGTTTTCATTATGTGTATATATCATTTATAGATTTTTTAAATCTTTATGTCCTCAAACTGAAAATGAGCTGTAGCCAATTTTAACTGCAATATGATAACACATATTTCATGTCAAGCACATTTATATGTAAGCTTCTGTCTAAAATGTTTTTACCCATTGCCTTCTGACGCGTACAGAGTACGTGGCATGTGGGTAAAATTAAAGACAAAAAACATTATATAATGGCCACGAATTAAGAATTCGTACCCACGTCTTAATAAATAATTAATTAATAATTAATATGTGAGCACGTTTTATTAATTAATTCCTTTGTTTTAGTTCAATCGTGGCCACGTTTTATTAATTTGTTCCCTTGTTTTAGTTAAATTGTAGCCACATTTTATTAATTCACTCCCTTGTTTTTGGTAAATCATGGCTACATTTTATTAATTCGTTCCCTCGAACACATTTACCTAAAACGAGGGAACGAATTAGTAAAATGTGGTGACGATTTACCTAACGAGGGAGCGAATTAATAAAATGTGGGCAGGATATATTGTTTTTTTCTCCCGAATGTCATGTGCGGGGCTCCGTAGATTAGTGATTTGTGGTTCCCTAATAAATGGATGGATGGATGGAAAAAAAGCCAAGTGTTAATGAGCACTGTGTCCACAAGAGAAATAAATAAGAGGTAATCACAGTTTTAGGTTCCCCTTGGCTTCTCATTTCTTTAAAACACACACACACACACACACACACAGCTTTTATTTGTGCACTGGGAACCTAAAAGCATTTCCCCCCACACATGCTAGCAGCTTTATTTACTCAAATCCCTCAGAACCCGTTCCTTCTCTCAAACCTCTTCTTTTCCTAAACCAGGTGATTTACGCACTCAATACAAAGAACGATGAGCACGAGGCAGCTATCCAGACCCTGAAAGAGGCCCATGAAGAGGAGGTGCAGCAGATCCTGTCAGAGACACGTGAGAAGATCATGCAGTACAAGAGCAAGATCAGCGACGAGATGGACCTGAAGCGGCGCATCCAGTCACTGGAGGAATCCATGGAGGTGCACGACAGGATGAAGCGGCAAGCGCTGGCTGAGTTCGAGTCATACCGGCAGCGAGTGGAGGACATGCAGCTGTGCACGGAGGCGCAGCACACACAGCGCGTGGTCACCATGTCGCGTGAGGTCGAGGAGATGCGGCGCTCCTTCGAGGAGAAGCTGAGGGCCTTCGCTCAGGTGCAGGCGCAGTTTGAGCAGGAGAAGAGACAGGCACTGGAGGAGCTGCGCACCGCCCACAGACAGGAGGTACTAATATCACATTTCAGCTACAAGTTCTATATATATATATATATATATATATATATATATATATATATATATATATATATATATATATATATATATATAAGGTTTCACCTCCTACAGCTTCAGAAGCTCTTGAAGGCCGATGAAGGACTTTTGTTGAAAATACCCTGTATCTCTGTAAATGTTGTGTACTAGCAATATGTACTTTACATATATTGCTAGTACTAGTAAATATTTAAAATCACTTTATCATCAAACATTTAGGAACCATTTATTACAAATTAGGTCTTTTGGTGCAGGTCCAGGAGCTGCTGCGATCACACCAGAGCCAGAACGCCAACTACAGCAAAGATCAGGAGAAGCTGAGCCAGCTGCACAAGCAGGAAGTGGAGGCTCTGACGGAGCGGGTGGAGGAGCTCAAGCAGGATAAGAAGCGGCTGGTGGAGGAGTACGAGGCCAAGCTGAGCAAGGCTCAGGCCTTCTACGAGAGAGAGCTGGAGGCCATGAAGCGCACGCAGCAGATGACGGCCGAGAACCTGCTGGCCTGGAAGAAGACTGAGGCGGAGCTGAGGAAGGAGTTCCAGGCGCAAGAGGCGGCGCTGCAGAAGACGCTGGGTAAGCTGCGCTCCGAGCTGCAGCGGGTTCAAGAGGAGGCCAAAGAGAGCCAGGAGAAATCACACAAACTGCAGGCCACGCTCACCGCCGCCGAGAGCAACATCAAGGTAATGAACGGAGCAATAAAGAAACTGCGGGTAGATGAATAACTTTAGTGTGAATTTACCTGGGACTTCAGTCATCTACACGTTCCGTCATATCGTTTCATCTTTCTTTCTTTTTCTCACACAGGCATCAAATCACACACTATACAAAAAAAAAAAAAAGCACCATTCAGAAAGTATACAATCTGAAGTGGCACATCAAATATCAGCGTGTAATTAGGATGGACTTCAGGTTAAGTCATGTAGGCTTTATTGTCGTGCCTTTCATCATAGACAGACATCATGTTAGGAATGAAATATTGCTTATTAACACGAGGTAGTGAGAGAGCAGAGGATTGGTAACACAGTCACAGGCAAAGCAAAGTCAGTAAATACAGACAATAGACAATAACATAAACTATAAACGATAGTGTGGCGTGGATTTGGTAAATATTACGTCCCCCTTTTGTAACGTGGATAGAGTATGTAGAGTAAACACAGTCAAATGAATTGAAAAATGTTGAGTAGTAGCATACAGACTCCTCGTCTTTTGTTTTATTCATTTATTTTACAAATTAATATTACGAGTATGCTAACTATGAAGACACATTTTGCATGCTAATATTTTGAAAAGTTACTGGGTTTCACTTCCGTGTTTAAATGAAGAGTGTACATGCTATTTTAGTCTTTTTCGCTAACCTGCTATCCTGACACGCTGCACTAGCGTAGGAGTCCGACAGTAAAATTGGACAATACACAGCTCGAGGACAGAGCGGACTCAAGTTGAGATGACCTGGGAGAGGTTTTTTTTTTTTTTTTTTTTTTTTGGTCTGCCTCTGAACAAAAGATATACCTAATCATTTAATCATTAAGTAAATAGAAAAATATAGGCTGGTCAAGGCTTGGAGATTTCCGTGAATTTACTATTTACTAATTCATAATGTCCATTTGGGGTAATTTGTTTGTGAAAAAGTTTGTGAACCCCTCATCTATGACGTGATGTACTAAGCTGTTTGTGCTTGTTTTCAGGCTTCATCTTCCACAAGAATCCCTTGCTCGTTGTGTATGAAACCATATCATGTCTTGTTTTGTTGTTGATAAGATCATCTGTCCAGTTATCTCTTACCTTATTGCTTGCAAGTAAAGACGACTTTATTTGTGACATGAGGGAATGTGAACCATTTTACTTTTCTAACATCATACACTTTTTATCGTACAACATTTTTTTTAACTAAGGAGTCTAAATAAGCATCCAGTAATTCATAGCAATGCTTTATTTACTCCATTTTGCAACATAAGTGTTGGAGAGTAATCTGAGGCCACTCCATAGACCCTTGGAAGCGAACATACACAAACCTCTACTAAACCTTAATGGGCAGGCCCCATCTTATATCACAGACCTTATCCGTTTGCATTCAGCTCCTCGGTCTCGTAGATCTGCCAACAAAGTTCTCTTACATGTCCCACGGTCACGTCTCAAACTAAAAAGTGACAGAGCCTTTGCTGTCGCTTTGCTCCATGCCTGTGGAACCAGTTGCCTCTTGATGTTAAAAATGTGTGGTCTCTCAACGTATTTTTATAATATGTTTATTTATTCTTTATATTATTTTTAAAAAATATGTTTATGTCCTTTGTACAGCATTTTGGTCAGTGTAAGCTGTGTTTAAATGTGCTGTAGAAATAAAATTTACTTACTTACTTACTAGAAATCATGGCCTCAAAGAAATAACTTGCTGTGGCAAGGCTTATGTGACCACGCCCCTTCAAAGCCAACATCATTTGTACTTATCCAGAGGAACCAGCCGACTCCACCACCTCCTCATTTCATATAGAATATACAATAAATATACCCTGCTATCCTATTTTAATAAAATATATGCAGTTAGAGTTTAGTGCTGATGTGCAGCGAACACGAAGACACGTTTTCATCTTCTCTCTTCATTTGATCTTCAAAGAGTGTACAGATTGTGTTTAGTACACACACACAGTCACCCGTTAATGAGCGAGCCGTCGTTAAATCCCTCAATCCCCTTTCTGAATTTAGAAATGGAGACGTTATTTATGAGTGTAATTAGCGCATCGGGCTTTCGAGCCATCTCAGAATAAATGGGGAGAAGGAAAAATAACTGTTCAGAAATAAATTTCCTAAACATTTAGCTAATGACACACTAGAAAAAAGCACTCAAATCCAGCCTACACAATGCATTTTGTTATTTATAATACAGTCTGTGCAATAACGTATTGTACAAGGCAGATAACACCCCAAAGAGGGCTTTCTATTGTACAGATAACATAATGCTGAGATGTTCTGATGAGAGGAAGCACACAAGGTTGTACAGACATTATATCATTTACACCCCTGACTCTCAAAATGGGGTCCATGAATAATAGCCAAGGGGGCTGTGATTTTTTTTTTTATGTTGTTACAGTTGTGGAAATCACAACCCAGTTATTATATTTATATCCACACCCTGAACTGTCTGAGAGTAGGTGACTGAAAAGGACTGAAAGACTCTTTAGAAATTTAGATTGTTTTATTTAACAGTCAAATAAGCTATAATGAAAAACTGCAGTGCTATTAAAAAAAAAAACCTTCTTTAATGTGAACACTCGAAGTCGCATACCAGTCTGGCAGCAGTACAAAAATAGCTGAGATTATTAATATCCTATTAAATTCACTTCACACCAATTATTTCTTGAGTAATTATTTCTTTTCATCTTACCTTTATTTGTTTTTTGGATTAGAGAGACCCACATCTGCTCTCTTTACATACTAACTAAATTTTTTGGCCTCATAATATGCCTCACGGCATATTCCTTCTGTTGTGTGCATCCGTTTCCTAACAGCTTAAGACTATGTTGTGTTGGGAGTTTGTCAGAACTGTAATAGAAACGATGAGCAAATCTCTACCAGTTGACACATTTCTACCCTTCTATAACTTTCACAAAGTGTCCTGAATGTGCTGTTAGTACAAAATCAAGCTAATAACTTCTGAGAAATGGATCACAAATTACAGTAACAGAGAATCTCAATCAGTCAACTCATAATAGTAATAACTGTTGGCTGTTTTCTTCTCTTGCATGTATAGACAAAGATGCATAAGAAACTCCAATATTATAATGCACATTTTGCCTTTCACAAATTTTCCAGGATTGCCTTATAAAATAGTTATGCAGTGCTTATGAATGTGTTATAAACACACTGTGTAGGTACCCTACATAAATAAATGGAGCTATGACTCGAGAGAGCAATACACAATAACAGTGACCTTTAATACCTTTTATGCAAATTAATTATGACTCAGTAGAACGATGAATCCACAAAACTGGCTCCAGTATCCTGATCTGTGGATCAGTCCTACAGCAAGGGATGTTCAACAGTTCAGAGGACGGAACCGAGCTTTTGAAAAAATACTGTTCCAGAGCAGATCAACATATGAAATAATGGCCGTAGTTCTGCAACTCACGTTTTGTAAACATGAGCCAGCTCAGCTCTTGTAGCAGACCGTCCGTTGCTTCTTTGCAGTTTATCCAATCACATACATTCATGTCAATTATTTCACTAAAGGCAGCTCATTGGACCAAAAACTAGCTACAGGGTTAGAGACATCGGGTCAGAAAAGGGAAAGTTTTCATAGACTTTTATAGATGTTCCTTAAATTTGCCCTCGACATGGCATTAAAAAAAATAAATAAATAATTGACAACGAAAATAGAATATTTAGACGATTGGTTGGAGATGTATGCATTTATTCTTCCCTCCTCAAATTCAAAATGGACGTCTCATCTGTTCAAGGTCCATGGGGTTAGTTGGTAATGTGGGACGTCAGTATGAAACAAACATAACCACTTGAAGTAATTTTCTTTATAGCCATGAACTAATCACTAGAGCATTGGGCACCTGCCAATTTCAGACTGACATGGGGCGGAGTGAAGGGGTTTTGGTGAGTATCTATTAAATGACTGACAAGAGGACCATGTAAACAAAAACAAGCACTCTAGACCGCGATGTAGTTTTCCAAACAGGTTTTCTCAGCCGCATAATACACTTGTGCTGAAGTCATGGCTTAAACCTTAAATTTTTTTTTTTTTATCATGTTCTGCATATTTACCATGTTATTTGTACAAGTAGCAAATAAAAAAATTAACTATTACACCTTTTATAGGTAAATGGTGTTATTAAGTCATGTTAGTTGCTTATTCAGACCTATGTAGGCAAGATATTTTATGTAACTGGACCTTAATTAATTTTAGTTGAGTACCCCTGCTGTAGACTATACATTTTCAAAATGGCATTGAATTGTCTAGCAGAGGAAATGAGGAGGAATGGCAGTAAAGTGAACTGTTTCCAGTTCCACTGCCCCAATCTGTTCAAGAATACACACCATTTGTTTCTGAACTATAAAATTAGTTAATTTTCTGGATCACACAAAGAAGACAGCACTCACAGTATACTATAAAAACTGTCCAATTAGATCTGACGAAGTGCCTGCTCCTCTTCACTGCCCTGCAAGATCATGAAAATGTGTAAAAAAAAAAAAAAATTTAAAAAAAAAAGAGTAATAAAGGATCGTTCCAGGCAGAAAATTCGAGAGTGATAGATAGCCAAGATTGGATAATAGTAGTGAACATGACAGCAATAGAGAAAGAAAGCAAGGGTAGCACAGGTAATGGTTATTTAGCATAGGTTAGGAACAGTGGAGGGAGATGAGGTGCACATTCACAAGTCATGAGAAGGAAAAGGGAAATGACTGGACAGAGAAGAAAGAGCGAAAAGACATGAGTGGTCCTGATCAGAGAGAGATAAAGGAAGAGAATGAGAAAGAGAGAGAGGAAAAACTAAGAATAAGACAGTGCCTGTGTCAATCAGTGATTTCATTTGATCTATGGGTTCATTTATGCGTGTGTGTGTGTGTGTGTGTGTGTGTGTGTGTGTGTGTGTGTGTGTGTGTGCAGGAGCTGCATAAACAGCTGGATGAGGTGACTCAGGATGCAGAGATCATAGCGATCAGGCAGAAAGAAGCGGAGTGCGAGCTGGAAGCCACCAGAGACAGAGTTCAGCAGCAGGCCACGGAGATCCTCCTCAAAGCCAGTGAGATATCTCCATAAATTTCAATTCACATCAAAAAGACCCACCACAACTCTCAGTAAGTAAATAAATAAATAAATAAGTAACACCATTCATTAAAGACAGCAAAGGACATCTTATTTCCCGATACATGATTACGTTTTGAAAGATAGACTAGATTAGTCTGATTCAGAAATTTAAAATTGGCAAACAATAGTGCTAAGTTCTAACTGGGTTAAGGCCTCAGCATACTTTTACACCATTTCCATGAAGACAGAACCAGATTTGTGAGCCTACAAGCTCACATACTCTCTGCAGTTTTGTTTTGGCCATTGTGTACAAGTGCTCCAGTGCTGCAGGTGGCGCTGTTAAAGTGTCACGACCGTTTCAACGAATACAGGAAGACAATCGCCGCTCCTCAAAGTTATCCATCTTGGAATGAATCGGAATGGGCAGGCCTCATTCGTAACGACCAGTAACAGGCTTGGCCGCATACCGTGTTCATCCGAAGAGTTTGACATCTGTCTGCTCCACGTCATATTGTTCATGGAAGCCAGCTGTCTCCTCGTGAAGTATTCTAAGAGTCGATAGGTTTCTATGAGACACTTATAGCCAATCTACCATGGCAATTTTGAAGAAGGTAAGTAGAACATCATTATATTTATACTCAGCTCGTATGTCCTTGAGTTGTTTACTGAGAGGTTTGACTGTGGCTTCCAAATTGAGGAGGCAGGCCTTTGACTTTCTAGTGGAGACTGTACTTATAAACCAAAGGTATCATTATCTGCAAGTAGAGGCTGACTCAGATATCCAGTGTCCTGGGATGCAGTTTCAATTCACACCTCTACAGCATTCTGTCCTACCCCTTTTACACCCACATGGAGCTGGTGATGGTGGTGCTGGAACTATATATATATAGTATTTGGACAATGACAGACAATGACAATGAAGTATTTGGACAATGGCAGAGTTTAGTTTTTATTCCTAATTTAGGAATTACAGCCATTTTTGGCAAAGTACCTCCATTTTCAGGGGCTCAAAGGTATTTGGACCAAGTGACATAATTGTAAATATAACCATAATTTTAATACTTGGATGAAAATCCTTTGCAGTCAATGACTGCCTGAAGTCTGGAGCCCATGTTCTCAAAACTCAAATTCTGAGTTTCCTCCCTGGAGATGCTCTGCCAGGCTTCACTGCAGCCGCCTTCAGATGCTGCTTGTTTGTGGGTCTTTCTGCCTTCAGTCTTCTGTATGAAGGAAGAGTGTCTTTTGCCTGTTTTGCCTTTGAAGAGTGTGCTACAAAATCAGGACTAGGAGGTGCTTTAAAACGTCAGAGACATCAGCAAGAGAAACAGTGGCTCTGCAGTGCTGTTCAATATGTGATATTATAGAGCAGTTGTTGTCATCACTTCCTGCTCTGTTGAGTGAATATAAGGAGTACTGGGAATTGTATGAGTGTTTTTTTGTGAAGTGATTTATCCAATGAACACAGCACAGTCTCGGATATTAAAAGGCATGATGTCTTTAAAAATAAAATAAGCATCTTTTCTATGTGGTCTGTCCTCAAGTCCAGATTCCTTAGTGAGTCTTTTAGTGTCCTTGTTGATTACTGTAACAAGGACACCAACTATGTGTTATGTCCTCAAATCGAGATTCCTTAGGGGTTCTTTGTTGTCCTTGTTGATTAAGCTGTCTTTTTTGATGATGCTGATAGCTGGAGCATTAAAGTGTCTGTCTGATAAAGGATGCAATGCCCCTGTTTGGCAAACTCAACAACACCTGATGCTTCCTGATTTACTTCTGAGTGGCTGTAGCACTGGGTGAGTACTGTGATTTGCTTGGTGGGTCACAAAGCGATTTATTCCAATCTTTCGTCTCTACTCATCTCCTATGTGATTCATGGAGGGAATTGGGGAGTTTAGGAGCCAGAAACCGGTGTTTGGTTTGTCTTGAGGTTCTTCTCCGCCACTCTGTGTGGATCTATGTTGGGAAATTTTGGGTGATAGATCGCCTGCTGGTTTCCTGGCAACAGCAGCTGAATGTCACAGCTCTGTTGCTCCCTGAGACCCCGTCAGCCAATTTCTGGAACATTCCTCCAGACCCAAGGTCTGAACACCTGGACTAAGTGCCACTCCTACTGTTTTCGTGTCACTGTATGCATCAACAGGGCCAGTGATTATGTGTAGTTATCATGAAACATTTTCAATCAGACTGCTTGTAATATATTATTCAGATGGATTAACTTAAGCTGCATCTGTTAGCCTTACAAAACAGCTGGATCTTTATTGATTTTTCTTTTGTTGCTTGATCTCTCTTTATAGGCTTAATGCAAAGTAATGCAGATAAAAGGCATGAAGTCAGATGTCTGGCAAAGAAAGTTCTTGTATGTACTTTGAAATGAAAGTAGTAACTTGAAATAGCAAGTTTTAAAGGACATTGTGGGTGATTTACAGATTTATTTACACATGATGAAACGGAAAAGCAACATCTCAGCAGACATTCATTATCTTTGCTACGGTCAAAATCTGTTCATGCAGCTCTCCAGGTCTCAGTGTGTTCTCTGTCTTCACCATTGTCCAGCCATACCTGGTGTCCTAATAACATCTATCGACTATTACACTGAAGTAAAAACAAGTCAGACACCCAGACCTAAAGCTAGGATGCTACAGTTAAAAAGAGTTTTAAGCTTTCTTTGTTCAAGCCCTACAGCTGTGAATGTGACCTCTGAACTCAGGTCAGATCGGCAGCCTACAGGCCACACAGATGACCCACGAGGCGGCCATCCGTGACCTGGAGTCGGAGAAGTCGCGTCTGAAGGACAAGGTGTTGCGTCTGGAGGAGGAGAGGGGAGCGCTGCAGAATAAGAGCCAGGCTCTGGACGAGAGGCAGAGGCAGCAGATCCTCACACTAGAGAAGGTACTGAGCAAACTACACCACATCACTCACCGACTATCATCATAAAGATGCACGGAGAAAAACGACCTTCTTCTGTTCTGCGTTAAGCTCTCAGTCATGTCGTGCCTTTCCAAGAAAAAAAATGATACAAAAGTCCACAGCTGAGAGCTCTTTTTATCTCTTGTTTTTAAAATTATATTCTTTAAAATATTGCTATAATGCTACTATTCAGCTATTGTTTATTATTACTGTGCCTTATATAAGTATTCACCCCCTTTAAACTTTTCAACATTTGACAACCTGGACCTGAAGCAAACTTAATGGGCTACTTGCATTCAGGGCTGTGGTGTATTTCGGTTCTGAAATACTGCAGCTCTGGTGTTTCCATCAACTGAGTGTCCACCGTGAGACAAAACATTTTTAAAAAACAAAACAAAATACTGCTGTGTCCGTTTTTGTACTGCATCTTCAAACTTTAACAAATGTTTAAGCTTTCACAGCTTCCCAGCTCAGAGAGATCTCAGGAGATGAGATCTTAGCAAACCCACATCACATCTATTTCCCTGTTTCACCCCATACAACATTTCACACCAGATCAACTAGTTGAACCAAACCACAGAGAGTCGGAGAAGCATAAAAAACAATGCCATTGCTCTTTGAATGACTTTTTGAATCTTTTTTTTCTGTTAATAAGTCCATTTTCCTACCTTCATCGTTGTGTATTTAAGATGAAGAATACACTTTGAAGCCTTTCTCCAGCTTGGAAGAAGGAGCTTTGCAAGTGTTCTTACATAGCTGATGAACGTCACTGACATTTATCTTCAGTAGCTCTTGCAGACCCTGACTGTAAAATATCGCTATTGTGAGTGTAGCGAAAGAACCGGAAGTGCAGGAGCCATGTGAAGAAGAATACAGCAGTGTTTGTGTAAATAGCCCATTAAGATATGCCATGAATATATTCAACATAGCTTATATAATATTTACCAAAAAAAAAAAAATTAATTATGATTGTATAAGTATTCACCCCGTTGGTGTGAAACTCATTAAATTAGTTCTGACATCAGAAGTCACAGAATTAGTTGAATGCAGTCGCAACCTCCGGATGATTAAAGTGTCACATGGTCTCAATATAAATAAATAAAATATAAATGTTGCTGGAAGAAGCCATGAAGTCCAAGGAGCGATCATAACAAGTCCGGGACAAAGGTTTGGCTCACTGTACTAGAGTAAATTGTTGTTGTTTTTTAATCGATTTATTCCTTGAAATTGAGGTTCACACAGCAGAGTAAATCTGATTTATTTCTTAAATTGGATTTTTTTTTTAACGATGTGTCTGTGCTGTAAAGTACAAGTGACCAAATTGGATTAGTTTCTACGTAAGATATTTGGTGAAGACAACAGCGACATAAAACTCCGATTTTTTTAAAGAAAGAAAGCAGATAAGCCTGATCTTTATTGCTTCAGGCCACAGTTTCTACTCTGTTGTGTTTCTCGAGTTGCACAATGATGTACAGAAAAAAGATAAATCTGAATTTGTCCAGAAATACCGATTGGATTTAAAGCCACGTACAAATATGACAAATTATATGCTTTTTTCCCCCTAATTTCTCACACTAGAGAAGATACTGAGCAAAGGTCCTGAGAGAAGGTACTGAGTACTGAGCATAAGAGTAGTTCCTGCTCATTTAAGAGAAGAACTGAGCTGCAGCTATATGAACTGTATTGTTGTTTAACATTGTTGTGACACATTCATGTTGTTGTCGTCTTCCTAATGATCAACCACTGATGTTGCCTCATCTCGAATGTCATTAGTAAAGAATGATGAGATCCTCTTGGTGAGAGAGGTTACATATTTCATTAGCAGTCTAAGATGTAGATGTGTGTGTGTGTGTGTGTGTGTATGTGTGTGTATGTGTGTGTATGTGTGTGTATGTGTGTGTGTGTGTGTGTGTGTGTGTATACGTCACTAATTGACCTGTAAAGACCTGCATTATATGCTGAACTGAAAAATCCATTCTGCTGCAGCACTTATTCCAGCTGCGCCCCTCTCATGTTAAAAACTAGCCACTCAGGTGCCATTACTTCTCTGGGTTTGATTGCAAATACTCCAAAAGACAGAGTGTAACCTTTTTAGTCATCATTAAAGGAAAAACAGGAATTTAATTTCCAGTTGTTTGTTTTCATATTACACATGTTTAATTATTTCATTATGATACGGAAGCTTCTGTATTTATGAGTGTCGGGGCTTTTCCTGCACAAGCTGGGGTTTTAAAAGCCATACAGCATTTAGGCCTAATATGTTGGGAAGTGCCCTCCATAGACACATTTTAGGATATGTTTTTCAGCATGTTTTCTCGTTTGGTACTTTTTGAATTAAAGGAAGGAAACTTTTTATTCAAAGTTGAAATATTTAAATGTGAATTACACCCTTGGGAAAAGGGCAAAGTAGATGTAGACAGTATCAACATCGCACAGCGCAATTCCGTGTAAATGTCAAAGACGAATTTTATTCAGCTTCTCAGGCTGCATAAGTACAGTGCAGTAACCTCCCCCATACATCCTAGCAGTTCAACATTTGAGCAATAATAGAACCTTCTGCAACATAGAAAAGGGATTTAACATTAATTCAGAAACTTTCTTTCTCTCTTTGGGCTGTATTTAGAGTTTATTAGTGCAATATGTCACACTGAATTTTATGTTTTGGCCTGTAAATATGCTCAAAAAGCCATGAAAAACAGTTTGCAGCCAATATTAAACACATAAATATGATTCTGTTAAATAATTGTATCGTTCCACGTGATGGACATTGTAGGAGACGGCATCTTAATGAGAGACATTGCTTATCTCAGGAACGATTTATAGATACAGTTATGAATTAACTTAAAGTGAGAAGGTGAGTGCTCAGTTGGGTTATCATTTAAACCATGGGCATTTTTTTTAATTACAGCAGAGCGCATCAAAATAACAAAATAAATTGCCATTGTTTTATTAATTCGACAACTCAAAATAGAGAATGAACTTGAAAAGCATGATAAAATAACCTGTATCATACACACATTACGATTTTATGACCTCGATTTAGGCTTTATTAAGGTGTCCGCACTTTTACCCATCATGGATCAGTGCTGGATCAAGTGCTATTTTACAAGTTGCTGAATAATGAGTGTGGAAGCCATATTGTTAAAAGAAACCAAACATGCAGTAATGAATGTGATCATTACAATTACAAGCAATAAATCGGGTATTTACTATATATACTAGACCTATATTAGATGTTTATTTCAGTTCTTAAAGTCACCCTGAGCGAACCTAACATGATATGTAAATGTGATCCGAAAAAGATAAGCAGATGCGTAGTGGAATAAATTTCACTAATTGGATACTCAACTTTTATACTCACTCTCTTTTTTTAGTAACTGCATTATCCTGGTGAAGGTGGCGGTGGATCCATAGCACTGGGCGTGAAGCAGACACTGTAATAATACTGTTTACATTGTTTCTGTAGGGCCTTTCGCACCGCTTTAGTTCCAGAACTAAATTTACAGTACAAAAGTACGGGACGATTTTGCGTGAACTATTTCCAGTGGTATATTAGTACCATTTAAAGGGTTGCATTCGCACTGACAGTGGGCACTAGGAAGTGACGTAAGCCGGTCGACAGCGACGTCATTTGTGCGCGGGGTTGAACAACGGAAACAAAGAAGAACAACCTAAACAACCGGAGGTTTTAGGATGCTGTGATCGGAGCTGTGTTGCACTTCAGCATCCATCCATCTATCGCTGTTCTCCATACTTGCAAAATAAGTTGACACTACAGTATGTTTACATGGCGTTTTAAATCATGGCGGGTGAGGGCGTTTTCGTACGCGTTTGGCCAGTCAACGTCTACTTACGTCACGGATAGTACCAGTTGTGCTGGTTAGACCCTGCTCCAGAGTAGGACCTAATTTGGTTCTTGAAAAAGGCAGTCCGGTACTGAAATCGCACCCAGTTCCGGACGTGCGAAAACGCCAAAAAGTGGGTAGTTCCACAATTAGTTCAGGTACTATGAAAAGGTTCCTGTGGTGCGAAAGGCCCTTATAATAACAGCTTGTATGCAGGGACTTTTTTGGTGGACTCTCCACATACTCTATGACTAATAATAAACAGATTTGTTTTTTAAATGTGCTGTTGTTGAACAAAGAAAAACATATAATTGTTGATGTGATGACATTTTTTTTGTTAGGAGGCATTTATTAAACATTTATGGAAGAAGTCTCGGGTGTCACCGCTTTGTATTTCATTTGACCACAAACTTAGTTTAAAGACAAGCGCTTGGTGGTCTACATGCTATCGAAAAACCCTATCTCTGATGTTTCTACTAAAGAAATTTCCAGAAACTTTGAAGGAGTGAACTGATTTAGAAAATCAACTTCAGCAGCTGCGTAACCCAATTCTGAATACTAGGAACTTTCCTGCATAAATACTGTCATAACTTTTGAACTTAAGTTGCCGGCTCAGAGCACAGCCCCAGTGCGCCTGTAGAGAAGAGAAGAACACGGCCTTGTGTTATGAACGTGGCCTTAGGTTTGGCGTTGCTATGACAACATGGGGCTAAATGAAGGCAGGAGCGGGTGGTTCACTCTGCTGGATGTTCCTGGATGCTTATGCTTTTTCTTTAATGGAATCTCTTGGTTTTTTTTGCTTTAGGCTTGTTGAATTCACTAACAATGCGGGACGTGTCGAGAGATCTGAGAGATCTGAGCATCCAAAACATGGTGGAATAACAAGTCTCTATCGCTACCTGTTCATCACAGACGCTGAAAATAACATGCTGCATCTGAGCCTGAGTGCCCCAGGCTGTGCAATTCCACTCCCTGTCATTTTCCATATGTCTTCTTAAGCTAAACAGCTTACATAAGCCTGTTATGACCATGTGAGCTTTACAAGAAGACTGTAGTTCTCTAATGGTTGTGCAGATACAACCTGACAAAAAAAAAAAAAAAAAAAAATCAGATTTTGTCAATAATTCAGTCGATTTTTTTAATATTATGAAATATAGTTTATAATAGTTTAACTAGTAGACGAGGAGGTATAGTCTTTAATTTTTTATATATCAAGTTGTCTAGTTTGGACGTAGTTAGTATTAAACGACACTGTTAAATACTGAAATCTGATTGGTCAGAAGGTGTTGATTAATTTTCTCATCATTTCTATAGTAACAGCTAATCCACAGGGACTTGTATGGTGGATTCATGACATATTCTAAAACCATATTTTATTTTAATTTTAATTTTAAAAACGTGTTATTTAACAAAGATGTATAATCGTTAATCATACAGTGAAGCTTTCTGCAAGGATATGTTTATTTAACCTTTATGGAAGGAGTCTCCAGTGTCAGTGAGTTGTAACCTCGGTCTTCAGGACAGAGGAATTTGAGAGGCTGGTGAGGAAATGACTGCTATAGCTGGTGTAGCATCAGTGATAACAGGAACTAACTTGTTTCACAGACGTTTCAGAATATTAAACGGATAAAAGGTGTGTGCATTTTTTAATAACTAAAACATTAATTGTTTACCAGCTGTGGTATTGGAGGAAAGATACACATGCTGTTATAGAAAAATAAATAACTTTGACGTTGTTTACGGCATCACAGCACCCCAGCGTTGATTATTTTTCTAAAACAGCACACCCCCCAGGTATTCCTTCTATTGCTTCTTTCGTATGCATCTTACATAAGCACCTGAAAATTCTGCCAATTTCTGAAATCAGATTAACTCACTTACTACTGTTCAGTCTTAAGTGTGGAAGTTTTTCACGCTGATGTTATTACCGAGTTCAACACGTCCTCCCACTGTTCTGTCCCCGTGCAGAATCTTCGGGAGGAGAAGCAAGCCTGTGAGAAGGAGCTGATGAACCTGCGGAACAGATACGAGGAGGAAACCTCTCACTTCAGAGAGACGCAGAGCCGCGCGCTGGAGGAGCTGTCCAGAAAACACCGGGCTGCCCTGGAGAACACCCAGAGCTCTGCTGAGAAAGAGAAGAACAGATTGCTGGCTGTGAGTGCACTTTCATCACACACACACACACACACACACACTGAGAAAAGGGAAAAGTAAGGAATGAACTCCTATTTAGTTGTTGCTATTGAATTAATACTGTGAAGGGCACACACAGACATCTGCTAAGGTATTAGGATATTACTACAGGAAGTAAAAAATTATCATTTCAAAGGCAGAAATTCTCCACGATCGCAGTTTCTACCTTTCGCTGCCTAACATAAGTTTCTGACCCTTATGTTATTAAAACAGCTCTGAATGTGTGCATGTAATTTATGGCATATTTTATTTGAACGCTTAAAATTATTTAATTGGGTATAACAGTGAACAAAATGTGTATCTTTAATGTCAGCAAATATTTAATCATTTCTTTCAGTTATTCCTTTTTTTTTTGACTAAACCCGAAATACTGTTCTAATTTATTAAGGTGCAAAGAAAGCAGCTTTGTGTTTTTTTTTTTTTTTTTAATAAACATTCTGTGATACTTGAGCATTAATGTTGCTGCTGGTAATGTTTGTTCCGTCTCTACCGGTATAACATTAGGCTTAATATTATTTAAACCATTCAAATACTTTTCTTTCTCAGCCGTATCGTGTTATAAATTGTGCTATCGCTCCGAGTGTTTGGGTTCGATCAGTGCTGGATGGAATTACGAGGATCCACAAGTGGAATGTCATTAGCTGAAAAATGAAAATGGAAGTGCATCTCTTTCCACGTCAACACACGAAGCGTGTTATCATCTTGTCACGCTGTTTGTAAAGGAGAGAGAGAGAGAGGGAGAAGGAGAGAGGGAGAAGAGCAGCTATGTGACAGAGAGGAGGCTGTGGCGTAGTCCCACGCTCTATTGTTGTTGTCGTCTCACGTTGGAGGTTCTATTATTAGACCTTGTTAGGCGAGGTTAGTGTTTTGACATCAGAAACACACACACGCAATTTATTGTCTCGCTCTCACATCCTGCAGCCTCATGAACTGATACTCGTTTCCATCTGATTGGCTTTATTGATTTTTTTTGCAGACGGTTTGTGTCCTGGCAGCCCCTTGTTTAATTGAACAATAGGCTTTCACTCCTCAGAGCTGGTGGATCTCAACCCAAGGGTTCCTAACTTATAGAGATATGTTTAGTCAGATACCTGAAGTGAGATGCTTATCAGAATAAATTTCACTATTGGATACATACCTTTTATACTCACTCACTCACTGTTTTGTTATTAACTACATTATCCAGCATGGTTGAATAGTCGAATCTGATTGGTCACAAGATGTGCATTATTTTTTATAACAGCACCTCTTAGAAATTAGTTATTTAATATATAAGGAGTAGCTTAATATCTAATTAATATAAATATTATATATATATTGTATAAGTGTTGCTGTAGTGACGTTTTTTTTGTTAGGAGAAATTCATTTGGCATTTCTATGGAAGGTGTCTCGGGTGTAGATAACACAGGATAGACTTCAGGACAGAGGTGTTTACAATTTCCAGTTTCTCGGTAAAATGACAAGCTACGTGAACAGGAACTTGTCTCTCACATGTTCCACAGAATTAAATCTTATAAACTTAAAACTATAAATCATTAAAACGCACAGTGTGTTGTATGTTAATAAGGTAAACATTGTAATCATTGGCAAATTGCTGCAGTATAAGCAGAATAACACACGACAGACTGCATGTTTATATGAAAATAATCCGCTTTGAAGTGGCAGCGGCACTCCGCTTTGTGTTGTGCCAGATCACACCACCCCGGCGTGGATTATTTTCATATAATTGCACAGTCTGTCGTGTGTTATTGCTTACCTAATGATTCTATACTGTTTAATAATATTGTATAATGCTATGTAAGTTTGCTGGATTTCTAGAGGGATAACGCTGGGGTAGAAACAGCCTGGCCACATATACATTTAATTGGTCATATCCCTGATACAGTATTTGGACTAAGGGCTGTTCTATAGGTTCGTTGCCGGTTTTCTTGCCTTGCTTATTTATTTTGGATGTACGCACCTACTCAGTGACACAGCTGGTGACTTCCTGAGCAGACCTGACTGACACTTCAGTGTGCCCTTTAAAAGAGTTTTTGCTCGTGTGAGTATGTTCTGTATGCTTGAGTCCAGCTGCTCAAGCTCCACGAAGCCTCACAGTTCTAAGAAGCAGTGTATCTGTCCCGAACCCACGCTTCATTAGACATCCTAGTTCTTTTTCCTGCCCTATCCGAGATGTCCTCTTCATGCTGACACACACCTTTACATTCCTTCAGCACTCTGCCTGACACACCACATCCGTTTCTCTTGTCGTCTGCGGGGATGAGCCCAGAAGCTACAAAATGACACAACTAGCTTGTCTGTTGTGATATTTTCGACTGAAAGCATATGAAATGTAAGCCCACAAAGCCATGCATGATTGGCTCAGCCAACACACAATCTGTCATCTATCTCTGTCAACTGTGATCCTGCCAACAAACAGCCGCCCGTCACACTCCAAAACCTCCACATACTGTTTCATCCATTAGCCATTTAATATCACACGTAGACTGAGAGAAAGTGATGAGTAAGAGGGAATTAAATGATCTGATTTATTAAGATCCCAAATAACACACTGTAATTTTGCGAGTGCAGTGGAAGAAATTGTGTGCACAGATAGTAGGCGAGTTACACAAAGAAAAATACTGTCATGTTACGTCATGTACAAAATATATAAGTACGATTTTTACGTTTAGCTGAGTTCACATCTCTGAGAGACTCCTGGATTAGTAAAACTGAAAAGGAAACTTGTTACACATGCATAATTAGACCAGAAGTATAACATTAATTAAAGGCAGTTAAAAAATATCTAAAATGTGTATGTTGTGTGTATACTGTATGTATGAAGGGAAAATCTTTTCACTGCATGTAATTTTGAAAAAGAATTCTCATTATTAAAAGCCAGTGAATGGTATAATTTTGTCCTCAATCAACGGAAATGGGCTTCCACAAATTTAATACCTGCCTTACTCCACCACAATGGATTTGAAATAAAACAATCAAGATGTGACTGAAGTGTAGACTTTCAGCTTTATTTTAAGAGGTTCCACAAAAATATGGCATTTACCATTTAGGAATTACAGCCATTTTCAGCAAAGTGTCTCCATTTTCAGGGGCTCAAAGGTATTTGGACAAAGTGACATAAATATAACCATAATTTTAATACTTGTATGAAAATCCTTTGCAGTCAGTGACTGCCTGAAGTCTAGAGCCCATGTTCTCCAAACTCAAATTCTGAGTTTCCTCCCTGGAGATGCTTTGCCAGGTCTTCAGTGCAGCCGCCTTCAGATGCTGCTTGTTTGTGGGTCTTTCTGGGTCTTTAAGAATGTACCCAACTGTTGATTTGGCCACACCTAAGGTTTTTACTATCTCTCTTATAGATTTATGTTGTTTTTTCAGCCTAATGCCACACATCTTGCATTGAGATCTCCTTTGACTTCATATTGGTAGCTCCAGTCGAACAGCTGCCAAATGCCAGCTCAATACCTGATATCAACTCCAGACCTTTTATCTGCTTCATTTGTCTTGAAGTAACGAGGGAATGGACCGCACCTGGTCAATTAACTTCTTGTCAGTCAATTGTCCAAATACCTTTTATCCCCTGAAAATGGAGGTACTTTGCTTAAAATGGCTGTAATTCCTAAATGGTAAATGCCATATTTTTGTGGAACCTTTTAAAATAAAGTTGAAAGTCTACACTTGGATCACATCTTGACTGGTTTATTTCAAATCCATTGTGGTGGTGTATAAAGGCGAAATCACAAAAACTCTGTCATTGTCCAAATACTTCCGGACCTGACTGTATATATATACATACACATACATGTATATATATATATTTATATAAAGATTTATATAAAGATTTTCCTTTCAGGAAAGTTTTAAGTAGAATCCCTTTCGAACTGTTAATCATGCAAAGAACCTGTGAGAAACAATTTTTCAAACAGTGTTTCACAGCCAAGAGAATTTGTTTTGAAATCAATTTGGCTTCGAGGAATAGTTCAGCCAAACAGGAAATGTACATCAAGTGTAGATGAACAGCCAAGACACGTTTGGTGTCCAAAATTTGCTTCCTCAGTTTTGCACTGAAGCTTTGAGGCCAATGTATTTAACAAGTAAGGAAAGCTTAGGGCTACCAGCTGACACACTTGCATCAAGTTATTTAGTTTCACAGAAAGACTTGAGTATGTGCATTCTGACACTGTTATGGACAAAATGACGAAGGTAAAAATAGTCACTTTCTTCTTTGCGACGTAGCTCAATGTCACTCCATGCTAGCATTGCACTCAGATATAAGGCATGGCATCAGTTTTCCGAGGGAAAGTTAAAAGTGATGTGTATGATAATCTACTTCCAGTTCAGTCTGCATGATGCACGACTACGCTACAAAAGTAAACTGCCACCAAATGTCTTGGCTGATGAACTACTACTTGGGTATTTAATTTTTGGCTAAACCATACTTTTATTGATTAAACATTACCACAGATTAGACTTTTCCTTCAGCATTTAGCATTAAAACCAGCAGAAATCACAGTTGCAGGATTTTGCACCATGATAAAAACAGAACTTGGTTTGAACTTCGCAATAACTGGTAACAACCGTCAACCGTTGTTTCACAAGGAGTAAGGCAAATATTCATAAATCTAAAATCTATTTTTAGTCGTCTGTTTCTACTCCTTTCTCTTGTCCAAATCACAGCGAGTCTCGGATGTTGTGCTCTCTGTCTCTCCTCTGTCAACATTGCAGTCTCCTTGCAGTCCCTGAGGCAGGCTTTAATGCAGGCACGGCTGATTTTCTCCGATGCTGCACCTGGGTATCCTGCAGCCCTTTTTGCCCTTTTTGCTGGGACCTATCCTCAGGGACAGAGCCAGAGGACAGGACGCTGAAGCAGCTGCGACACTAAAGGGCTGAATCACATTAGCACGGAGCCGCTTTGGGCTTATCAGCCGCCGCGCTCAGAAATGGAAATGGCGAGAGAAAAATTGAAGGGTGGATGAATAATGAAGGAGAAGGGATTACGTTAGAGCTGAGCGCCAAGTCATACAAAAACAACATGATGACAACGGCTATTTTAGACTTGGAGTTTCTCCTGTTCTTCATCACTTTCCTTTCTTCCCCCAAGCACTGACGGCTTGTCAGCTCCATCCAACGCATGGAGGCACTCTTCAAAACCAAGGGAGAACACTTCATTTTTTTTGGAATAGCACACAACTGTATCCAAACAACTCACAAATATATACAGTCTCTGTAGGGGAAGCTTCCAGCAGTAGTTTGCCAAAAATTAAAAACTGGTCTAGTTTTCTCTATATCATGAATACAGTGATTAATCTACGATTTTTTTACACTGGAGGTCCAATGCTAATATAGCTAACAAGTAATGGACGTTTTAATTCACATCCGGTTCTTCAGTGATGTCACTCAGACTTGCTGATGTGGTCTATAAACATGAATAAAACCTCATTTGTGTATTTTGATAAAAGATGCATATTAAGATGAAAGATGAAACGCATATTAAAGGTACAGAAGGTAAGGGTACCACCCCAGCGACAAGGAATGGTACAGTTTATTACCATTTTTTTCTGAGATTGTAGTTATTACGGTATGATTCTCAGTTATACAAAAAGTCAGTTATTCAACGGAATACATCTTTCAATATATTTGTAGACTGTTTATTATTATGTTCAACGTAATATGTTCCTGGAGCAGACTGCAGATCAGACATTTTTTAACAAGTGTATAAAATAATCATTTGTTGTATCATTTGTTCGTTGTGCCATTGTGTCTATGGACATGCGCTAATATTTTTGAGGGAAGCAAAGTTAGCAAATGTCAGGACACGATGTTGGTACACCAGTTACTTTTGGGGTAAATTCGACATTGCGTACATTTGATTTTTGTTGTAGCCCAAAAGCTGGGCTTTGATTTCATCACACTGCAGCGATAGATGTAGTCCTATTAATCATGCATGAGGTCATATTTGCATATTTGTCTGCTTGGAAGTTTGGGGCGGTGAATTATGCACGCTCGCCAGCTGTAGTCAGTGAACAGCTCTGAACACTATCAGTTATTTAGCAGTCTTACTCAGGGTCTCTCTCTCTCTCTCTCTCTCTCTCTATCTCTCTCTCCCTATCTATCTTTCTCTCTTGGACAAGTGAAATATTTTATATGTAGAAGGCCTCGTTTATTATTTATGCTTTTA
The DNA here is from genome assembly GCA_022985145.1 of Pangasius djambal. NCBI lineage: Eukaryota > Metazoa > Chordata > Actinopteri > Siluriformes > Pangasiidae > Pangasius > Pangasius djambal. The sequence continues at coordinate 15,538,734 of CM040993.1, forward strand.
AGATGTGTGTGCACGCATGCACACGCCATAAACCTCGTTTGACAAACAGCACATGCATTTTTTTTTTTAGAAACGGCCTCTCAAAGATCTGCAAAGTTGTGAATATGATAAAGTTGCGTGATCATTCCGAGAGCTAAATGTGAAATTATAAAACGCAGTTTTGAGCAGCAGTGCACTCTGAATGCCAACAGCCTCCATTACACAGCACTTCAGTGCGATTTCCGATCGATCATCCTGACACTCGGCGTGGCCACCGCACATTCACAGCAACATGCAAATCTGAATTAAAGCCTGTCATTTGCAATATTTGTCATTTTTGATAATGATTGTAATTATGAATTACAACTGTGCTTCCGTACACAGATAAACATTTACCATAATTACACAGGTGATTTGAGTTTACACTGCATTCATCAGTCCATAATTAAGCTGTGTCTCAGATTTTATAACACCACCTCTTATCGCGGCAGACGCTGCTCTCTGACACTTTGTTCAGCCTGTTTTTTTTTTTTTTTGCTTTGCTTTTTTTTTTTTTTAAATCAGACTCAGCGTTGGCGATGCATGCGACATTAACACCGTCATCCAGCAACAAAAATATCTGTGTGGGTGACACATAATAATACTCTTCCATGCGAATATTTCACAGAGCATCCATAATTTATAGTTATGTTTCCTTTTTTTTTTTTTTCTAATATTGCACTGAAAGATGCTTAACCTTCCCGTTATACAAATATTAATCTAGTCACAAGACGCAGCTGTAAACTGTGCACGGTTCCTTATTTTAATAAAAAGATTTCATGGAAATATATTAAGAACTTCACCAGATGAAGTAAATTTGTGTGGAACTTTGAAATTGTGTCTTCAAAAAAATCTAACTCCTACAAAAAAGCAGTATGCCATGATGTCTCCAAGTCTCAACGTTTTGACGAAAGTTTGTCTTTTTTTGTTTGTTTTTTTTGAGCCTCCGGAAAATTTTGTAAATCTTCTGAATGCCTTCAGTATGCATCATATTCAATCAAGTAGACTTGAGAGTGTCCTTACTGTGACATGCAGGCCATTTTCTCATTGTGTTGTTGTATGTTTCTCATCAGGAGATGGAGCAGCAGTTCGAGAAGGAGCGCAGTTCACTGGAGGAGCAGAAGAACCGTCTGCGGGAGCAGCTGGACAGCCTGAGAGAGGAGCTCACCACCAAGCTCAACATGGCCAACAGCGAGGTGAGAGCATCTCCAGTTCCTCCCTCTGATTCTTTCCCACCTCGAAGTCACAATATGCTTTGAACAGAAAGTGTAAACTTGGTGTGTATGTGCACTTAGCCATATAGTGCAGGATAATTTAGGGAGTTTAAATGACTTTACTGCAATACTGCATCAGTAAAAACACTTCAAAACCCTTGCACAATTTTTCCTGAAGTAAGAATCATGAATTTTTTTGGCTTAGAACAGAGATCACAATTCTCACTCAGGATTCTCTGAGCAATTTTGTAAGGAACAATATGTACTGTATATGTATTATATTCTTGCTATTGTATATGAAATTCTGCTCCTGTCAAGAGCAATGCATTGTTTTCTTGATGCATTCTTGATAAACAAGCTCTGTGTGTAATGCTGAGAGTTTTGTGCACATGCATTTTACACATTTAGTCATTGTTTGTTTATTAGTTGAGAATTTAATATTGAGAACATACACTGTATGGCCAAAGGTTTCTGGACACCTGACCATCACACCCATATGTGGTTCTTCCCCAAACTGTTGCCACAAAGTTGGAAGCACACAATCGTATAGAATGTGTTTGTGTGCTGTAGCGTTACAGTTTCCCTTCACTGGAGCTAAGAGGCTCAAACCTGTTCCAGCATGACAATGCCCCTGTGCACAAAGCGAGCTCCATGAAGACATGGTGTGAGAAAGTTGTTGTGGAAGAACTCGAGTGTCCTGCACAGAGCCCTGACCTCAACCCCACTGAACACCTTTGGGATGAACTGGAACACCGACTGCACCCCAGACCTCCTCACACAACATCAGAGCCTGATCTCACTAATGCTCTTGTAGCTGAATGATCACAAATCCCCACAGCCACGTTCCAACATCAAGTGGAAAGCCTTCCCAGAAGAGTGGAGCTCATTATAACAGCAAAGTGGGAATAAATCTGGAATGAAATGTTCAAAAAGCACATATGAGTGTTAAGGTCAGGTGTCCACAAACTTTTGTATATACAGTGTAATATTAAACATTTGTTTAGGACAAATGTGTTGCTTGTCACTACAAACAGACAAGTGAGACACTTTTTAAATTCATTCACAGCTTTCCGACATTGCCCTGCCCCCCTCCACCCCAGCTTTTTTCCGTTAGACTCTCTGCGCATCATGTCTGTACACCAATATGTGATTATTGGTCACAGTGAACAAGCAGGAATAGTGGTGCTCTGTTTTATGACTCGCCGCTGCTCCTGAATTGAATTGCACTGAGAAATGAATAGAGATCATGGCTTTAATATGATTTATCGTACAGCCTTACATGAAACTCACTGATCCTGATTCACAGCCTGATCACTCATCCCTATAGATGCTCACCACGGGTTTAATCATCATTCTGTCATGTAGAAGTAACCTGTCCCATAAAGACCACTACAATAGCTTTACCACCCCTCTAAATGTTAAAAAATATCCTTCCGAAAGACTTTTAAAGGCACAAATTGGCCATAATTGAAGTTCGCACAATTTCTCATCTTTCTCCACACTGCAGAAAATGATATCTTAGTAAGTGAAGATATCTTGAATAGAGGAAAAGTTATCGAATATTTCACAGACCATTAAGCCTATTTCTAGAAACATTAAATAGCTTAAATTTGTCTTATTCTGTTGGCAGATCATTTTTTTCTTTCTAGAAATAAAGGCTTGAAACACACCGTAGAATAAGACAACTTCAAGCTTGACATTAGAAATAGGCTTAATAATCTTCTATTAGTTTAAAAACAAATAATAAAATAGAAATATGAGTTGAATTTGCATATATATACACTATATTTCTTACTTAAGATATAATCTTTTTGCAGTGTAGTCAATGAACCAGGTTATTTTTAGTTTATTTTATTTTAAGTTTGGTTCTGTAGTTTTACTCTGGACCTACACGGCTAACTGTGTTTGACTCGTTAAGACCAAGCCTAGTGGATTGCTTCATAAATTATAGAATAAATCTGTATTAAAACGATCTACAAATCAGATTGTAACTACATTCTTATTCAAAGCAGTTCAAATATGTTTGTGTTTCTTCAGGCTTTAGGCCACGCCTCCTGACTGAGTCTGATGCTGTAGCGGAGGAAAACCAAACTGACTTTTTTTTTTTTTAACCTGTGCAATATGAAGTGTGATTTTGTCCATTTTTTGGTCCATTTCATGGTCAGTTCTGTCTAACTGGAGTGTGTGATGATTTAGGCATGCAGTTAGTTTGCTAAGCTACTGGCTATAAGCTTCCGTTATTTCATAACAATATTAACTCCAGTGCAAACTGAAGAAGAAAACTTCCGACTAATGTTGCGGAACATCTGCAAAACAAGTCTCTCTCTCTCTCTCTCTCTCTCTCTCTCTCTCTCAAAGCTAATAAGATAAATGCAGCTTGTCATGTTACAGAAAAACCGCAAAAGAGCAAACTCCTCCATCCTGAAGACATTCCTGTGGTGGATAACTTCCCATCGCAAAACACTGACACCAAAGACTCCTTCCATAAATTTGAAAAAAAAATATTTTATTATAGGAAACTTCACCATGTCAACAATTATACATTTTTCTTTGTTAAAAACCAACACGCATTTTTAGCCTTAGATTATGTAGATCATCTGCCGTACAAGTTCCAGTGAATGAGTTGTTACTATAGATATGATAAACGTATTAAAGTTAATCAACATCTTCTGACCAGTCAGATTTGAGAATTCAACAGCGCTGTGGTATAAATGCTGTTATCGACTAAAATGTAACCCAGATGAACTGCTAGCTTACGATGGCTCTAAACAGCTGGACTCTGGTTTATTTATCACAAGAAGAAGTAAAAGTACAATTTTACTCTCAGGACTAGCAAAAAAATAATAAATAATTAAATGTGTGGAAATGTGCGGTCATAGTATTTATTTTTTCATCTAGCTCAGTGTTAGTGATCTGTGTGACAGTGCTGTTATCTTCTGACAGAAATATCTATGTGGGTGACACTCATAATAATACTCTTCCATGTGAAAAGTGTCAGAAGGCATTCGTAATTTATCGTCATTTCTTCCTTTTTCTGGATTTTGGCTTGCCTAACTAGCTGTCTTTCTCGTTTGTTTATCAGTCAAAAGAATCGGCAGAACACCACTTTCATTATAACACTACTGTTTAAAACAGATCATAGCAAATGTGACTATATGAAGAAAGACAGGCTTGAATAAACTCTTAATGTTCCTTCTACTACATTAAACCTGAATTGGTGAATTTGAGCTGGCTGTGCTCCTTGTTTTCATTCGCGTTTCTCCAAGGCTCTGTGCCTCGTGCTGTTCTCGGAGTCGAGCTCCGGAGCTCTGTAGCTCTCTGGTGGGCGGACGAGCTGGGCCCATTTCAGAGTGATTAATTTCAGCGCTGTGTGTTTTGCGTCTCATTATTCTTGCTGTTTTAATGGGTTCTCTGCTCTCAGAGCTGGCTGCGTGTCGCACAAAGTCCCACCACTGCTGCGGGACAAGGACTCCACTTTGGCATCGAGTCCTTATTGTTCTCTGGCTCCTCATTTAAAGCTATTGTGTCATCATTCCTCCCTTCTTTTCATTATAAGAGCCTGATAGGAATAGAGGGGCCAGGTGCAAGGCTAATGAAGTTAAAGTGACACCATGCTGTCGAGTGCAAAGTTTGCTTCATGATTTCTTAGAGAATAATACCTTAACATGGAGTGAGGGGAAATAAGTATTCAGACACTTCAGTTTTTGTTCTTTAATATACCTCCAGTACGTATATCAACTTCAAATGTCTTTTGGCTTTGTACTTATAAATATGAACAATGAAGTATTCATAAGCATAAACAAAGATATGTTTAAGATGAAATTGTTAGGAGAGAAAAAGTACTTTGTTGCAAAGCCGTTGTTGGCAATTACAGCTTCAAGTAAGAAGTAATTAGCTCTTTACAGCGTTGTGGTTCAAACTTGGTCCATTCCACTTGTCAAATCATCTTCAATTCCCCAAGGTCAGTGAATGAGTTGTTACTATAGATATGATAACGTATTAAAGTTAATCAACATCTTCTGACCAGTCAGATTTGAGAAGTCAACAGCACTGTGGTATAAATGCTGTTATCAACTAAAAATGTAACCCAGATGAACTGCTAGCTTACGATGGCTCTAAATAGCCGGACTCTGGTTTATTTATCACAAGAAGAGGTAAAAGTACAATTTTACACTCAGGACTAGCAAAAAAAAAAATTAAATGTGTGGAAATATGCGGTCCTAGTATTTTTTTTTTTAAAGCCGTCAATTAAAGCCGTTGTTGGCAATTACAGCTCAAGTAAGAAGTAATTAGCTCTTTACAGCGTTGTGGTTCAAATCTGGTCCATTCCACTTGTCAAATCATCTTCAATTCCCCAAGGTTACGAGGGTCCCATTGATGGACTCGCAATCCATAAATTGTAACCGGGATTGAAGTCAGGAGGCTAGGCCATGCAAGGCCTTCTCGAGTGATTCTGGCCGTATATTTGTGGTCATTGTCTTGTTGAAGTGTCTGTTTTCTCCCCAGACTCAGTTTCTTCAGTTAATTGCTACTTGTTGTGTGAAATCTTCCCAAGCAGCGGCAGCCTCTTTTATAATGACACCGGGTGCGACAGGCATGATTTTTTTGCAGGATTTATATATAGAACTTGATTTATTTTTATGAAAACTTTTAATATAATATACTGTCTGAATACTGAATTTTTCTCCTTATCAGTGTAGTTTTTTAAATATATATTTGTATATGCTTATGAATACATACTCAGGAGTCAAAAGACATCATGCGTGTACGTTTTTGAGTGGATATATGCACTGGATATATATTCAATAACAAAAACAAAACAAAAGTGTCCAAATACGTTTTGTCCATCATGGTATACTGTTGGGCCATTGTTGCTCTTTGTGATGAAAAAAGAAACGTCGTTCAAACTTGACACTTCGTGGTCGGATTTATTTTGACCTAAGGGTGTGCAAACTTTTGCACTCAACTATAATATGGATCTTTAAGCTCTCTCTCTCTCTCTCTCTCGCTCGCTCGCTATCTCTCTCTTTGCTAGATGAGCCAACTTCAGGAGATGGTGAAGGAAGGAGAGCAGGGTCTGGGCTCGGCTAAGGGACACATCTCCAGCCTGAAAGAGGCTCAGGAGAAGCTTCTGGAAGAGCTAGATGCCACACGGGCCAGACTGAGAGAGACCACCAATCTCCTCGCAGCACTTCAGGTCAGAGATTTTCTCACTCACCATTTTCCAAACGTTGGACTCAAAGTTACAGAATGCAACGCAGCTATACGACGCAGTTGTACTCGTCTAGTCAGTGATCTGCGAGATGAGGAGCGTGATGGCGGCGATGGTGGAATTAGCATGAACATT